>JACEFZ010027620.1:0-226387 GCA_014155875.1 Cepaea nemoralis | reverse complement strand
ATTAGCTAGCTTAGTTAGCTTAATTAGTTTAGTTGGTTTATATGCTTTGTTAGTTTATTTTATTTACTTAGTTTAGTTTACTAAAGTAGATTAAATTAATTAGTAAAGCTAGCTTAGATAGCTTAATTAGTTTAATTGGTTCATTTTAGATAGTTTAATAAATTTAGTTTGCTTAAGTAAATTAGTTTAATTAGTTCAGCTTGTGTAATTAGTTTAATTAGCATAGTTAGTTAAGTTAATTTATTTAATTTAAGTGAATTAGTTAAATAAGTTTAGCTAGCTTAGTTAGCTTAATTGGTTTAGTTGGATTAATTAGTTTAGTTAGTTTAGTTAATATAAGTAATATAGTTTAATTAGTTTGGCTAGCATGGTGAGCTTAATTAGTTTAGTTGGTTCAATTTAGTTAGCTTAGTTAGGTTAGTTAGTTTAGTTTAGTTTAGTAAGTTAGTTTAATTAGTTTAGTTGGTTTAGTTAATTTACATAGTCATTTACTTAGTTGCTTAGATAGTATAGTTAGTTTAATTAGTTTAGCTAGTTTAGTAACTTAGTATACTTAGTGTAGTATAGTTTAGGTGGTTAGTTAGTGGGTGGTTGAGTGAATTAGTTAGTTAGTTAGTTAAATAGTTAGTTAGTTAGTTAATTAGTTAGTTAGTTAGTTAGTTAGTTATCTGGCTGGCTGCTGGCTGGTTGGTTGGTTGGTTTGTTAGTTGGTTGATTAGTTAGTTAGTTAGTTAGTTAGTTAGGTAGGTAGGTAGGTAGTTAGTTAGTTAGTTAGTTAGTTAGTTAGTTAGTTAGCTAGTTAGTTATTTAGTTAGTTAGTTAGTTAGCTAGTTAGTTAGTTAGTTAGTTAGTTAGTTAGTTAGTTAGTTAGTTAGTTAGTTAGTTAGTAAATTAGTTTGACTATCCACACTGAAAAACTTGTTTCTCCTGTACTTTGCTGTGTCGAGGTGATTCATCTGTGTCTTTCTTGTCTTATTGTTTCTTCACTCCTTTCTTTCGTGATTTAATTCTTCTCAACTGAATTACTTTCTTGCTTTTTAGCTTACCGCTTATTTTTTCTTCCATCTATAATTTATTTCCTTCTTCCTGTATTCCTTCCTCTTTCTTTCTTTCTTTCTTTCTTTCTTTCTTTCTTTCTTTCTTTCTTTCTTTCTTTCTTTCTTTCCTTCTTTCTTTATCTCTCTCTCTCTCTCTCTCTCTCTCTCTCTCTCTCTCTCTCTCTCTCTCTCTCTCTCTCTCTCCATTCCGTCCGTCCATCCTTCCTACCGTTTCTCTATCCTTTTTCAACAACCCAGAAGATCCGTAGTGCATCTTGACCTAAATTTTAGAGGCAGGGTGTCCTGGGAAATGTCCACACTGTGTGTAGCCCAACCCTCTAAGATGACATCATCATTATCATGTACAAAGTTCTGTGCATAACTTCTCACCAAGGCCCATCAAAAAATGTCACGATCCCTCGCCAGTTCTGTCTCCATTTTAGGCAGGATCGACCTGGTAGCCCAGGACAATGACAAGATCTACCGGACTTTGATGTCTTTGTGCTTCAACTAGAGAGACAGAAAGTTGTAGACAAATATGACAACCCAGGTACCACGGGCGATGACTGCAAGAAGAGAAACAGAAGGCTTTGGAGAATTATGAAGATAACCCGCAGAAGGTCTACAAGGCGTGGACAACGCCCGACCCTACAGCCAGCAAGGTTAGGATCGGCTAGCCTCTCCCAGGAGGGGTAAAATGTGAGAATTAATAGCCTGCTGATGACCCGCAGACTATACAAGTCAGCCCCATCTCCACGCGGTGTAGACCGGGAAACAATGATCGCCATGTCATGGGCCAACGGGGCACTGGCTGGCCAGGAGGGACGGACTCCCTTTGGTCAGATTTTTGTCCTAAACCTGCGACAGGTCTAGCAAGCCGGCAGGATATTTTTATATTGGAGTGTCTAATCGCAATCGAATTGCGAATGAACGAAGTGTCAATTCGCAATCGAATTGCGAATAAACGAAGTGATTATTCGAAATCGAATTGCGACTGGTCACGTGATTATTCCAAGTTCCGGCTGGTCACGTTTCCTTGGCGCGCTGCGAATATTACTGAGCGTGTTGTTTACTTCGACTTCGAACATGGCGATAGAGAAAGGAGCGTTCTTGTCAAGTTTCGAAGAGTTTCACGTTATTCTTAAAAAGCACGAAGACGAGTGTGGTTTGCTGTATGTCAAAGCAGGCTCAAAGAAAGTAAGATTACGTTATATTTTATTATCGTTAAAATCGTTAAAGGCAACAGTGACATGGTTCTCGTTGAACAATCATAATCCAACACCAACTGTAAATCTGTGTTTAGAGACGGTGGCAAGAACGCAGGCAATGAATTACCTGGGGATACATTTGAATCGAGGCCTTGCTTATAATGAGCACATAGACCAGGTGATAACAAAGGCCAAGCGGGGTTTGGCTGCGATGCGGATGATGGCGGCAGCAAACTGTCAGCACCGCATCTATGTCTTCTGTACGAGGGGCTGGTCATGTCTGTTTTTGAGTATGTAATGGCAATCCTGACTCTCAGCCGTAAGCAGAAGAAAGGATGGAAAGGATACAGAATGAAGCTATGTGCATTATTCTTGGATGTACAAGAGATACAGCATGCAGGGCGATGCGCTATTTTCTTGATTTTCCAACTATTAAAGACAGGATACAAATTTTGAGAGCACATGCCTACCTCAGAATTAACGCAAACACACAATATCCACTGCACAGTGAAATTATGAAGGTGAAGGGCAGCAAGTTAAAAAGAGGACGGTCGTGGATGGGTCAAGCCGAAGACATTCTTCAACAGGTGTGTTCACTTGAAGACTTAGAACCCGGCGAGGAGTGATTACAAGTGTTAACAAATTTATGTACGTCCTTTTCAGTTTGCATCCAACTAGACAGAAAATGCAGACAAGAAAATCCGGCTGCTGTGGAGGCGGAAGAACAAGCGTTGATTTTTGAGAATTCGCTAGACGGTGATGCTGTCATTTACACAGATGTGTCGGTCGTCCAACATGTGAGAAGCTCATGGGCCTTTACGGCACAGGCCGAAGGGAGAATTGTGAACGAGGACTCCGGTGCTTTTGCTGAGACCACAAGTGGCCTGACTATGGAAGTCATGACAGTAAGTAAAGCAATAACATGGCTAGAGGCACAGACATTCACTAAGGCATGTTTCCTTAGCGACTCAATGGGCATGCTCAAGAGGATAGAGATGGGGTGGATCCGAAGAGAATGGTTGCTGTCTCTGGAGCGGTCTCGGCTGGCAAGGATTAGTTTCATCTTCGTGCCAGGGCATGCGGGAGTACAAGGGAATGAGCGGACTGACAAGCTCGCAGGTAAAGCTACTGTGGAGGGCGGGCGCGCCATGGACCAGGCTGACATTCTGAATGCTCTACGAGAAGTAAGACTTTTGCGAGAACCAAGTGATGACTGTGAATCTACAACCATGGCCAGACTACGCGGTCGGCAAATTAAAAGATGGGTGGCCAAACAAGAACACTATGCAGGAAGCCAAAGAAGATTGATAAACCAACACAGAACTGGTGTCGTTAGCCGCTACACGCTGCGGGATTTGCTGAGGAGGGGATCGGAGCACTTATGGACTGAATGGTTCGATGTGCAATGAGGATGATCTGTCGACTAACTAACTAACTAACTATCGTTAAAATGTCCCTGGTAAAAATAAAAGGTAGACCAAGACAGGTACAAACTTTTACCAGGAAGTACAATAAAAGAAAAACGTGTCCACAGGACTTTAATTCCAGATCATATGAGGTGAAGAAGCAGATGCTTCTATCTGGCTGTCTACTTGATTCATCTGTCCTTCCACCTTACTCTGTCTCTAATCTAAACTCAGCAGAAGACATTCTAGCCGTCTGTGCTAATGAAAACATTTCTTTGCCATCAATTGAACATCTCTTTGTTCAAGCGGCATGCAGGCCAGAATTGGTATCATTAGCATTGTCTTGGTATACGAACTACTTCTAAATCTAATAAATGATTTTGTATCTATTGCCGGAGGTAATTAATAACTTTATATTTACATGCCCTTTGATGTTTGTAAAATATGTAAACTTTTTACATATTATATTTATATATATTTAAATAATTTAAATTAAATGTGTACACATCCAAACAAAAATTGAGTCTGTTCTCTACATATGTGTGTTCGTGTTGGGAAAAGTCTTGAAAGTGAGTGAGTGTAAGTCCCTTGTAAATAAAAAATAACATCACTGCTACCCGGGGACATTTATAATATCAGATGGAAGATGCACAACAGAGATTAAGAGCAGGAAAGGGAAAGAAAAGACTGCTTACGTGAGGCTAATGAAATTAGAACATTATATACGACAATAAGAAAGAGGCAAACAGCTTCTTTTTTTTTTTTTTGGGGGGGGGGGGGGGGGGTCCTTGTGATGAGAAGAAAGGCATTGGAGAACATCGTGACAACTGGAAAGATCGAGGGGAAGAGAGGCATACCAAGAGAAATGATGCTGGATGGATTGAGACGGTGGCATGGGGGATTATCAACAGCGGAGTTGATCCAGAAAACCAAAGAGAGATTCATGAACGCCAACGCCAGCCGGCATGGCACTTGATGTTAATGCTGAGTTAAGAACCGATATTAGTGCACTCAGGGGGTTCCAAATGTTGTTATGTAGCCGGAGGTGCAGAGTTGGGATGAGTGCCCAACCTTGCATACATACCCCATGGGTCGTGCATTCGTTGCATAATGATGTGGAAGTGTGTACTGTAGAAAGCAAGCAGAAGCCAAACCCAGACAGGAGCATCACAATAAATACTAGCATGCAAAAGCAAAATTTTAAATGGTCAAGCTGCAGGCTAGATGGACGGAGGAAACAGAGTCACTGTTCCAAAGAGACACAAGGAAGTTGTGGAAACTAATAAAACAACTTAACGATGAGTGCACACGGAGATACATCCGACTTCTGCGGGCATTTGTTGACCAGGTTAACCTTCCCGGGAGTTTCGAATGACATTCGACTCTCACTGTTGTGGTGTCACCTACATCCTAGCTGGTTAAGTTAGAACGGCAACGGCATCCCGGTCAGCTCTCAAGAGAAAGCAGGGGCCGACTTGGGCATTCCCCGCACATGGCTGCTTACTTGTTGTATAAGCTTCTACATAGGTTTGTTAGATGTGTACTCACTCCATAATGTTTAAGGATTTCCCACAGCTTGTTTCTATCTACTTTATCAAACGCTCAATTGCGAATAAACGAAATATCTATTCGCAATTCTATTGCGAAAAGATACTTCGTTTATTCGCAATTCAATTGCAAATAAACTCCCTTTTCATATTGCTCGAAGAAGAAGTAAGAAGTATTAACGGACTGACCCAGACATGAAGCACATAAGCGGGCACTCTCCCGCTGTTTATACTTCACCTCGACACCGCATGGTACATGCATGCGGAACAGGATGAGATGAGAACCTGCAGAAGAATAGACTACAAAACGTGAGACACAAACTTGTGGACAGGCATCACAATGAACGCCATACTGCATGGACTAAAAGACCTGAGATGCAAAGCTATTGATACACTTCATAACCAACGTCATACTTCACGGACTATAAAACCTGAAATACGAAGCTGTAGATAGATATGACAATGAACGCCATACTGCATGGACTATAAGACCTGAAATACGAAGCTGTAGATAGATATGACAATGAACGCCATACTGCACGGACTATAAGACCTGAAATACGAAGCTGTAGATAGATATGACAATGAACCCTATACTGCATGGACTATAAGACCTGAAATACGAAGCTGTAGATAGATATGACAATGAACGCCATACTGCACGGACTATAAGACCTGAAATACGAAGCTGTAGATAGATATGACAATGAACCCTATACTGCATGGACTGCAGGATGAAAGAAAGAAAGCGTCACAAACTTAACATTAACGACCAATGCCATGGGCTGCAAGAAGCGAGGCAGACAACTATGCGCACTCATGACGAGGAACGCCATTTATCGTGTGGTTTACGCATGTATTTCATGCATGTGATGTTTACTGTGCTTCGTAACTGGGGTGCAGGATGTTATGACAGCTTTTCACAAGCAATAGCCCATGAACCATAGACGAGATATGTAGAGAACGGAGACCTGTTGTGTCTTGATTCTCCTTAGAGAAACACTAAGGAATTATCTGGTTCGACCCCCGCTCGTGACTTGCGGGATAACTGAGCCGGCCGCTCAGAAAGCAATGGCAAACTACTGAGCGTAATCTTGCCAAGAAATCAACATACAGCTGAAAGATGCTGATGTTGACAGCGATGTCCTGTAAAGGATATGCAAAAAAAAAAAAAAAAAAGCTGTATATTTTGTATACTTCTTAAGAAATATTGGGCAGATGGATAGATCAATTCATAGACAGAGAGACAATCAGGGAGATAGCTTAGCCAGACAAGCCGGCAGATAGACAGAGAGGCAGACAGGCAGAGAGGTTGGTTGGTAGCTAGGTAGGCAGGTAAGTGGGTCGGTCGGTAGATAGGTAAGTTGATAGACAGGCATACATAAAGACAACCAGTCAAGCAGACAGACGGGCATAGAGACAGGCTTACAGGTAGGCAGGTAAGTGGGTCGGTCGGTATACATAGGTTGGTAGACAGACAAACATAAAGACAACCGGTCAAGCAGACAGACGGGTATAAAGCCATGCTTACTGATAGGCAGGGATGCAGGCACATAGAAAGACCGACATGCAGGCTAGCAACCAGACAGACAGGCAAGCAACCAGACAAACTGGTTAACAGTCAGACCGATAGGCAAGCAGGTAGACATATAGGCAGACATGTAGGCCGATGATCTTTCCAGTAATTCAAAGCTTTACTCAAAGAGTGACTGAATTCATGCCATGTATAGATATAGACAAATATAATATCGCACCTCCATTCTGCTGCTTAAATTTAACTCTGCAAAAATCATTATGTTTTATATAATTCTACTTCCAGTGTTAAATAAGTCGGTTTTAATTATCAACAGAGTGAACAGCTTAATATTGATTTATTGCCAGGCTGTCAGAGGATTAGCTTTCATACCCAGGTATAATTTCATCAAAGTCCTATTCAAAACGCTGCAAACACAATAGTTCTTTTCAAATTATTTACATCAAAAAGTGTAACAGGAGTCGCCAAATAAATGCGCATCAATAAAGCATCATCATCACCATCATTATCTTCTGTCCTGTGGAGAGTTTCTCACCCAAACACAATGTTTCCAAACCCCTCTCTAACCGAAGACAGAAGTCACACCTCGCTGTCAATGTGAATAAGTCATGCTGTTATTTGTGTACACATGTTGTCTCAAAAGTATGGTTAAAAACTGGTATTCAATTTGAACAATCAAACAGGCAGTTCGACGGAAGGTAAGAGCGATACACAGGGTGGGTTGTATATTTGTTAAGAGCAAAAACAAAGCTATTCTGAAGATGTTTCGAAAAAAAAAAAAAAAAAAAAACGGGGAGTTGTTTGCTGCCGAATTAATAATGTGGAGGTTGAATTTCTTTCAATCCGGTGTTAAGTACTTTGTTTAAACGGTTTTTTTTTTTTTCGATGCAGAAGGTTTGGGTCGAAACGTTCACGTGTATTGTATTATGTTGATAGGAATTTATTTCTTGTTTCTCAGTTAAACGAAAAAATAAACAATTAAAAACAAATAAAAAATTTAAAAAAATACATGATGGAGACAATTTGCCTGCGTGAACAATGTGGACATAAATTACTGTATTGTACTCTGCATTCTTTCGTCAGTGGACATCGGATATCTTCCTTGTATAGTTACAAACACAAGTGGTATCAAATAAAAACCGTTGGTATGAGAATGGAGATTAAGGCTACCACCGGGGCACGAGGATGACATACCGAAACTGGAGTATGGTACTCATCATGATATATTAAGAGGTGAAATCAATAGTACGTCACAAATGGCGGTAGAAAAGTCACTAAATATTATAACAACTTTGAACCAGTTTATTTGTAGACATACATTGTCCCTTTATTTCTCAACATAATTTCCACCAGCATTGATGCACTTATCCCATCGTTTTATCAGTCCTCCCAACCCGACTGCATAGAAATGCGTGCTCTGGTTTCTAAACCACATTTTCACTTGACATTCAACTTCGGAGTCATTCGCGAAATGTCTCACGCCAAGGTGGGTTTTCATTGGACCAAAAAGGTGGAAATCTCTAGTGGCTAAGTCGGGGCTGTAAGATGCTACAGAGTCTATCGTTACTCGCCTGTCACCTCTAATCATCTCCTCCACCCGCTGCACGGATACTTCTGTTGCAATCTCAACAGAACGACCAAATCGAATTTCATCAACAATTTTAGAGCTCCCTTGAGAAAATTTTTCTACCCAGCTATGCACCGCTTTACGGGACAAACATATGTCAGCATAAACAGGAAGCATTTCCTTATGAATGTCCTTTACAGGCAGTCTTTTGCCCACACAAAAATAACGCGCAACATCACGTTGCTCTTTGGTTGTACACTCCGTAAGTACATTCGCCATTTTGTTTATGCGCTGCGCATGCGCATAAAACACCTAGCGCCACCTGACGAACGGGAATATAAAGTTCGATGTTGCTGTCACCTACTGACACATATATAACACACCAACTACATTTGCCTGCCATCCCACAGAACTATGTGACTTACTTATTGACTCGCCAGCTTACCACAGACTACGGTGGTTGCCAAGTGTAGCCATCTAGTACAAGCACAGCAACAGCAATAAACACCCAAGTCTTTCGACATTTGCTGATTGAGACCGAGCACTTTTGAGTTTGTGTCAAGTGCAGTAACATTAATTGTGATCGCCAGTGAAAGACTGGGGATTTAACCGTTTGATTCTTCTTCTTCTTTTTCTGCGTTTGTCGGGAATGTTTGTTTTGGATGTAGTTGCCTTGTGCCTGTTTACAGCAGAGCTGTCATATTCGATTTCTTCAGGCATTTGTTGACCTTGTTAATTTTGCCGGGTGTTTTGTAGGTCGTTCAACTCTCACCGTTGTGGTGTTATCTCCATCCAAGTTGGTCAATTTAGAACAGCTGAAGACATCCCGGCCAGGCCTCAAGGGAAGGCAGAGGCAGACCATGGGCATTCTCCGCCACAAATATTGTTTTAAAGGCAAGTTGTAGGTTTGCAGTTTTGTTGTGGTGTCTTAGCGAGAGTTTAGGGTGTATGATACATGAAGCCCATAATCGGGCACTCTCACGATGATTATACTTCACCTCGACACCGCAAGGTACAAGAGGAACATTATGAGATGAGATGAGATGAGATGAGAATCACCAGGATGTCAGAGTGGCCGAATAGATAAAGACGCTTGATCTTAAATTTCCGGTTAGCTGAGCCGAGGTAACGGGTTCAACACTTACATCGGCTAGTTGGACTAAAATGTTGAATGCTCGTCCCTGACATGGGGACGCAAATTACAAGTACCTATGAAGTCGTAGTAGATTAGTCTGATGGCGAGGGACGCTAGTAAAATGAAAGCTAATCCATACGCAAAAGAATCAACCCAGTTCTGCAGTAGCACGTGTATGGACTACGCAGCAGAAAAAGAGCGAACCAAAAAAAGAAGTGAATACCCAAAACAAATAAATAAATAAACAGAATCGGCAAGCTTTACTAGAACGTGATCGATCAATATGGACGCTGCGGCCAAAGTCTTCTTCAGCACGCAAACAACAAATATACACTGATACAACTGCTTGGAAAACATATATATACGTTACTCATCTGTTTCCTTGTTGTGGACGTGAGGCGTGTGTGGTTGATTACCTTTTGTAATTGTTATAATAATGCGGCTATACCGGAAATGTGGCTGGATTCGAATTAGTATCTCCCGCATATAAATCCGGCTTTCTAGCCCTAGTCCTGACACTCTTATCAGAAGTGAGGTGTAGTAATACTGGAATGGGATATGGGATGTGCATTTTACTTAATCTCAACTTGTAGAAATACTGGACTGGAATACGAGATGTGTATTTTACTACAGAAGTGACTTGTTAAAATGCTGGACTGGAATACTGTACAGTACTTTCAGAAATATTGGATACGGGATGTGTATTTTATTTAATCTTTACTTATAGAAATATTGGAATTGGATGTGGGATGTGTATTTTATTTAATCTCTACTTGAACAAATATTAGAATTGGATACGGGATGTGTATTTTACTTAATCCGAACTTGTATTTTCTGAAATTGTGGGACCACTGCACACGAAGTTTACCTTGCAGGTTCTGAACTAGCGGGGTCACTGTAAATGAAGTTTGGTAAACTAGCGGAAATGTTTATGTTGCATACTGTGTTCGAAACCAGCTGCGGGCGATTTGAAAGCGGACCGCCTTACGCTGATTTTCACACAATGGTATGAGTACCGGTCGTTCAGAAATCAATGGCAAACTTCTGAACATAAACTTGCCAGGAAACCACAAGCAGCCAAACAATGCTGGGGTTGACTGCGAAAACTTGGCAAGAAATCGCAAATAGTCAAACAATACTGGGGTTGACTGCGATATCCCGTGAAAGGAATACAACTTACCAGGTTGATCATTTCAGTTGTGTTGCAAAGTATTCACGTTTGGTTTAAGGTCCGAAAACCTGCTGTTTTTTTAACAAACTAAGTTTGTGTCGCGTTGTGTTATAATGTGCTGGTATGGAAGCCGGTCGTTCAGAAAGCAAAGGCAAACTACTGAACGTAACACTTGCTTAGTACATCAACAGCAGCTGTGAAATGCTGGTGTTGACTGCAATGTCCCGTAAGGGATACGCAACAAAACGTGCAGTTTGTGTGTGGTAAATTTCAAATCATAAATGTCAATAGTAATTTGAAACCTGTTGCTACAAATCGACTTATAGATGAACATTCTGCTACATGTCAACACACAAATGACCAGATTTGTTTGTTTATTACTGCCTGCCTAGAGCGGGAGCCAAGGTAGCGAGGTGGCCAGACACTCGCACACCGGCTCCATGGCCATGGGTTCCATCTGCGGCGGTGCACACTGGAATTTTCAAACTCGATATTTTCCCCCTTGTATCCCAACCTAAACATGGGTGCCAAGAAATGTCTTAGGAAGTACAAGCAGCCGGCGTGATACTGGCCACGTCATACACCGAGTATCCATTGGTCTATACAAATATGAGCCTAGCGTCACATTCTCAATGCGCCAAAGGTTTATAAACTGGAAATTTACTTGCTTACTTTTGAAAAAGAATCTCGTAAAGCACCTTACGGTGTAGGACATGGGTGGAGGTGGCGGGAGGGAGGGGGAGCTTGTTGGGTGATGAATTAAGGCCGCCTGGAAGAGTCCAGCGGTGCCGAATGGGTAGTAGCGCTTGTTCTTAACTGATTAAGTGCCATGGGATGATTGATTGTCTTAAGCGACTTCCTGTATCTACCATGGGTTTATGTACAGTAGTTTTCCAGTTTTCATTACATGTTCAAGTTTATTTTTCCTTATTGCATGTTCAAAAGTCTTGACACTCTTGTTCGAATTTCTGTATTCAGCTTATGGGTTTCATATGTTTCTTGAAGCACCGCATCATCCGTATATGTGTGCACATGGGATTTTATGTTTGTATTTTACTCCTACATAACATGTCCATTGTCATTAGGTGTATCCCATCTTGTCTGCTCCTTGTCCACCTTTAGTGGGCATACAACAGTATAGGTACTTTAACTGATGAAATGCCATGGGGTGATAATCGCCTGTAGCGACTTTAAGTATCAGCCAATGGGTTATATACGGTAGTTTTCTCCGTGCAATCCACTTTAATTTCATATGTAATATAACTTACCTGCTATCATATTAACAACTTTAACGTTAGAACTGTGACACACCCTACTTCCCATTTTCCGCAAAACATGTTTGTTTTGTCTACACCTGCTATTTTTTGTCTGGCACTGAATCTATACTGATAGTGAGGTAGCGGGTTCAACCTCAACACAGGTCAGTTAGACTAAAGGAAGGAAGGAAGAAAGGAAGGGAGGAAGGAAGGAAGGAAGGAAGGAAAGAAGGAAGGAAGGAAGGAAGGAAGGAAGGAAGGAAGGAAGGAACATTTGGAGCAAAGCAGAACTAGGAGAACGTCTACAGGCAGGATGATGCGAAGAACTGGAAAAGAAGAAGAACTAAGACCAGGAAGAATAATAGAAAAAGAACAGTTAGGATGAGATCTATAAGGAGAACCGGACAATAGCTATGCCAAGACGATTGTTATAATTGGTGAACGAGCAGAGACAAAGGGGAGTAGGAGGTTAGTGAAGAAGGAGGAGAGCCAAGATGACGAAAACGTTTATAACTGGAGGCAAGACGAGGTGGAGAAAGAGTAACTGAAAGCTAAAGAAGCAACACGATAGCTCAGGCGAAGAAGTGACATAGAATAAACTTATTGGTCTTTAGTGGCACAAATTTATTACGCTCTATAAACGATTACGGTTCAGATGTAATTTTTCCGTTCGCTCGCTTTGGATTCATGTCTAGTCGATACAGAACTACTACTGCTAGTGCAATGGACTGTTGTTTACGTGTTGATTGGCTTTCTGTATTAGCAATGCCCCTCGCCATCAGGCGAACCCACTACGGCTCTTGATGAACTTGTAATTTAAGTCCACAAATGAAGGTCACACAGTCAACATTTCAGAAAGACTAACCGATGTGAAAGTTGACATCATCACACCGGAAACTTAAGAGCGATCGCTCATAACCATTCAGGCACGCTGATTCCAGGTACAGACTTAAATGTGGTAATAATTAACCATGTGTTAATTGCTGTTATTGTTTCTTAATTCCAGAAAACAATGGACGGAAGTCTCTCCAGTTTGAGACCCTGCCGAAGTGGTGTGGGGTGGCCTTTGCGTCATTCCTAACAATAGGGTTTCTTTGGTGTTTTGCACAACTGGGCTTGTCCACAGTCGCAGAGAGACATCTGCACGACAACGTGTACCGGGAATTTCATGGCTTTTGTCCAGGCGAAGCACCTTCCAAAGACTTCTCACATATCTATGCCAATGAAAGAGATCCTAATCTAAGAGATTTCCTTTCTTGGCGTCTCATTGACCACCCAGAAGATACAGACAAGAGAGCCAAAACCCTGACCACCAATAGAGATGTCATAGAAGAAGCTCAGAGGATCCTGTTGAACCTTCTGCAAGATCTTCTGGGCAAGGCCAAACATGTGATGCTGATAGAGATAGCAACCTATGACAACAAAGGCGACCCGGCCATCACCGTTGGCCAGGTAATGTTGCTCCGGAGATTGAATATAAGCATAGTGTATTACTGCGAGACATATTCCTGCTCACACCAGACAAGCTTACATAAAGCGGCGGATGTTGACAGCAAGTATCCCAAAGATGAGCTAGTGATACTAATGCAAGGAGGTGGCAATCTTGTTGGCTATGTTTATGTAGACGGCATTCGCAAAAAATATATAGAACTTTTTCCTCACAGAAAAATAATTATTCTGTCTCAAAGTATATTCTTGCACTCAAAAAACCAAGCCAATTTAGAATATTGTCGTAATCTTTATTCAAATCGTAGCAATCTTGTAATTTTATTGAGAGACAGGCAGTCATACGCAATTTTCAGGGCGTGCAAATTATTTTAGCACCGGACATGGCTTTTGGTATTGGAATGGTCCCACGGCAATTACCACCCATACATGACATCATTTGGCTGAAGCGAAATGATATTGAGCCACCAAGAAAATACATTATTCCACAAATTCCACCAAATATGTCGTGGCAGTAGGTGACTTGGCTATCATGGCGGCAAACAAACCAAAAATGGATTTGGAAAAGTCCTTTCTAATCGCATCAGCTGGATTCCAATTTCTTGAACGTGGCCGTATCGTAATTACGGATCACCTTCACGGTCATATTCTATCAACACTGATGAATATTCCGCACGTCCTTATTGACAACGTTCCACATCTCATATTATCCTCATTTGATAGATCATGGACTGCGAGTTTACGGACTACCAAACTTGTCAGTAATGGCGGTCTGGCATTTGCTGCAGCAATGGAGCTACTGAGAGAGTATGACAATGTCTTGCCTTCTACAGAGCCTAAGGATATGTTCCTATGTTTTGCATATCCTTTACAGGACATCGCTGGCAACATCAGCGATGGGGTGGATGGGGGATGTATGTTTGGCTGGGTGGTTGGGGTATGTGTGGGTGGGAGGGTAGATGAGAGATGCATGTGTTGATGGGCGCGTGGTGATGTGTGGGTGTGAGTGGTTGATGGATGAGTACGTGAGTGGGTGGATGTGTGTGAGAGATGAGTGTATGGGTGGGGAGGTGTGTAGTTGTGAGAAGATGTGTGTGAGCGGGGGATGTGTGTGGGTGGGGTATATGTGGGTGGCGGGATGTGTGTGGGTGGGAGGTGTGTGTTTTTGGGTTATGGGTGGGGGATATGTGTGGGCAGGTGGGGATATGTGTTTATGGGTGGGGATGTGTGTATAGGTGGGGACGTGTAGTTTAGAGGTGGCGAATATTGGGTGGGTGAGTGGGTGTAGGTTGGCTGATGTGTGTATGGGTGGGTGGGGAAAATTGTGAGAGTGCGGGATATGTGTGTGGATAGGTGCGGGATGTGTGGGTTGGCGGGAGTATGTGTGTGTGGCTTCTTCTTCTTCTTCTTCTTCTTCTTCTTCTTCTTCTTCTTCTTCTTCTTCTTCTTCTTCTTCTTCTTCTTCTTCTTCTTCTTCTTCTTCTTCTTCTTCTTCTTCTTCTTCTTCTTCTTCGTCTTCTTCTTCTTCTTCTTCTTCTTCTTCTTCTTCTTCTTCTTCTTCTCTTCTTCTTCTTCTTCTTCTTCTTCTTCTTCTTCTTCTTCTTCTTCTTCTTCTTCTTCTTCTTCTTCTTCTTCTCTTCTTCTTCTTCTTCTTCTCCTCCTCCTTCTTCTTCTTCTTCTTCTTCTTCTCTCTTCTTCTTCTTCTTCTTCTTCTTCTTCTTCTTCTTCTTCTTCTTCTTCTTCTTCTTCTTCTTCTTCTTCTTCTTCTTCTTCTTCTTCTTCTTCTTCTTCTTCTTCTTCTTCTTCTTCTTCTTCTTCTTCTTCTTCTTGGTGTGTGAGGATGTGTGTGTGGGTGGGGAAATGTGTGTGGGTGGGGATCAGTGGGTGGGTGGCGGCATGTATGTTTGCCTGGTTCTGTGTGAGTGCGTGGAGGTATGTGTGGGTGGGTGGGGGAGGTTTGGTGGGTGGGGGATGTGTTGGTGGCTGCGGGATATGAGGGTGGATGGGGGATGTGTCTCACAACATTGCAATATGCACTGTTTATGTTTACAACTTTCATTTGATAATGTATTTTTTTTGTTTTCTCATGTGAATGTATCATGCGTAATATGCATTGCTTATGCTTACAAAATCCATTTGACAATGTTTTTTTCCCCTATGTTAATGTAACATGCACATTTGATGAATGAAAGATGAGTGATTGAAAGGGCCGAATGTAAGACGGGCCTGCGTGCCCAATTTGTTACCCTTTTAAAATAAAGTTTGTTCGTTCGTTCGTTCGTTCGTTCAGCATCTTTCAGCTGATTGTTGATTTCTTGGCAAGATTACGCTCAGTAGTTTGCTACTGATTTCTGAGCGGCCGGCTCACATACTCCGTAAGTTACCGACGCGATTCGAACCACTGCTGATTCTCACTGTCGTCATGATACTTACGAGAGTATACGAGATTACGGAGAAAAGTCGCTAACCTCTAGGCCAGGATGCCGGCTAACGATATGTACTCGCCGTCTAATGGGTAGAACGACCCAATGGACATTGGGGATTGCTTGCTTGCTTGTGTTCATTGGCTTGAGCTCCAACGCGAAGTCCTGTATGTCGGATGAAGGCATCCTGTTGTCCAACATCAGTGTGATGTCATACAGGGCCTGAGTTTTGCGTGAGTATCCGTTGTCCCATGTCTGGCTTATTGGTGTGTGTCAGAATCTTCTATTAGGCTCGTTGGCTAACACATGTGAGACAGTACAAGTACAAACGTAATTCGACGTAAGACACAGCAACAAGTTCTATGGATTTATTACCACATTAAATACATAACAATTAGTTACAGCAATGTACAACAGATAACTCACAACCACAAAACAGCTCATAGGTCTAACGCTCACGATATCAGTCGTTCAGCTCACAACCACGGAGATTCACACAAAACGCCTTGCTCTCGACACACACGTCCGTTCAGATGTCCAGTCCCAGCTTGGTCTGAGATTAACACACACTGCCCACTGCCTCTCGTGGGGTCACGTGGCTTTGCGTGCGTCTCTCGTCAGCGCTGGTCGCGCTGTCAGGTAAGAATCTCGCCAGCCGACAACTCTTGTCCGCCGGGTGCCGTAACGATGTTGCTGCACACTTAGGCTCTGACATTCTCCCCGGGTACTTCAATGAAAGATGCCATCTTTCATTCATGATGTATGTATATACTGGGGTAGTGTTAATTCATGTCAGAGACTACTCTTTCCCAGTGTTATGCATGAAAAATACATATAAGGCATAGAAATATATACAAAAAAATGTAAGTTGCATTGAAATGACAAATGAAGTACAATTTTTAAACACAATTCAGGTTTCATCCCCCTGATGCCTGGTTACCTTCATTGCAATAATACCCAGTCAGATCAGTAGCACCAGCTTCACGCATCTACCTCCCAGCTATTTGAAAAAAAGTAATAATATGATTGTTTTGCAACAACCATCTAGCCAGACTGAAATACGGCTTTGTATTAGTCGTATTAAACACTTAAACTCTGCCCTCATTTGGTCAGGAGCTCTTATGTTGGTTTGCAATGTTGGCAGCTCTATGACATGCTTGGTGGACGCCTACCTGCTGTGCCAAACATTTGAGCAACAAAATGTCTATCTATACAATATACATTAATGAATATGTTTCAAATTATGGCCCTTGATGTAATTCACAAATGCAAGGGAAGTAATTTTGACATTTAAGAAATTCCATACATTACAATAATTATTTAATTTCTTAGCGTCATTGCTTGACGTTTCTTCATATTAACGAGAAAAAGTCGGTGATATGAATACATTAATCAAGATATGATTCTAAGATTACACTAATCAAAATAAATAAGTACCTAATTGGTATATTATATTTTATAGATTCGAAAGGATTTTACAAGTGTCATAAATTTTTGGAAATTGGTACATAGTCTGCTAATTAAGTTACACTTTTTAAACCACACCGGAAATGCACACGAAACGAAAAATTTGGTTGATGTTACATTTTCCGAACACAAATGATCCGGTTTTATTTCGGAACTGATAGTAGAATGTTCTCACAGTTCGTGTCTGCTGTTATAGTAAGACAACGGATTATGATGGAATGTTATTATTTCCGATGTGTTCACACGTCGAATAATTTGGATCACATTCGCTGTAGAGGTGATGTAGGAGTCAATGTTCGGTCTACATTTGCACATGTTAAAATATCACGGTGAAAAAATTTCACCCACAAATGTCACAATGGTAAAGTTCGCTTTTGATAATTGGTTAAGCGTTTGTGACACTGTTGTTGGTGTCTATATACAATTAATATCGTTCTCATTCTAACACACACTACACAATTATACTACACTCATTACATGACTTGATTAAAATAAGTATATTATACATGTCGGTCTGCAAACCGTATCACAATTTTGATTATTGACCTTACACAGTAGGTGAATGGAAAAATTTCACTCATTGGTGGCTGTGTTGGGCTGAGTGTAATATTACACAGTGCACTCAGACATTGCTTACTGGGTCTGTCGGACAACGGGACAAAAGGTCGGCGATTGTATTCATTCTGCCGGGAATATGGCGAACTTCAAAACTGAAATTCTGAAGCTTCAAGGACCAGCGAGCAATCATGTTATTTGATGGTACTGTGGAATTGATATACCTTAATGGACTGTTGTCAGTTTCGATGATAAAGTGACGTCCTAGAAGATATTTGGACAGCTTTGTTACACTTTCTACTAAGGCCAGTGCCTCTAATTGCGGAATGGACCAGGCCCGCTCTCGGGGTCTTAGTTTTCTTGATAGAAAACATACGGGATGCAAGATGTCGTTGTATTCCTGCAAAAGGACCGCACCGATCGCAATGGAGCTAGCATCTGTTCTCAATCTGAAAGGTAAACGAATGTTGGGCAATTTAAGGATGAGATTAGGTGTATTCTTATCAGAAAAGTGTGCCAAAACTTTATCAAATGCATTTCGTAGGCATTCATCGTTTACAACTTTTTCGGGTTTATTTTTGGTTAGTAAGTTAGAAAAAACCTCAGTCAGTTCTGAAAAATCAGGAATAAAGTTCCGGTAATAATTAATAAGTCCCAATAAACTGCGGACTTGTTTCTTATTTGTTGGAAGTGACAGTTTTAGAATTTTCGAGACAATTTTGTTGTCTGTCATGACAAAGCCATTGGATATTCTGTACCCCAAAATGATATCTCTTGGTAAGCCATGCTCACCTTTGAAGGCTTCACTGTCAGTCCGTGCTGTCTGATACGTTCTAGTGTCTGTTCCAGTATCTTTATATGTTCCGTCATTGTCTCTGTATGGACACAGATGTCGTCAATATAGGAAACTATATTAGGAATGTCAGATAGGAGGAGTCGTGTCATGCGTACAAATGTGGCTGGGGCATTGACTAGCCCAAATGGAAGTTTGCACCATTCGTACAGTCCCCAAGGCGTGGCGAAAGCTGTTAGATGTCTGCTGTCTTCATGTACAGCAATCTGCCAGTAACCTTTAGCCATGTCAAGGGTCGTGAAGAACTTAGCGTCCGTCAGTTCTGTCAGAAGATCGTCTGTATTTGCCATTGGTTCAAGATCTAAAACAGTTATTTTGTTCAGTTTTCTGTAATCTATGCAAAGTCGTATTGTGTTGTCCTTTTTCCGTACAATGACCATGGGTGAAGAGAAGTCTGATAGGGATCGTCTGATGATGTTGTTTTTTTCTAAGTTAATGATTTCCTGATGTAGTTGTTCCTTGTAATGTAATGGTATTGTGTATGGTCTGCATCTTATGGGTGTGTTTGATGTGAGTGTGATGTGATGCTGTACTAACTCTGTTTGTCCTGGGTTGTCTGAAAAGATGGTGTTGTACTCTTGTATCAACTGTTTGCAACTGTTTGTCTCTGCTTGACTTAGGTTTGGATTGATCTTGATCTCCTTCAAGCAGTTTGTCGTGTCTAATGTAGGTGTTGGAATCTCGTCGCTAGAATCGTCATCTTCGTGATCTATTATCACGGTGCAAGCTGTCGTATCGTCTTGTTCGTTGTCTCTGTTGAAGTATGGTCTTAGCATATTGATGTGAAATATTTTGTGTTTGTCTTTTATCAGGATTTCGTAGTCAACAGGAGAGATTTGTCTTGTCACTTTAAAGGGTCCCTGCCACGAATCTGTCAGTAGCTGTCTGTCACTAGGTAGTAGTAGTAGTACGTCCTGTCCAGCTGTCAATGTTATAGTCCTGTTACCTTTGTCTGCGTATTGTCTGTAAGTAGCACCAGATAGTTTTAGTGCACTTTTAGCAATTTCACATGATTTCATTATCCTTTCACGCAATGATGTTACATACACAAATGATGATATGGGTTTCAATACTGGAGTGGACTCAGTTAACATTTGGTGATAAATTGTTAATGGGCCCGCGTGGTTTGGCACCATAGATGAGTTCAAAAGGAGAGAAACCGGTACTAGAATGTGGTACCTCGCGATACGCAAAAAGGACAGCTGGTAAGTATAGATCCCAGTTATTGGGGTGATCTTGAGTTACTTTGGCTAGCATGTGCTTCAGATCCCCATTAAGCTTTTCTATTATCCCGCTCGAGTGAGGATGATAGGGGCTATTGAAGACTTGCTTCACTCCTAACATTTTAGTGAAAGCTTGAGTGGATGCGGCGATAAATTGAGTGCCTCTATCAGACTGGATAGTATCTGGAAACCCAATTCTGGAGAAAATATGGAAGAACACTTCCATGATATCGTTGGCAGTAATGTTCTTTAACGGAATCGCTTCTGGCCAGCGACTACATTGATCAATAATTGTTAGAATATATTTATTCCCTCTAGTTGTTGTATGACTAAGAGGGCCCACAATGTCAACTGATAATTTTTCAAAAGGTCGACTGGCTAAGTCAGTGACTTGTAATTTTGCCTGTGGGTGTTTTCCTTTCTTTACCAGTTTCTGGCATGTATCACAACTTCTGCAATATGTTTTTATGTCATTACAGAATTTTGGCCAATGAAACTGTGTCAATAGTCTTGACCTGGTTTTAACATATGCCATATGACCTGCAAAAGGTATATCGTGAGCAAGATGTAAAGCTTGCTTGCGATAAGTGGTTGGTAACACAGTTTGCTTTGTTGTAACGTCACCTTTGGTGTAGTACCTGGTGAGTATATCATTGTATAAAGCAAAATGCCATTTAGCATTTTTCGTTACTCTTGGCTTTTTGCCGATCAGGTCAAAATACTTTGACAGTGAAGGATCAGCTTTTTGAGCTGTTATGAATGTTTCCTTCATCGAGTCACTAGGTGGTACTTCTGGGCTAAGCATTTGAATAGCCTCAGTTTGGTTACTATCATCTTGCACTCTAGCGGTAGATCTGTGTACTGCGTTCACACACTCAATGACATCAGATGATGATGGAATGATATCGTCAATGATGTGATGAGAACTTAGTGCTGCATTAGCTAACATACATTCAACTGGTGATATGACATTTTCAATGACATTTGGTGGTGATGTGTTATCATTAATACATAGTGATGTTGTGTCATGGTTATGATGTTTGTCATTCACTTCAGGTAAATTTCCGATGATTATATCGCACACTGGGTTTGTAAGTGCTGCGACTTTTACTTTTCCGGTGAGGAATGGTGTTTCGATGTATGCCCAAGCTAATGGATATTTTTCAATATTGCCTGAAAATGTTCTACATGTGATGTGTCTACCTGTGTAGTCTGTAGGTGTTATGAATGTTGTTTTCAGGCCAATAAGTGTACTCCCGGTGTCGCGAAGTACTGTAGCAAACTTGCCATTAACATACCCGTGATAGATGTCTAATTTGCCTTTTGAGTCTATTACTAAGTTACCTTCCTCATTAGCAATAGGGATGGCGTGCCCGCATGTTAAGATACCATTTTCAAAGAAGGTATTACAGACAGTGCATGTGTTGGAACTAAATACGTCACAAGCCTGTGCTGCATGTACAGGATGTTTTTCTGTATTTTCGTCTTCTGACGCTGAACTATCGAACAAGGCGGCATTGGCTTTGTTGGTCATATGCCTGCCTCTACAATCCATGCGATGGTGACCGTAAGCCTTGCAGAGAAAACATTTATGTGCACTTTTGAACGATTTACGTTCTCTGTCTTGTCTGTTTACCATATTTTGCAAGTATGTTGGGTACCCTGGGTTCTTATCGCACATCTCGTTCAAATAGTGAGACATTTTACAGTGAACACAATGTCTAAACTTTTCAGAGGTAGGCCTGTTTGGTTTTTGCCTACTATAGTTTTTATCATAGTTGGCTGCTGCTACCCAGTTACTGTCAGTAGCTTCAGTGGCAAAACACTGTTTATTTGCCGTATAATAGGCCGACCCACGTTTTTCCATTTCTTCCACACTTGTGCATTCATTCTCCTGTAAGAACTTAGAAAAAGATGATGGGATAGAAGAAATGATTTTATCTCGAATGATGAGATCTTCTAATTTATCATAATTTTTGTTAATTTTGGCTGATGAAGTCCATTTGCTGAAAATGTCTCGGACTAAACAGAGGTAGTCAGAGAACGTTTGAGTTGATTTTGGACTCAGTTTACTGAATTGTTCTCTGTACCCTGCCTCATCTAACATGAAATGTGCCATTATTTTGGATTTAATGTAATGGTACTCTTTTCTGAGGTCTTTGGGGATGGTTTCAATGACTTTTAGAGGTTCCCCAGATAGACTCCTCATATATAAAATATTCCATTCCGAAAGTGGAACTTGGTAATGTTCCATTAATGTCTCAAAATTTTGGGTAAAGGCTGCTATGCAGTCACCCGAGGTATAGTTACGAACGATACCTTGGTACTTCTTATACTGGTTTTCTTTTTCCAGTCTTTCAGATTTCTTTGACTCTTTATCCATTGCAGTCTCAGTGTCGAGTTGTTTAATTTTCAATTGTAATTCAAGTTCTTCTCTCTTACTCTGAGCTGCTATTTCTGCTTTCTTAAGTTCACTGTCTATCTCAGCTTGCTTTAATGCTGTTTCAGCCTCTATTTGCTTGGCAGCTTTTTCAATCTCTGCCTGTTTTAGAGCTGTTTCTGCCTCTACTTGCTTGGCAGCTTTTTCAATCTCTGCCTGTTTCAAGGCTGTTTCTGCCTCTACTTGCTTGGCAGCTTTTTCAATCTCTGCCTGTTTTAGAGCTCTTTCGGCTGCTCTTTCATCGCGTTCGGCAGCTTTTTCCTGAACAAGTAGGTATTCTGCGTATTTCTTCTCACTCCATTGTGTTAATTCATCACCTTCCAACTTTAATTTTAAACCCATATCGATGAAATCGAACAATGACGACATGATGGAGAAAATAAGTCAATGACAATCAACCACACAAAATATATTATAACTGGTTAGTAGAAAAACAACTTACACTTGATTTGACTATACGATGCGTGCCCACTAATGCATACGTAAAGTTAAAGTAAAGAAAATATACTCAAGTGCCCTTGGATATGATGACGAATGGTTGGGCAATCGGGCTAGAAAAACTGTAAGGTCGTACTTCGGAACCACTAATGACCTCTACGGCAGGGTTATGGATGGTACGCAAAAACCTGCTTTGTTTTGGAGAGAAATAAGTTAGCGTGTGTTTGTTGGTGTGTGCCTGCAAGTCACTAAGTTTTGATTTGGTTTGGATGGCGTTGAGTATAATTGTATGTCGTAAATTTGTCGTCAACAGTGTTTTTTTCAACAGAAGTTACACTCTTTCCAAAACAATCTATCTGTATTTGAACACTCAATAACATTGATGACACATCACTTACATCAAGATGACATTCAGTAAGGACAAAGACATCAAGTTTACAAGATGGCGACAAGGTCAAAATGGTGGCAAAATCACAAGGTTGACAAGGTCAAACGGTGACAAGTTTTACGAATTACAAATGTTTTACACGTTTACAGGATCAAACAATATGTACTGTACATTTATTAATGATATTAAACATATTTAGACAATGTAGTAATGGATCACACTGAGACTTTTCCGATCACATGTACATCACTATAACTTTGACAAATTTTATAAGTACAAGAATTATAGTTTTAAAGCACAAAGACGAACACCACACGTCTAAATATATTAGGTTCTTAAATAATGACGAGCAACCCACGTCCACACATGTCAGAATCTTCTATTAGGCTCGTTGGCTAACACATGTGAGACAGTACAAGTACAAACGTAATTCGACGTAAGACACAGCAACAAGTTCTATGGATTTATTACCACATTAAATACATAACAATTAGTTACAGCAATGTACAACAGATAACTCACAACCACAAAACAGCTCATAGGTCTAACGCTCACGATATCAGTCGTTCAGCTCACAACCACGGAGATTCACACAAAACGCCTTGCTCTCGACACACACGTCCGTTCAGATGTCCAGTCCCAGCTTGGTCTGAGATTAACACACACTGCCCACTGCCTCTCGTGGGGTCACGTGGCTTTGCGTGCGTCTCTCGTCAGCGCTGGTCGCGCTGTCAGGTAAGAATCTCGCCAGCCGACAACTCTTGTCCGCCGGGTGCCGTAACGATGTTGCTGCACACTTAGGCTCTGACAGTGTGCAGACTGGTGGTTCCTCGCCGTACAGGCAGACACTCTCCGACTTCGGAGGAATCGGCGATCCTACTGACTTTAGCCAGGACCCCGAAGGGACCTGTTGCCCAGGACGCTCGACGAGGACGCGTCAATAGGTCTTGGCCAGTATATAACCCGGCCCTGGTGCCTTGGAAACACCTCTGCGTCCCACATTGGGGATAATATGACATCGTTTATTTCAAGCATCCCTCGTATGTACTTACTAGAATGTAGAGATATTTGGCAGTATGATTCCATGTTTTACTCTAATTCTAGTTTTACTTTAATGTGCATGTTACATTAACATAGGGGGAAAAAACATTGTCAAATGGATTTTGTAAGCATAAGCAATGCATATTACGCATGATACATTCACATGAGAAAACAAAAAAAATACATTATCAAATGAAAGTTGTAAACATAAACAGTGCATATTGCAATGTTGTGAGACACATCCCCCATCCACCCTCATATCCCGCAGCCACCAACACATCCCCACCCACCAAAGCTCCCCCACCCACCCACACATACTTCCACGCACTCACACAGAACCAGGCAAACATACGTGCCGCCACCCACCCACTGATCCCCCACCCACACACATTTCCCCACACACACACACATCCTCACGAACCAAGAAGAAGAAGAAGAAGAAGAAGAAGAAGAAGAAGAAGAAGAAGAAGAAGAAGAAGAAGAAGAAGAAGAAGAAGAAGAAGAAGAAGAAGAAGAAGAAGAAGAAGAAGAAGAAGAAGAAGAAGAAGAAGGAGGAGGAGGAGAAGAAGAAGAAGAAAACATGCTTTATACACGGATAAAGAAAATAACAAGTTGGTGGAACGCAGAAGTAAAGAAAGCGGTAAAAGAAAAAAAGGAAAAATATAAAAAGTGGTTGAAGAGCAAACAGGAATGTGATTACAGAGAATACAGAATAGCGAGAAGACATGTGAGTAGAATAGTAAAGAGGGAAAAACAGAAAGACTGGGAAGAGTATGGAGAAACCCTAAATAAAAACTACAAGGAGGCAACCAGAAACTTCTACAAAAAGATAAGTGCAATGCGAACCAGAGGAGAACCCTTTGACCCAACTGAAATAATTAACAGCGAAAATGGAGAACCAATAAGTGAACAAAAACAGATCCTAATAAGATGGAAGCAGTATTTTGAACAACTTCTCAACATCCCATCAGATGTCACAGGAATTCAAGAGACCTACACAGATGTCACCGAGGAACTAGAACCAGACATACTAAAAGAAGAAATTATAGAAGCCATCAGATTAGCCCCATTGAACAAATCACCAGGACAGGATGAAATACCAAATGAACTAATTAAAGCAGCAAGGGAAGTAGGAACAGCTTGGCTACATAGACTATTCAACCATGTTTGGGTAGAACAACAGACACCACGAGACTGGGGAAACGCCATAATTATCCCAATTTGGAAAAACAAAGGCAGCAAAAGAGATTGCACACAATACAGAGGCATTTCACTGTTGAGTCATACTGGGAAAATATTTTGCAAAATTCTTGAAAAAAGATTACGAACTACTTTAGAACCCCAGCTAAGCGAAACGCAGCTTGGATTTAGGAAAAACAAAGGATGCACAGACGCCATTTTTGCTCTTAGACAACTTATAGAAAAATCAATTGAATTCAATGAAACACTCTACTTAGCCTTTGTTGACCAAGAAAAGGCATTCGATAGGGTAGATAGAAACAAGCTGTGGGAAATCCTTAAACAATATGGAGTGAGTACACATCTAACAAACCTATGTAGAAGTTTATACAACAACAGTGAATGCATAGTGAGAGCAACTGGAGGACACTCAGAACCCTTCACCATAAGATCTGGAGTACGACAAGGTTGTGTCCTGTCCCCTCTCTTGTTCATAACATATATAGACAACATATGTAAAGAAACCAGCCAAGCAGAGACAGCAAGAATACCGCATGACGAGAACACAGAAGAAGAACCATCTGCAAATCTAACCATTAGAGAACTCCTGTTTGCGGACGACCAAGCACTAATAGCAAAACCAGAAGCTGAATTACAAGACCACATGAATAGTCTAAACGAAATGTGTAGGGAACATAACATGAAAATTAGCACAAGCAAAACAGAGGTAATGACTATAACTAAAGAAGAACAAACAGCAACAATTCACCTAAACGAACATCCCTTGAAACAAGTAAAGAGCTTCAAGTACCTAGGAAGTATAATATCATCAAATGGCAGATCAGAAGACGAGATCGAAAATAGGTGCAATAAGGCAAATCAACTCATTGGACAAATGGCACCAATACTAAAGAACAAACATGTATCAATAACTACTAAGAAAGCACTTTACAACACAATCTTCCTACCAACTCTGTGCTACCAATGCCAAACCTGGACAATGACAGAAAAAGAGAAAAGAAAAATCACAACAACAGAAATGAGGTTCCTGAGAAGAATACTCAACGTATCAAGAAGAGATAAGATCAGAAATGAAGAAATCAGGACTAAAGTGGGGGTTAAAGCTGCTCTAGATTTTATTAGAAAGCAGCAAGTCAAATGGTTTGGCCATGCATGTAGGCTACCAGTCAACAGCATGCCACAACAAGCAATGATGTACAGACCAGATGGAAACAGAGGAAGAGGCCGACCACGTAAACGTTGGACGGAGGGAATAACAGAATCCATGGGAATGTCGATATACGAAGCCCATAACCGGGCACTCTCACGAAGTTTATACTTCACCTCGACACCGCAAGGTACAAGAGGAACATGATGAGATGAGAAGATGAGAGAGATGAGATGATTCCATGTTTTCTAGGGAATGCCGTGGCTGAGAGGTCACAGTGTCTGTCTAAGGCTCACAAGATAACGGGTTGGATCCCTGCATAGGGCTGGGAGTTTTTCCAAGAACCATTGGTATCTAATGATATCACACGTTAATCTGATCTTTTGGGGAGTGAAATCTGATACATAGTCTTCTCGGATAAGGCCTATAAACGAGGAGGCCCGTGTAAAAGTTGAGTACGTTAACAATCCCACGGCAGATGGAAATCGCGAAATGTAGGCCGACAACAATCAACCAGCAAAACTGCTACTAAAAGTAAACCAACCCACGGGTAGACAGAGGCTGCAACAATGCAGATACAAACATTACATTGCAAGCGAACGAAAGAAAAAGTGGAATTTCTTGTTTATAACGTACTAGGCAGAAGTTCAGTAGTTATGCCAATGCTATTTGAACTGCTGAAGCCTTACATCATCAAACCCAACGGCTGATCTGTCATCAAACTCAACGGCTGATCTGGCATCAAACTCAACGGCTGATCTGGCATCAAACTGAACGGCTGATCTGGCATCAAACTCAACGGCTGCTTTGGCATCAAACTCAACGGCTGCTCTGGCAAAATTGTTAGGAAAAGTAAACCAATGCACGGGTAGATAGAGGCCGTTGCCTTGGATACCGAAGTCAGACGGACACACTTATCTATGTAACTTGTTACAGTTTGTTGTACAGTGCCAACCTTCTTTAATTTTATATGTATATTGCTGATGACTAATCTATGGTCGCTGTAGCGCTCTGCGCTTGGTATAGTTTTTGTGCAGGGATAACTGGCCTGTGGCAGCCTAACGTCCACTGCATCTGTGTCCGTTTCCAGTCGTCTTGCCATGCTCGCCACTGGAACCAGATGGACGCGGACGAGAGAGTGAGGTCAAAGGAGTTGCGCAACCACTTCCTCACTATAATCTAAACTGAAGCGCAAGTCATTCGTTCTTCATCAAATTAAAAGATGCAATGAATTAATGGTCCTCATCATTCGTGATGGACGAACATCCATAGTTTTTGTGACTTTTAAATCGTTTTGAAATCTTCTGTTGATGAAGATGTAATCAATCTGGTTTCTGATCTTATTATCAGGACTCCTTAAATTCCACAACCTCCGTGAATGTTATTGGTACGAGGTGCTTCCAATGATCATATCATGCTCTTCTGCCACCTGTACAAGTCTGCCACCTCTTTCATTCTGTTCCCATAGTCCATGCTTGCCCACTGTACATCCGCCTTGCTGATGTCCACGTTTAGCATTAAAGTCACCATTGTGATATTCAATTCTGAATAAATAATTTAATAATACATTTCTTGAAGGCAGTCTCCAATTCATTATAAAATGCATCGATGCTATCATCTTTGCTGTCTGTTGTTGGTGCATAAACTTGTATAATGTTGAGATAAAAAGATCTGCCACGGAACATTACCAGTAATATTACGTCAGACATAGTCCAATATCTGTTTATAGATTTTGATCTGTTCATATTCTTCATAAATGCCACCCCTTGCTGTTATTTATTTTTTTTCCCCACCAGAACGTTAGTTTAATATCCTTTATAGGACAATGCAGTCAACCATAGCACTATTTGGCAGATTGGGATTTCTTTACAAGTTTACTTTCAGTAGTTTGCCATTGATTCTTGAACGACCGGTACGCATACCATACTATAAAATAATCTACAACTATATATCGTCTGCTCTTCATCTTCATCAACTACCCGTATACATGGCTTCGCATAAAAATAATAAACGGGTACTCTACCTTGGCCAAGAGAGTCCCGTAGGCTAGCGGAGGGAATGAAGCATCTTACTTCTTCTTTGATGGGGGATACCCCTACCCCGCCACACATTGTAACTTTTCTAATTTTGTTCAGCTCGTTATATTAAACTGCATGACAATGAGTGGGATCTGCAACAATTAGTAGGTGAGGTTATTGAAAAACTAGGGTCATAATTAAATTGTAAGAAAACAGAGATTATGGTCGTCTCTAAGCAGAAAGAAATCCCTCAATGTAATATAAGGGTAAATGGGAATATTCTTAAACAAGTGAATCGGTAAAACTATCTTGGAACACTTATAACATCTGATGAGAAGTACATTGAAGAAATTAGAACAAGAATCGTTCAGGCATAGGGAGCCTTTCACAAGATGAAAACATACAGACTAATAAACAGATGTCAATTGCAACGGGAAAATAAAGTGTTGACTTGCTACACAGAACCTTTACTTTTGTATGAATGTGAAGCGTGGACAATGAGGAGTCACACTGAGAAACATGATGGCAGTGAAAATGAAGTTTCTAAGGAAAATGCACAGAATATTGTGAGCAGACAGCATAACAAATGAGAAAGACCTGCAAGAAACAAATGAAAACTGTAAACTAATTGGAGAAATTAGACTAAGACCGTTCAGAGGTAGAGCTAGTGGTGCATGAGTAAAAATAAAAAATAAAAGTAATGAAATAAGAAATGAGTAAGAAAAATGATACGAGGGTAAGTTAATAAGTAAGTCACAATTTTTTTTTTTTTTTTTTTTGGTTTCCGCGTTTCCATCCTGTTTCAGGATATTGCGGGCAACATCATCATCTTTCAGCTGTATGTTGATTCCTAGGCTAGATTACGCTCATCAGCACGCCACGACTTTCTGAGCGACCGGCTT
Source organism: Cepaea nemoralis (assembly GCA_014155875.1). Taxonomy (NCBI): domain Eukaryota; kingdom Metazoa; phylum Mollusca; class Gastropoda; order Stylommatophora; family Helicidae; genus Cepaea; species Cepaea nemoralis. The sequence goes on along the minus strand of JACEFZ010027620.1, from coordinate 196,985 downwards.
CATGCTCTCATAAGTCATTGGCGCGACTCGAACCGCTTCCAATTCTCGTGCGCTCACGTCAACCACGAGAGTATTCGGGGTTACGGAGAAAGCTGCTAAATCCTCGACTAGGGAGACCGGAAAGTCACACATGACTGTAGAAAAATAACTAAATATGATAACAACTTGAAACCAGTTTATTTTTATACATACATTGTCCCTTTATTTCTCAAGATAAGTTCCACCAACATTGATGCACTTATCCCATCGTTTCATCAGTCCTCCCAACCCGGCTGCATAGAACTGCTTGCTTTGTTTTTATTTACCGGCCATCTCACAGAACTGTGTGACTTACTTATTTACTCGCCCCGGTAACGTGTTCTACCCAGCTATGTACCGCTTTACGGGACAAAAATTTGTCAGCATAAACACTGACAACCCACCTTGGGGGGAGACATTTCGCGAATGAAGCCGAAGTTGAATGTGAAGTGAAACCGTGGTTTAGAAATAAGAGAGTTCTATGCAGCCGGTTTGGGAGAAATGATAAAATGATGGAATAAGTGCATCAATGTTGGTGGAAATTATGTTGAGAACTAAAAGGACAATTTATGTATAAAAATAAACTCGTTTCAAGTTGTTATCATATTAAGTTATGTTTCTACAGCCATTTGTGACTTACTTATTAACTTACCCTCGTACGTTTGTGCTTTGCTTTTTTCAGAATATATTCACCAAAGCACACACATTTAAGGTTTTCAATTGAATTCCCCTCGTATATTGAAATCAACACTGGCACCTTGACGTCTTGACACCAGACTATCGTCTGTGACATAGTTCCTTAAAAGATATAGTAACTGCAAATCTACATAACAAAAAGTCAGGGCTGAATTGTAGAGACAATATGTTGTCAATGCAGCATGATCCCTCTCTCGGTCTGTCTTGTTTATTTTTTTTTCCGCATATCCTTTACAGGACATCGCTGTCAATAGCAGCATCTGTCAGCTGTCTGTTGATTTCTTGGCAAGATTACACTCAGTAGTTTGCCATTGCTTTCTGAGCGGCCGGCTCAATTATCCCGCAAGTCACCAGCGGGGGTCGAACCGCTTGCAGCTCTCGTCCGCTACGAGACTCTGCGTGATAAACGGGATTACGGAGAAAGTGTTGTAACCCCTCGGCCAGAGAGACCGGCCTGTCTTGTTTACTTCAGAGAAAAGGTAACACCACTACATCTAGAACAAGAATCGCTGCAGAAGCTGCCGGAACAGCAAAGCAATGCTCCAACTTCCCGGTCACTGTTCAATTGCCGACCAAGGATTAGGACCTGGTCTGTCCTGCTATGACATTTAATCGTTAATTTGCAAATAACACGGCGACTCTCGTGTGGCGATATATCGTTCTGTTGTCCAAATAGAACGTCCCATTTGTCAATATATTTATCTTTCTGACACTGAATCAGTTAAAATAAACAGAGCGTGTCACTTCATTCATTCCTTTAATATGCCCTATAAATAATAACCTGTTTTATAGAGGTAAAATATTGTCACTTGACTGCTCACGGTTTTATCTTTTTGTTCAGCCTCGTCTATGTCATTCCTGAGATTACTGCTTAGCTCGTTTCAGGTATGCGGTTTTCGAGGATGACGCTCAATTCAAGATGTCTGGTACGTTGTTTCACATACAACTCTTCCACGAAGTAGTTATTTTTACTTGATAATAAGCAAATATATTCTCTGGCATACACTCATTTTAACTTTGAACAATGTTAAAAAAAAAAAAAAAAATTTGTTGCGTATCCCTTACGGGATGTTGCAGTCAACACCAGCATTTTCAGCTGCTGTTGATGTACTAGGCAAGTGTTAAGTTCAGTAGTTTGGTATATATATATATATATATATATGAAGAGCAACATGACTTAATGGAGGAGAAAGCTCGCTTTTAAACTTCCCGTGTGCTGATGTCGAGATAGCGGGTTCAACATCAGTTTACGATTTTCATTTATTCCCTGTAGTACTTGGTCGTTGGTTTTTCTGTCTGTCCATGGTATTCTTTGCATTCTTTTCAGAAACCACATTTCTACAGCCATCAGATGTTTTTCAGCCTGACTGCTCATTGTTCAAGTTTAATATCCAAACAGAAGTACAAGCTCTATGTAACACATCAAAACTCTTTTTCTCGTTTCAATTGACATCTTTTTATTGGTCAGTATGTTTTTCATTTTGCTAACGGCTACTTTCGTCATGGCGATTCTTGTTCTAATCTCTTCAAGGCATCCCCCTTAAGATGTTATGACTGTTCCGAGACATTTAGGCGCATACAGAACTTTGCGGTTTAGGACGACTAACTTTTTTTTTCCCTTTCATTTACTGCATATAGAACCTTGCGGTGTAGGACAATTAGCTAAAATATTTCTTCTACAATACTAGAGGCAACTCATCATCATCATGATCATCATCATCCTCATGATCATCATTATCATCATCATCATCATGATCATGATCATGATCATCATCATCATCATCATCATCAACATCATCATCATGATCATCATCATGATCATCATCACCATGATCATGATCATCATCACCATGATCATCATGATCATCATGATCATCATCATCATCATCATCATCATCATCATCACCATCATACATCATCATCATCATCATCATCATCATCATCATCATCATCATGTCCCATGCCGATAAACGTGGGCGGTCATGTTTCGCCATCTCACTCGATCACCAGAGTCGTGGATCAGCTGTGTGTTTTTATCTCGATTATGCCATGTGGTCAAGACATCTAGATATTTACTTCTTTCTCTTCAAATGGTTCTTTCCCCCACAATCTTGCCAGTTGTCACCAAGTTCTCCAGTTTATTTCTTCTCCAAAAATAAAAAAAAAACAACACAAAAACACAGTTCATTGACTTTAAGTCAACCCCTTCATGTCTTGGCTATTTGTGATTGCTTGGTAAGTTTACGTTTTGTAGTTTGCCATCGCTTTCTGACCGACCGGCACTCAAACCATTGTATGAAAACCAACGCAAGGCGGTCAGCTTCCAAATAGTCCTAGTTTGTTTTTCGAACGCGGTATGCGAGATTACAAATTGCTTCCGTAAGTCCTTTGACCACAGAGTTGGCATTCTTCTAATAACGTATATGAAAAAAAAAATCTTGACCGTCTACTTCTAATTTCTCTAATCCGTTTACGGTTTTCATTCGATTCTTGTAGGACTTGATATCAAAAGAAATAAAGTTAATTTATTGAACATGTTACAGGTAAATATGCTGTGCAAGAATACTGAATCAGGGATGCAAGTATTTATCGCTGCATGTGTCTTCATTGCTTGGACTGTAACAACATTTATATGTCACGAGAGTGGCAAGCTGTTTCTGCTGTGGTCCGAGAAAGAACTACATGTTGAAGACAGTGCCAGCCAGTTGTCCAGTGTGCCACATCAACGTTTTAGTTTGGCGTTTATTCTCACAACAGTTCAGGTCAGTTGCGTTCATGTTGTTAAATATGTGGCATGCCTGTTGTCTTCCTCTCTTCAAAGTCATGGCTGTTTTCATCCTGCAAAATGTAGGTCAGCATGGCCGAATGAATAAGAACGCATGTTCTTAAACAATCGATGTGCTGATGCCGAGGTAAAAGATTCAACCCCTACACTGGACAGTTAGACGAAAATGTTAACATATCGTCCTTTACATGGGGATGTAAATTACAAGAACCTCTGAGGTCGGAGTGGGTTCGTCTGATGGCAATGGGTCCTGGTAATGGGAAAAGCTTATCCACACGGAAAATTCAGTCTAGCTACGACTAGTAGTAGTGTGTATGGACTACGCTTGAGTTCGCCTTCGAGCGCAAAAAACTCCCCAAAAAATCTTGCAAAATTGTATTGGATCTTTCCCTGAAAATGTCACTTTATTTATCAATCAGAAAGTTATTGTTATAGTTGTCCCTCAAAATTTGATTGTTGTATGATTGCTTCAAATATCCTTGTATTTATTCCTCGAAAGGCTCTTGTATTATTCTCTGAAAAAGTTATTGTTGTATTCGTCCCTCAAAATTTGATTGTAGTTTTCTTCCTCCAAAAAACTTTATTTCGTATTTATTCCTAGAAAATGCCTTGCTGTATTCTTCCGTCAAAGGAAGACTGTTGCATTCTTCCCTCACAAATCATTGTTGTTTTCTTACCTCAAAAAGCCACTGTTGTATTCTTTCCTCAAAAAACATTGCTGCTTTCCTTTCAAAAATTTCTTGTATTCTTAACTCAAAAAGCCTTTGTTCTATTCTTCTCTCAAGATGTTCTTGTTTTTTTCTTCCCACAAAAAGTCATTGTGTTATTCTTCCCCCAAAAGCTACTGTTGTATTCTTCTCTTAGAAAACATTGTTGCATTCCTTTCGAACAGTTCCTGTTGTATTCTTGTATCAAAAAGCCATTGTTGTATTCTTCTCTCAAGATGTCCTTGTAGAATAGAATATAACAAGGACAATTAACTGTAGAGAAAGAATACAACAATGGTTTTTTGTAGGAAGAATTGTAAAAAAACATTGTTGTATTTTTTCTCTACCCTAAATTATCCTAGTTATATTCTGCTCACATAACGCTATTGTCGTATTCTTTCCCTACTTAAGATATCATTGTCATATTCTTCCCACAAACATCCATTGTTGTATTCTTTCCCTACTTAAGATATCATTGTCATATTCTTCCCACAAACATCCATTGTTGTATTCTTTCTCTACTTAAGATACCATTGTCATATTCTTCCCACAAACATCCATTGTTGTATTCTTTCCTTACTTAAGACATCCTTGTAATATTCTTCCCACAAAAAGACACTGTTTTATACTTTTCCTACCCTAAGATATCCTTGTAATGGCTGGTACATTACCAGACAATATACAACCAACAATGAACTTAACAGGGAATATTGTGGGCAGTTATTCCTCTAGGTGTCTGATAGGCAGCATTAAAATAATAATAATAATAATAATAATAATAATAATAATAATAATAATAATGAAAGATGAAGGAGGAGGTGGAAAAGAAGAAGAAGAAGAAGAAGAAGAAGAAGAAGAAGAAGAAGAAGAAGAAGAAGAAGAAGAAGAAGAAGAAGAAGAAGAAGAAGAAGAAGAAGAAGAAGAAGAAGAAGAAGAAGAAGAAGAAGAAGAAGAAGAAGAAGAAGAAGAAGAAGAAGAAGAAAAAGAAGAATAAGAAGAAGAAGAAGAAGAAGAAGAAGAAGAGGAAGAAGAAGAAGAAGAAGAAGAAGAAGAAGAAGAAGAAGAAGAAGAAGAAGAAGAAGAAGAAGAAGAAGAAGAAGAAGAAGAAGAAGAAGAAGAAGAAGAAGAAGAAGAAGAAGAAGAAGAAGAAGAAGAAGAAGGAGGAGGAGGAGGAGGAGGAGGAGGAGGAGGAGGAGGAGGAGAAGGGTTAGGAGGAGGAGGAAGAAGGAAGAAGGAAGAAGAAAGAATAAAGAAGGAAGAAGAAAGAATGAATGGGGAATAAGGAAGAATACGGAAAAAGAAAGAAGAAGAAGGAAGAGGAAGGAAGAACAAGAAAGAGCAAGAAAGAACAAGGAAGAAAATGGAAGAAGGTGGAAGAAGCCACAAGTAGATGGAAGAAGAAGGAAGGAAGAAGGAAGAATAAGGAAAAAGAAGGAAAAGGGGGGGGGGGGAGGAAGAAGGAAGAAGGAAAAAGAAGGAAAAAGAAGGAAACAGGAAAAAGAAGGAGGAATGAAAATGAAGGAAGAAGGTAAAAGAAGGAAGAAGGGAAAAAAAGAAAGAAGGAAACGAAATAGAAAAGAAGGAAGAAGGGAAATGACCGAAGATGGAAATAGAAGGATGAAGGAAAAAGAAGGAAGAAGAAAATAGAAGGAAGAAGGAAACGAATAAAAAGGAAAAAGAAGGACGAAGGAACAGAAGGACAAATGAAAGAAGATGGCAAAAGAAGGAAGAAGACAAACTACGGTAGAATGAAAAAGAAGGAAGAAGCAAAAAGAAGGAAGAAGGAAGAAAGAGGAAGAGGAAGCAGAGGAAGAAGAGGAGTAAAGAAACAGAAACAGACGGAGGTGGAGGAGGATTAGGAGGAGGAGGAGGAGCAGGAGGAGGAGGAGCAGGAGGAGCAGGAGGAGCAGGTGGAAAAGACATTTCAGTTATCGAGGAACCCTCTTGAGGCCACTAATATAACATAAATGGAGGCGACAAAGTGGAATCCCAGTGTGGTCAATATAACTGTCATCTTGTATTGTCTAGTGTAGTGGTTCTCAACCGGTGGGGAATTCCCCTTTCCCCACCCCTTCCCCCGCCCCAGGGGGGAATTTTAGGGTTTCCAGGTGGGAGGGGGGGGGGGGAATTAAGATTATTTCAAGATCGCGTTAATACAAAAACCGATTACTTGATATTGTTTTCCCCTTCATACTGTACGGTTCTGTACGTCTCACCCTTCTAAAATTCAATTTATAAAGTAAGTAGACCCACAAATCATGTTTTATGTTAACGTCTAGACTTGTTTTAGTATGTGCTATTAAATTTAGCTTCCATTATTACGTATGAACGTATGTATTATTACGTATTCAAGCACTTGGAATCAACGACTGGCAAGAGAAGGTCAACCAGAGAGACGAATAGAGACGGATTGTATCTGCAACAAAGAACCTCAATGGCTCCGAACGCTGAAGAAAAAGAGGATTATTAGTATACTGTGTAGGGGCGTGGGCGGGATTTTTAGATAGGAAATACGAAAGGGGGGAATGACGTTCTGAAAATATGGTGAAGGGGGGCACGGACCAAATTTTTAGGCAGGAAATACGAAAAAGGGGGGGGGGGTGGCGTTCTGAAATATGGTGAAGGGGGGCACAGGCCAAAAAAGGTTGAGAACCACTGGTCTCGTGTATCCTCCAATCTCTTCTTCTTTCCTCTACTTCCATGAGTGTTCATCAATACATGTTAACTTATTTCCCATTAGAAGACACTCCAGTTAAATGTCATGATTGCAGTGTGTGACATGCCTGCTTCTGGTGTCTCCTGGCTTTGGCATCAAGGACATCCTTCAGTCGCGGGCTAGACTGCTGCTCCTGGCATCTCACGGTCTGGCTACGCTGGCCACTAACTACAGCATGGCTTACATTGAGGTAATCATATGGGCAGTCTAGTGTTGGGGGTTGGTCGTTTGTATCCGGTCTTCTTTTTCTCCATTGGAACAGCATCATCAAGTACCTCGCCGACTGACCTGGGTGATCATGCTTCTCTACATCTTGAGATCCTCAAAGGCATGTATCAGTTCGTGAGCTGACTCCCTTCCATGTCGTGAAACAAGACTGCCAAGAATGTTCTCTCTCTGTCTTCCTCTATCTCTCCTTCCACAATTCTTTCCGGTTGTGACATGCTCCAGTTCTTGTCTTCTTATAATGTGGCTAAATAATGAAGAATGTCTATTTCTGATGTTTGTAATAAGTTATCTTATTTTGATGACTAGTCGTTTATCTTGACTGCCTAATTTTTATATTGGCAATCTGTCTTTATATTGATGACATACTTATTTGGGTGACTTTTTGTCTATAAAGGAGACCTGTCCTACATACTGTCGCTTATATATATATATATAGATTGTCCCTTATATAATTGATCTCTCGATTGCTTTAGTGGTTTGCACTTTATACTGGATAACTTCATTAAAATGGTAACCTGTTGATTATAATGATGACCTATTATTTACAGGAAAATAGTATCAAGGATGATATCAAAGAAAAAGGTGAGACCAAAATGTGAACTGGGAGTAGAAGGAAACATTCTTAACCAAGTTGGTGATTTTCAATACCTAGGGGTATTTATAACATCAGATGAAGGGTGCACAGCAGAGATTGCGAACAGAATCGGTCAAACAATCTCTGCATTTCAGAAAATGAAAAGTTCCGCCACTATCAATGAATGTAAGAAAGTCTGAAGTGCTATATAGAACATGATATGGCAGTGAATCTTGGAATGTAAATGACAAAATTAGAAAGAACTTGGAGGCAACAGAGATGTGATTCCTGAGACGAATGTTGCGAATTCTCTAGACTGTTAGAGTAACTAACGACGATTGCCTGAAAGACGCTAATGAAAATAGAACATTATATACAACAATAAGAAAGAGACACAAAGATTTCTTTAGTCATGCTATGAGAAGAAAGGCATTGAAGAGCATCGTGACGACTGGAAAGATCAGAGGGAAGAGAGGCAGAGGCCGATCAAGAGAAATGATGCTGGTTGGATCGAGATGGTGGCATTGAGGAATATCATCAGCGGAGTTGATCCAGAACACCAAAGACCGAGATATGTGGAGACATGAACGCCTACGCCAGTAAACATGGCAATTTATGAAAATGATTATTTACAACCCTCCCGATCTGTTGTAATGTTATTGTGTGTTATTTGGCTACCTATCATTTACTTTGGCCACCTGTCTTCACACAGGTAATTTGTCGTAGATAGTGGTGACCTGCCAATCAGGATACCTCTTGTATATATTTGGTGCACTGATCTATTAATGACCTATCGTCTATACTGATCTATATTTTGTATATGGATATCTACTGTGCATACTTTGAACAGATTTTGTTTCATTATATTTCAGCTTTGTCAACATTTCTTTGCGTCAGTCTCTGCAGTTTAGTACTCTTCAATTTATCTTCACTGTATTCTTTTACTTCTTCTTTTTGAGGGGGGGGGGGGAGAGAGAGAGAGAGAGAGAGAGAGACGGAGAGAGAGAGAGAGAAGAGAGAGAGAGAGAGAGAGAGAGAGAATGAGAGTTTTAACGCTCGTGCATAAACGTTCTCTAGTGAGCGCGACACTATGGGTTCATTCCACACAGGTATGTTGCACTCAGAGGTTGATTTCTCGTCTTTGACTTGGAAACGTCGAATACAAGTACCTCAGAAGTCGGAGTGGGTTCTCCTGATGGTGAGATAGCATGGCAATAAGGAAAGCTATCCCACACGCATGTCAGCCGGGTGCACTAACTAGTAATAGCAACAACTTGTTGTAATGGGCTGTATCTGAAATACACTCTAGTTTAACTCAGTACGAAACAGAAAGTAGGTTTGGACAAACCATGGTGCACAATGAAATGAAGAAGTATTATCATGTAAAATCCATTCACTAAGCAAAAGATGACACTAAAGACAAAAAAATCAGGCGATGACCCTAGTGTGGCGATATATCGTCCTTCTGTCTAAACTGGAGGTCACATGTGGCTATATATAATCCTTGAGCAATGAGTCAGCTATATCAAGCGAATGAAATAAGAATAGTCCTTTATATCTCACAGCATGTGCTTTGTTATTTAATGTGTATCTATTCATTACGACATTAATATTTTCTGCAGCTTCCAGTACAGCATACTACCATTGTTATTCTAAATAACAAACATGTTGTTACTAGCTAGCACGGCAGATGTACATGGCTCTCAACTGTTGTCAGGGTTATTTAACAACCTGTGCATGTTTTCACAAAATTTTTATTTTAGGCCTCCTCAACATTAGCCATCAAACTGACAGAGCCAGTCACAATGGCTATAGGGCACCACATGGTTTCCCAAACCATTGTACCGCTCCAGACAGCAATAAGTATCCCCATCATTATATCTGGAGCTGTAGTTTTTGCAGGCAAGGATATTATTGTTCTTCTTCTTCTTCTTCTTCTTCTTCTTCTTCTTCTTCTTCTTCTTCTTCTTCTTCTTCTTCTTCTTCTTCTTCTTCTTCTTCTTCTTCCTCTTCTTCCTTCGTTCTATATTTGTGTATTTTTAACGTAATAGTGCAATGCGTGTTTTCAACAAAGTTGCAATGTTATCACATATTGGCCAACAAAATCAACCTCTCTTTGGCTTGTGTTGTTCGGGTTAACCTTGTCTGGCAAGAAAATGCTATGTGAACCAGGTAGTGCGTGGCGGCCAGTTTATAATAAAGTTACATCACTTTAGCGAGGGTTCAAAGTTCACGTAACCGCCACCATGTGTCAAGGACAGACTGCCTCTATAAAGTACAGAATAACCTAAAAATACATGAAGCACTTTAATGGCAAGTGGCTGAGAAATGTTCAGGAAGGCCCCGGTTAACGTCGGGGTTACGTTCTTGTTAAACACGACTATAGGTGAAACGACTCATAGTGAAACACTATTTTCCATATACTTAAATGAAATACAGTTTATTATGTAATGTTTATTTTGATGGTTGTTGATATTTGTTGGCTGAATAAAGGTGGGTTGGAGGGCGAGTGGTAGAGTTATTGGGACGTAGAGGCATTAAAACCACGGCTCTCTCCAAAACTATCAACAGCACTACTAGTACTGCTTTCACCCGTTTTTTTAGCTAGATATTCATAGAGAGACATTGCTTTCTCTTGGATAACCATCTTGCCCACAGGCATATTCCGTTGGTTCTGGTCTTCATTCCAGAAGGCCAATGTGCTTCCATGTTCTCCATAGAGTACTTCTGGTACGAGTGATCTTGGAAGCACTCAAAGTGGTTACGTTTTTAGCACCCTCTTTGATTTTGTCAGCATCTGCACGAATTGTCCTTACTGTGGTTGGAGGTAAACCAACGACTTTATCTATATCAACAACCCGATTGCCAGTCTCAAAACGACGTAACACATCTAACTTCACCTGAAGTGTAACACTTTTCCTGGCTCTCTTACACCCAAACACATTATCAGCACTTACTGTGCGCTTAGAACTCATAATTACGGATTAGGACAGGATAAAATCTTGGGAAAACGCACTGCACAAAATGTAAAATGGCGACGTTAATGCAGCATAGCAGCACAGGTGACGACGTTATGGCGGAACGTAGAGACGTAAAGTGAAGTTATGACCCATTATGACAACGACGTTATAGTGAAACGACGTAAAGCGGGGCCTTCCTGTATGAGGCACATTAGTCACACGGCCGAGTGGCCTAAAATTGTACGTCACATGACTTAAAAGAGCGTCATTTATTATTCTGTTACATTACTGCATTGCCGGCTGCCTGGCCGAGGGGTTAGCAGTTTTCTCCGTTAATCCCGAATACTCTCGTAGCCAACGTGAGCGGACGAGAATTAGAAGTGGTTCGAGTCACGCTAGTGACTTATGAGAGTATGCAGCCGGTCGCTCAGAAAGTCGTGGCGTGCTGATGAGCGTAATCTAGCCTAGGAATCAACATACAGCTGAAAGATGCTGGTGTTGACCGCAATATCCTGAAACAGGATGGAAACGCGGAAAAAAAATTATTGCATTACTGTAAAAGCACATATTTACGTTGTTGCTGTTAATGCATTACTGTAAAACCACATATTTCCCTCTTCCGTGTCTCCACCTTGACGAGGTAGAGGGTTTGCGCGTTTCAATGCGCCCAAGAGCTATGCTGACGGTAGCACAGTTACTGGTAGCGTCTCCCATGTCGGACAGGCCAAGGAATAGGAATCAAATGAACAGAGACACGCACCTGCTTCCTTGTAGGTAGACTGGGGACAGCCAAAAGCTAGGGAAAGCACCCCGAAAAATCCTTGTCGCAATCGGATGTACTGAGCCACAAGCTTGACAAAACAGTGCAACGTGGCTTAATCAATTCATGATGCCACAAATCAACATTAATCAGTTTGATGTTAATACCGTGAAGTCCCATCATTCTGTGATAGTGTCGGGCCCCCTGCCTCAAGGGGGTCCAGCCATTACTACTGGTGGTCAATTTCCCCTGTGCTGTGGAGTCAAGACACAGAGGAGTAGGGTAAAGGCTATTGATCAAATACCCCGGACACCCAATATACTATAGTGGAATGCCGAAGGAGTTTCTAACAAGAAAGTCCCCTTAACACATCGCCTTCATAAAGATAGAATAGATGTGGCATGCATACAAGAGACACACCTCAACGCCCATTGCATATTATCAGTCATACGATATCAAGCCACACTTTTCGAACGCGAAGGATACAAAGGAGGAGTTCTAATACTTACACGAAATACAATACCTTGCAGCGAAGTATCTGTGACCTCTGACAACCAAACGGAAATTATATGTGTTGATATAATGATAAAGGACGTGAAAATAAGAATTTACAATCTGTATAGCCCAGCAGATAAGGGCCTTACACTTTCAAATATGAAAATAACTGACACAAACTGTATTATTGTTGGAGACTTTAATAGCCGTTCAGAAAGATGGGGATACCCAGATATTGACAACAGAGGAGATGAAGTGGAGGACTGGGAAATCTCCATCTACTCAACAAAGCGGATGACACACCGAGCTTCTACTCTAGACGATGGTTTAACACTTCTACACCAGTCTAAGCTTTCTGCACAGGAGACATCCTCCACAAAATCGATTGCCATGTGCTTGACCAATTAGCAGGTAGTGAGCACAGACCAATCAAGCTTGTAATGAATATGGAGTATGTTCCACACGAGCAAAAGCCTTTGCCTCGCTGGAATTACAAACCACTTGATTGGGATAGATTTGCCATACTAACAGACAAATATTGTGAAAACATAAATACATGATATGGCAACATGAAGCAAATGGTGGAAAGTATAAACAAAGTAATAATACAGGCGGCCACTGAGTCCATTCTCAGAGGAGCGAGAAAATTTACAAACCACACTGAACTCAAGAGCTACAAATTTTGGAGGACAAAGTTGAAGATGCCAGGAAGACAGCAGAGAGAGAACAAACGACAGAAGCGAACATCTCTCTCGAAGCCATCTCAGCGAAATATAAAGAATGATTGATTGATTGACTTAGGAACCCCACATCACAGCATTCAGGGCATTCCCATAAGCGCTCCGTCCCCATCCTCAGCAGCCAGCGAAGAGTTCCAACACTAATAGTACCCGTAGCAAATAAAAGAACAGTAAATTAAACAACAAGATATTCTTGGAGGGAAACATCAGAACACCTTATCTTTGACAGAGATGAAAACAAACAATGGAAACTAATGAAAGCCATGAACAATGAAGCACCCAGAAACAAACAAATAACAATTAAACAAAGAAATGCATAGCTTACAAGACAAAATGCTACAAATGCACTAATGGAACACTATGCTAGTGAAAACCACATTGATATTACAATCGAACAGAAGAAAGCAATCAAAGATAAACAGACACATCATATTAATACAGAGACAGCAGCAGAATATATGATGGCTAGTCTAAAAATGGAGGAAATAAAGCAGGCAATGAATACCCTAAAATAAGGATAAATTACCAAGAAATGATCGAATCACAAATGAAATGCTAATAGGACTAGACACTAAAGCAGAAAAGAAACTATTAGCAATCGTAAATTACAGCTGGAAGAGAGGAATAGTCCCACAGGCATGGAAGGAAGCTATACTAATTACAGCCCCAAAGAAAGGAAAAGACCTGGAAGAACCAAATGGCTATCGACCTATCAGTCTAATTAGCTGTGTAGGAAAATTAATGGAACGCATTATCAATGGCAGGCTAACATGGCATCTGTAATTAGACTAACTCTTAACACCACACAAAGCAGGATTCAAAAAGTGAAGATCCTGAAGATCAAATAACCTATATAACTCAGGAAATAGGGGATGCCTTCCAAGAGAAAAAGGACACACTAACGGTCTGGACAGATTTAGAAAAAACATTTGATAAAGTATGGAAGGAAGGACTGAAAGTAAACCTGCAAAACATGCATGTTTATGGGAAAATGTACAAATGGATCAGCCACTACCTTGATAACAGAACTGCCAGGACAAAAGTACAAGGACAAACCAGCAAAAAGATGCTGTTGGAGCAAAGTGTCCCCTAAGGGGGAGTTCTTTCACCAACATTATTCCTAGCATATATAAATGACATCACGGAAAATTTTCCAGCTTGAGTACACACATCCCACTTTGCAGATGACCTAGCCATATGGACCTCTGAAGAATATATTAGTACAGCTAACAGCAAAATACGGCAAGCCTTATTAGCGCTAGAGGACTGGTCAAAATCACAGCTAGTGACGATAAGTGAGAAGAAAACAACATGCACAGTGTTCCCCCTCTCAGATAAAACTCAGCACAGTAAGCTGGTACTGAATGGAAAAATATTGCGCCATAAAGAAAATCCAGACTATCTAGGAGTCAGCTTTGATCGTCGCTTGACATGGAAGACACAGGTTGAGAAAAATCTAATAAGAGCAAGGCAAAGAATGGCAGTCATGAAAAAGCTTGCTGATACAACGTGGGGAGCAGATGAGAAAGTTCTCAAGAAGTTATATACTGGACGGGTGAGGCCAGTACTGGAATATGGCATTGCGGCTTGGGCAACAGCAGCTAAGTCACACTTTAACACAATAAGTACAGTCCACAATCAAGGTATGTGGATCATAACTGGAAGCCTAAATATAACGCCTAGTAACGAACTAGAAAAGATCACTTGTTTACAACCAATGCAGGATAGAAGAGAAGCAGAAAAATTTAGAAGTATGACAGACCAGCCTATGTATAGTAGGTTAAATAGTTTTGGAAAGGGAAGACTGAAGCGCAGCATCTTTGTAGAAACTGCAAAACGAATTATTAGGGCAGATCCTATACTTAACATATCAACAGTCAAACACATTTACAATGCATGCCAAGTTACCATGCTTGGAGACCAGCAGCAACTGCCTGAGATGAAAGAAAACATTCCTGGTATTGAGAAAAAAGAACATTCATAATGAAAGAGAATAGAAGAAAAATAGCCGTAAACTACTACATAAATGAATATTAGGCGAGTAGCAATTGGACCTATGCATATACAGATGGATCATCCTAAAGTTCAATAGCAAATGGAGGAGGAGGAATTCTCCTAAATTTAAAAAACTGGAGTTAAAAAAAAAAAGTTAGTGGCAAGTTGAACATTTTCAAGTAACTTCAAAGCATAAGTAGAGGGCTTGAAAAAAGGCAGCAGACATGCTCTTGGTGGAGGGAAACAAAAAAGAAGCAAATAGCAATCTTCACAGATGCAAAGTCAGCTGTCTCAATACAGAAGAGCAAAAACAGCACAGAACTAGCAGACCTAAGAGCAGCACTCAATGGACTATGTCAAATATTAAAAAAAAAGTTACAATACAGTGGATCCCATCACATTGCAGTATACCTGGAAATGAAGAGGCTGACAGACTAACAAAAGAGGGCGGATGACTACCTCAGCCTGACAATAGACATAACCTATAATGAGGCAAAAAGGTTTATAAAAAGCACTTATAGAACGAAATGGGAATCAGAGCATCCAGGCCACCAGAAAGATGATGCATATTATAAACTCGACCGAAGTGAACAAGTAGCAATCTTCAGACTCCGGACAGGACATAACATGCTGAAAAACCACTTGTTCAATGCATTAAAGATAGGGGATACTGATGAATGCAATTGTGGAACTGGTAAAATGACAGCTAGACATTTGCTGCAGGAGTACCCAATATATGTAGAACAGAGAAAGGTATTTTGACCCTCACTGCTTCATTTGAGAACAAGCTCTATGGAGATGCCAATACGCCCAGGTTGACTGCAGTTTACTTTAACTAAATTTAGGTTGACATCGAAAGGTGCATGAAGAAGAACTTAGACTACCACACTTCATACCACAGGTATGTCAGTAGCAAAAGCGTCCGGGTGGCATGAAATGGAATATTGCTTGGCTAGCAAATCCATTACGTGGAAAGTCCGAAACAAAAGCTCATTGTGTGGGTGTCATCAAAGGTGGAAACAGCGTCTCACTGGCACGAAATTGAATATTGCTTGTATAGCAAATCCATTACGTGGAAAGTCCAAATCGACAGTTCACTGTGTGGGTGTCATCTGCAGACTGCATTCTTCTGGTTTCCGGAGGAACAACCTGTGGTGAACGGAAAACCCAATATACGAAAGTGAGGCTAAGCAGCCATATGAAGGACGTGGGGTTTTCCTCGGGTGAGCCCAGTACCAGAGCGCTATGTGTCGGGTCTGCAATTATGGAAGCCTCCTTGGATGGCGGGGAATGCAAAATGGTGTGCCTCTACCTTCCCTTGAGTGCTGGACTTGGATGTCTTCGGCTTGTTCTAAATAGGTCAGCTTGGATGGAGGATAACACCACAACAGTGAGAGTAAACCGTCATACGGAAGACCCGGGAACGTTAACCCGGTCAAAAATGCCCACAGACGTCGGATGTGTCGGCCTAACGCTGCTCTACAGCAAACGTGCACAACGCAATCACCTCCGAAAAAACTCTCCGGATGAACGCAGAAGATGAGGAAATCGTCTATTCATTTTGTTACTTTTATTGCATTACTATTAAGGCAACAAGGGCTGATGGAATTGCTGCTGAATTTATAAAGGTAGGTGGCCATGCATTACATCTAAAGCTATACGAACTAATAATAAAAATCTGGAGGACAGAAGAATTACCCCATTACTGGAAAGAGTCATTATTGATACCTATCTTTAAGAAAGGAGACAAGTTCCAGTGTGAAAATTATAGAGGAATATCACTACTGTCCACAAGCTATAAGATACTATCCGCATTATTATTAAATAGACTAAAACCATATTCAGAAAACATATTAAGTGACTACCAGACGTGTTTTATACAAAATAGACCAACAATAGATCAGATATTTATCTTATGACAAACAGCCGAGAAAAATTGGGAATATAAAAGAGATCTCCATAACATTTTTGTGGATTTTAAAAAGGCTTATGATAGTGTCAATAGGAATAGTCCATGGAATGCTATGGAAATTTGGAATACCAAGGAAGTTAATCAACATGACCAGACTATGCATGGAAGATACTTATAATATAGTAACATATAAAGGCAGGAAATCAGACCCCTTCCAAATAACATCTGGCTTGAAACAGGGTGATGCACTATCGCCGCTACTCTTCAATCTGGCTCTAGAGAAAGTTGTAAGGAAGGCAAAGGAGGAATGTGATATTGGAGGAACATCCAAGCTGCTTGGTTATGCAGATGATATAGATATTATAGGGGGAAATGAACAAAAGACATCGGAAATATTGACTCACTTAAAGGAAAAAGCCCAACAGATGGGGCTGGTTATCAACCAAGATAAGACGGAATATATGGTAATTTCAAGAGAAGGAATGGCTAAAAACTCTTGCCACATACAAATAGATAATATGACCATTAAGATAACGGAAACATACAAATACCTGGGTACAATCTTCAACTGCTCCAACATCATAAGGGAAGAAATACAAACTAGAAGTAATTCTGGAAATAAGATATACTATGCACCACAACATCTACTAAAATCAAATGCACTATCTCGTAACACCAAAATCACAATATACAAAACACTGATCAGACTAGTTGTGCTGTATGGCTCTGAAACCTGGAGTACAATGAAAGGAAACAAAGCCTTGTTACAAATCTTTGAGAACAAAGTTTTAAGACGCATCTTTGGACCCATTAGTAGTATAGTAGGAGGTTTTGCCACCTCTTTTCCGGATCCAGATCCGGAATATTTCTCTCTATAGCTCAATGTGACGTCACACGATCCGGTGAAAAATGGATCCGGATTCCGGATCCGGATCCAAAGGGGACATAACTTATTTCTGGTCTTATTAACCCCCCTTTTTGTGGTAAATTAAAAAAATGGCGGCTATTGTTAGATGTAGTAGTGGGTGGTGGGGGGAGGTTGGGGAGATTAAATATGACTGTTAAGTGGTGGGGTGGGGGAGATTGGTACATTTAAAAATTTAAAAATTAAAAAAAAAAAAATAAATAAATAAATAAATAAAAAAATTTAAAAAAGAACAAAAAATGGTGATTCATTGTTAAGAGGTAGGGGTATTTGGGGTGGAGCCTTTGTGGTCGAGCTGTCTATCGAGATTGACGTGGGCAGTGTGGGGGTTATTATTAGTTGTAGTAATAGAGTGCGTGTGCGCGTGAAATTACATTGAAATTGTATTCACAAAATTTAGTTTCAATCAATGTATACAAAACAGGTGCCCGTGACTAACCGTCACTATACCTGGTACACACTACATAACACATCAGAGTTATCTATCTGTCCTATAACACATTTTAGCTACTGGTAAGGTCATATTGTACTATGGGAAACATCAAAGGTTGCTAGAGATAATACAGGTTATATGTATTGCATCAACTTCACATCGCCTACTCTTTTGTCTGTGATGTAGGGGCTGTGACCCTTATTTCCAAAACTCTACATACTGGGTCGAAGTCAACCGCAGTCGATTTGGGTGCAACTTACATGGACTTCTGATACGTGTACTATTACACCTGTGTTGTCGTCAGGTTCTATCATATCCCCAGTGCGTTTTAATGTATACACCAACAAAAAGTCCCCCAATTGACACAAGTGTACAGACTGGGAAGAGAACGTGGATGAGTGGATGAAGACGTGTACTCGGTGGTAAACGGGGTGGTGGTGGTGTGCTGCATTGATTCAGGGTGCTTAATAATACCAGACAATACCTAGGTCGTGTAGTATTCCCTTGCTCTGTATGACTGGAATGTTGTAGAAAACCACCATTCTATTACCATTAGATATAGGTGATCTTGTCGCCTCAGTGTCCACGTTTCACAACCAGACAAAAGTTCAGGTTCTATGTAACACTTCAACACTCTAAATGTGTTAAACTGATCAGCTACGCCGAGCTCTACCAACATAACAAACCTGTCAACTATGTTGACCTCAAGACAAAATAAGACAGTTGATATACCAGCAAAATTAAAAGAAGAACTAACAGGTGTCGTTTTATAAGTTTATTTTGACATAAGATGCTTTGAATACACCAGAAACAACAAGGCATAAAAACAAGAGAACGGAAAACAAGAACAAACTTACATTTAATCTATCGGTATAACAATAGGGGGTGGTGTTGGGAGAAGTATGCAATCTTCTGGGTCATCGTAAATAACCGTCTCCGCACTCATCCAGCTGTGGAGAGGGGGTGTATTATGTGGTGGCGGTGGTGGTGATGGTGTGGTCTCCTCGATTAAAAAGGTATCCACACTACTCCAGCTTTGGAGAGGTTGTGTATTTTGTGGTGGAGTACTGGGTTGGATTGGTGGTGAAATAATTTCACAACCCGAGGAGAGTGATAAGGCTCGGGGTCTGAACCAGTTGTAGTGTTTTGGTATGGTGTGGTGTGTAGGTTGAGGTGATTGGGGAGGGTGCTCTTGTTGTTCTTGTCGAAGAACACGCCTCCTTAATCTGTTGAATCCCAAGTCTATTAGTTCTTCCTTCGTCAGAAGACGCTCCATGACACCTCTTAAATTGGCATCCACAGCTTCCTCAAAAGTTTCACTCACACAGGAGTGGGCCAACTGGTTTCCCTGCTCTTCGATGCACCCAGTGCAATAATGGAACGGGTTGGTGCACAGTTCGGTTAGCACGCGGTCCGTTATGGCCTCGTCTGCAGTCATTCTGTAACAACAGAACAATATACAGATATAACTAACAGAAATATGGGTGTGAGAGATTGGTGGTTAAAACAAGAACATAACATATAATCAGACGTAACCACAATAACAATAACATAACCACAATAACCATAACATAACCACAATAACCATAAAATAGCGCAATATGGGCGCTGTTCCATGTTAGGTTTCCGCGCCATACAGCGGTGTTGATTATACGTTGTATTTTACAAGTCGCCTTTTTTAACGCGTTGTTAAGCTCTCTGTAGTTGTTAATATCGCTTTCATACTGTTGAAAAAAATTTTGTTGGTTATTCCTATGTTTTTTTTTTTTTTATTTTTTTTTTTTTTTTTAAATTTCTATTTCACTTCTGCCATCCTCTGGTATTATATGTCTAAGATAGGAGAAACCGTGTTACTTGTTCTTGTATCTCCTCATTTACTGTGATTTTCGTTGAACTTTTTTTTTCTTTATGGTAAGGAGAAATCGTAAATTTAAAAAACAAAATACAAGGAGGTAACTAGAAACTTTGCAATGAGATCCTGAGGAGAATCCTTTTGACCCAACTGAAATAATTAACATCGAAAATGGAGAACCAATAAGGAAACAAAACACACAACAACAAAACAAAAATCTTAATAAGATGGAAACAGTATTTCGAACAACGTCTCAACATCCCATCAGATGTCACAGGAATTCAAGAAACCGACACAGATACCACCGAAGAACTAGAACCAGTCATACTGTAAGATGAAATTATAGAAACCGGCAGATTAGTCCCATTGAACCCAAAAAAAAAAAAAAAATCACCAGACCAAGATGAAATACAAAATGAAGAATTCAAGCTGAAAAAACAAAGGCAGCAATACTGAGGCGTTTCACTGTTGAGTCATACTGGGAACATATTTTGTAGAGTAGATAGAAAAAAGTTGTGGGGAATCATTAAATAATAAGGAGTGAGTACACATTTTGTAGAGTAGATAGAAACAAGTTGTGGGGAATCATTAAATAATAAGGAGTGAGTACACATCTAACAAACCTACCTGGTCGCTTATACAATAACAATGAATGCCTAGTGAGAGCAACTGGAGGACACTCAGAACCCCTCTTCACCATAAGATCTGGAGTACGACAAGGTTCTGTGCCTCTATTGTCCTTGTTCTTGGTGTAAAGAAACCAACCACACAGAGACCGCAAGAATACCGCACGACGAGAACACAGATGAAGAACCAACTGCAAAGCTAACCATTAGAGAACTCCTGTTTGTGGACGCCCACCAACAACAATAACAACAACAACAATAACAACAACAACAACAACAACAACAACAGATGTAATGACTATAACTACAGAAGAAAAAGAAAACAACAACAACAACAATTCACTTAAACGAACACCCCCTTGAAACAAGTAAAGAGTTTCGAGTACCTAGGAAGCATAATAGCAGCAAATAACAGATCAGAAGACGTGTTAAAACATAGATGCAAACCGCTTCATTAGACAAATGGTACCAATACTAAAGAACAAAACATGTATCAATAACTGCTAAGAAAGCACTTTACAACACAATCTTCCTACCAACTCTATGTTACCAATGCCAAACACGAACAATAACAGAAAAGGAGAAGAAAGAAATGATATTCCTGAGAAGAATACTCAATGTATCAAGAAGATATACAATCAGAAATGAAGAAATCAGGCCTAAAGTGGTTATAGCAGCACTAGCTTTTATTAGAAGACAGCAAGTCAAATGGTTTGGTCATGCAAGTAGGTTACCAACTAACAGTATACCACAACAAGCAATTATATACAGACCAGCTGGAAACAGAAGAAGAGGCCGACCACGTAAACGCTGGACACCGGGAATAACAGAGTCTATGGGAATATCAATACATGAAACCCATAAGCGGGCACTCTCCCGCTGGTTATACTTCACCTCGACACCGCAAGGTACAAGAGGAACATGATGAGATGAGATGCGATTAGATGAGATGAGATCTTTCCTTTCCACTGCTAGCCACATTTCCGCTAAGCATGTTTACTTGTTCCACTGGGGCTTGTAACACTTGGTCGTTTTCTGTTAGTTACAGATAGCGTCAGCACACCTAAGATTGTTTATGCTTCTTCTGTTAAGTCCAGGTGGTTCAACTTGTTTAAAGAAATAATGCTTTGTCTGTATTGGTTGACTAGGCTTGGGGATAGCACACATCACTATCGTATTCCTCTTTTTATCTTTATAGACGGTGAATAGTTATTTTCTTAAGCTAATAGACGATCAGTTATGTTTTACAGCGATGAGGGCAGATTAAAACATCAGATGAATAATCTGAGTTCAATCTGCAGCAGATACAATATGAGTATAAACACAGCCAAAAATCGAAGTAATGCAAGTTAGCCAGATCGCCGGGGCCCATTAAGTATATAGATAAATAGCACAACTCTGAAACAAGTTAAAGAATTCAAATATCTTGGAAGTATGATCACAGAAGATGGTAGATTGGCCAGAGAAATTGAAATCAGATGTCAAAAAGCTAATGCACTTACATATCAACTATCACCCTTACTGAAACATACAAATATACCCATGTCCGCAAAACAACAGATAATAAACACCATATTCACACCAACCATATGCTACCAATCTCAAACCTGGACTTTATCCAGATCACACCTTCGTAAAATCAACTTTATTGAAAGACAGAAGATCAAGTGGTTTGGCCATGTCGTTAGACTGCAACACCAACAACTACCATCACTGACCTTACATCAAAGATCATCTGCGACAAGACCAAGAGGCCGTCCAAGAAGGCAATGGATTGACGACATCAAAGACATTGTACAATCAAACGGAATGACGCTACCAGTGTCGCCCACCGGGCGCTGGAACGCGAATTATTCCTCCCCACGACGCTTGACGGCAGAAGTGGAAGTTGATGATGATGATGATGATGATGATGATGATGATGATGATGATGATGATGATGATGATGACTAGACACCACTGACGCCACACAAAGATTGTTGGTAAGTGTTAAATGAAATTCATAACAAACAAAACCAAAAAAAAAAATTAAAAAAAAAAATTGGAGAATAGAGATAGTAGGAAAGAGAGAGAGAGAGAGAGAGTGAGACAACGACATATATCGAGAGGGAAATTGGGTAGACTGACATTAATGAGAGACAGACAGAAGACAGACAGACAGACAGACAGACAGAAAGACAGACAGACAGACAGACAGACAGACAGAAACAGACATACATAGAGAGAGCGAGACAGAGAGATAGAAAGAGAGTGAGTTAGGAAGCTCTGAAAACTCAACTTACGTGATTGTAATGAAGGTAAGCAGCAAATTGTAGACACAGAAACGATGGGACTTGAAACACTGTGAATAAAAAATAAGGAACAGGAATAATAAGGGAACCAGATAATACACATTAACATTATGGCATGTTATGAAAACAACATCATCAACAGCTTGTATTCGGATCAGATCCACGACTTTGGTGAAAATGTAAATTGCAAAACCTGATCACCCGTGCTTATTACCATGTCACTACATGTTCAGTGATGGTAATTGATGGTGAGTGATAGTTTATATGTACCGGGTTTATCTGTTTTGTGAGATAGCAGGGGGTGATAAACCCCATAACTGAAAGCCGTGAATTTAAAGTTGGAGACGAAAATATTGTCACCAAAACTATCATTGATGGGAAAATAGACTTATAATACCGACATTACATATAAAGTGTGGTATGCTGAAACCTTTTGTTAAACAGTGAACACATGGCGCATATAAATAAATAAAGGTGATATGTTTAATGATCCGCTCATTAGAATGTAAATACCCGTTCCAACTTTTATCGACAGAGACCACAACCTACTTATCTTTTTATTTTATCTGTGCGCAACTTTCTGTGTAAGTTTATGGCGAACAATTATTGTGACTTAGCTGAAAAAACTTAGTATTGAGGTAAGCGTGGATACACCGGGAATATATTATTTCCCCTACCTCCGTAATTATTTCTTTTCCCCGAGAATCTTGTTGTTTTTTAGTGAAAATTTCACCAAGATATAATAACAAAGAAAGAGTGATACTATATCTACTACACGGGGAAACATACGAATAAACCACAAGGTGTTTATTATTGGGTGAAAATTGTCATAAGTCAGAGATGTTGTACGCATGTACGAGCGTTATGTGATGGAAAGTGGGGGAGGTTTATCAGAAGAGAGTAATTTAAAAGTTGTTGAAGTGCACAGTGAGAAGAACAAGAAAATAAATTAAGAAATGGTTGTTGGTGGAAGGAAATTAGACAAAACAACAGACATCACCAACACTAATAGAAAGATCAAATAGACCCACAACAAGGTAAGTAGTTGTGGCTCCTAGAGTATATCAAAACATGCGATAAACTAAGTTTGTAGCCAGTGTAACTAACAACGAATGTCTGAAAGAAGTTAATGAAACTAGAACAATGTATACAACATTAAGAAAGAGACCAATAGTTTGTTTGGTTGTGTGATGCGAAGAACGATCTTGGAGAATAGCTTGACAATTGGAATGCTAAAGGGGAAGAGAGACAAAACAAGAGAAATGATGCTGGATAGACTGAGATAGTGGGGTGGTGGAATAGCATCGCCAGAGCTGAGCCAGAACACCAAAGACCGATATTTGCGAGGATTCATGAACAACATCTGTATATTCTTTTGAAAATGATGACTAAAGCTAGAGAAAATAATATAATAATTTCATGGAACATACCTTTTCTTGTGTACAAGCGCTGGGAGTTGATCCACGACACTGGCGACAACAATAGCAAGTGAAGAACCCCGCTGTCACTGGCTGGCAGTTATGTAGAATGGTGACGGTAGACCACTGAGTGTGACTGAAGTGTTGTTTCTTCGTGTGGTCGTGGAGAATCGTTGACAGGAAGGACGTCACTGAAGTTGGCGATATTGCAACCTACTAACAGTTGTTTATAGATGACCCACGACGAATTATTCATAACGAAGCTGGGAAACTGAACCGTAACGGTCGCAAGGACACCTATTCAGGTCCAAGGTCAAACCGAACACGTCTGCCGGATTTAGCACAAGGGTAGCTTAGGACCACCCGTTGACAAAGGAGGGATTAATAGCCTTTTGGATTAAGCCGATTAGGGCGCCGAGCATAAGTGAACCACAACGACTAATTTAACCAAGACTGAATAATTGAGAACGCCGCGGTCGAGGAGACACCTATTCAGGTACATTGTCAAAATGACCACGTCAGCTGGATTTAGTTTTAGCTGACCGCGAGGGTTGTTTAGGATCACCTGCTGACGTGGTCATTTTGACAATGGACCTGAATAGGTGTCTCCTCGACCGCGGCGTTCTCAATTATTCCAGTCCTTGGTTAAATTAGTCGTTGTGGTTCACTTATGCTCGGCGCCCTAATCGGCTTAATCCAAAAGGCTATTAATCCCTCCTTTAGTCAACGGGTGGTCCTAAGCTACCCTTGTGCTAAATCCGGCAGACGTGTTCGGTTTGACCTTGGACCTGAATAGGTGTCCTTGCGACCGTTACGGTTCAGTTTCCCAGCCTCGTTATGAATAATTCGTCGTGGGTCATCTATAAACAACTGTTAGTAGGTTGCAATATCGCCAACTTCAGTGACGTCCTTCCTGTCAACGATTCTCCACGACCACACGAAGAAACAACACTTCAGTCACACTCAGTGGTCTGCCGTCACCATTCTACATAACTGCCAGCCAGTGACAGCGGGGTTCTTCACTTGCTATTGTTGTCGCCAGTGTCGTGGATCAACTCCCAGCGCTTGTACACAAGAAAAGGTATGTTCCATGAAATTATTATATTATTTTCTCTAGCTTTAGTCATCATTTTCAAAAGAATATACAGATGTTGTTCATGAATCCTCGCAAATATCGGTCTTTGGTGTTCTGGCTCAGCTCTGGCGATGCTATTCCACCACCCCACTATCTCAGTCTATCCAGCATCATTTCTCTTGTTTTGTCTCTCTTCCCCTTTAGCATTCCAATTGTCAAGCTATTCTCCAAGATCGTTCTTCGCATCACACGACCAAACAAACTATTGGTCTCTTTCTTAATGTTGTATACATTGTTCTAGTTTCATTAACTTCTTTCAGACATTCGTTGTTAGTTACACTGGCTACAAACTTAGTTTATCGCATGTTTTGATATACTCTAGGAACCACAACTACTTGCCTTGTTGTGGGTCTATTTGATCTTTCTATTAGTGTTGGTGATGTCTGTTGTTTTGTCTAATTTCCTTCCACCAACAACCATTTCTTAATTTATTTTCTTGTTCTTCTCACTGTGCACTTCAACAACTTTTAAATTACTCTCTTCTGATAAACCTCCCCCACTTTCCATCACATAACGCTCGTACATGCGTACAACATCTCTGACTTATGACAATTTTCACCCAATAATAAACACCTTGTGGTTTATTCGTATTTTCCCCCGTGTAGTAGATATAGTATCACTCTTTCTTTGTTATTATATCTTGGTGAAATTTTCACTAAAAAACAACAAGATTCTCGGGGAAAAGAAATAATTACGGAGGTAGGGGAAATAATATATTCCCGGTGTATCCACGCTTACCTCAATACTAAGTTTTTTCAGCTAAGTCACAATAATTGTTCGCCATAAACTTACACAGAAAGTTGCGCACAGATAAAATAAAAAGATAAGTAGGTTGTGGTCTCTGTCGATAAAAGTTGGAACGGGTATTTACATTCTAATGAGCGGATCATTAAACATATCACCTTTATTTATTTATATGCGCCATGTGTTCACTGTTTAACAAAAGGTTTCAGCATACCACACTTTATATGTAATGTCGGTATTATAAGTCTATTTTCCCATCAATGATAGTTTTGGTGACAATATTTTCGTCTCCAACTTTAAATTCACGGCTTTCAGTTATGGGGTTTATCACCCCCTGCTATCTCACAAAACAGATAAACCCGGTACATATAAACTATCACTCACCATCAACTACCATCACTGAACATGTAGTGACATGGTAATAAGCACGGGTGATCAGGTTTTGCAATTTACATTTTCACCAAAGTCGTGGATCTGATCCGAATACAAGATGTTGATGATGTTGTTTTCATAACATGCCATAATGTTAATGTGTATTATCTGGTTCCCTTATTATTCCTGTTCCTTATTTTTTATTCACAGTGTTTCAAGTCCTATCGTTTCTGTGTCTACAATTTGCTGCTTACCTTCATTACAATCACGTAAGTTGAGTTTTCAGAGTTTCCTAACTCTCTCTCTCTTTCTATCTCTCTGTCTCGCTCTCTCTATGTATGTCTGTTTCTGTCTGTCTGTCTGTCTGTCTGTCTGTCTGTCTCTCATTAATGTCAGTCTACCCAATTTCCCTCTCGATATATGTCGTTGTCTCACTCTCTCTCTCTCTTTCCTACTATCTCTATTCTCCAATTTTTTTTTTCTTTTTTTGTTTTGTTTGTTATGAATTTCATTTAACACTTACCAACAATCTTTGTGTGGCGTCAGTGGTGTCTAGTCCATCATCATCATCATCATCATCATCATCATCATCATCATCATCATCATCATCATCATCATACTTCCACTTCTGCCGTCAAGCGTCGTGGGGAGGAATAATTCGCGTTCCAGCGCCCGGTGGGCGACACTGGTAGCGTCATTCCGTTTGATTGTACAATGTCTTTGATGTCGAATCCATTGCCTTCTTGGACGGCCTCTTGGTCTTGTCGCAGATGATCTTTGATGTAAGGTCAGTGATGGTAGTTGTTGGTGTTGCAGTCTAACGACATGGCCAAACCACTTGATCTTCTGTCTTTCAATAAAGTTGATTTTACGAAGGTGTGATCTGGATAAAGTCCAGGTTTGAGATTGGTAGCATATGGTTGGTGTGAATATGGTGTTTATTATCTGTTGTTTTGCGGACATGGGTATATTTGGATGTTTAAGTAAGGGTGATAGTTGATATGTAAGTGCATTAGCTTTTTGACATCTGATTTCAATTTCTCTGTCCAATCTACCATCTTCTGTGATCATACTTCCAAGATATTTGAATTCTTTAACTTGTTTCAGAGTTGTGCTATTTATCTATATACTTAATGGGCCCCGGCGATCTGGTAACTTGCATTACTTCGATTTTTGGCTGTGTTTATACTCATATTGTATCTGCTGCAGATTGAACTCAGATTATTCATCTGATGTTTTAATCTGCCCTCATCGCTGTAAAACATAACTGATCGTCTATTAGCTTAAGAAAATAACTATTCACCGTCTATAAAGATAAAAAGAGGAATACGATAGTGATGTGTGCTATCCCCAAGCCTAGTCAACCAATACAGACAAAGCATTATTTCTTTAAACAAGTTGAACCACCTGGACTTAACAGAAGAAGCATAAACAATCTTAGGTGTGCTGACGCTATCGTGTAACTAACAGAAAACGACCAAGTGTTACAAGCCCCAGTGGAACAAGTAAACACGCTTAGCGGAAATGTGGCTAGCAGTGGAAAGGAAAGATCTCATCTCATCTCATCGCATCTCATCTCATCATGTTCCTCTTGTACCTTGCGGTGTCGAGGTGAAGTATAACCAGCGGGAGAATGCCCGCTTATGGGTTTCATGTATTGATATTCCCATAGACTCTGTTACTTCCCGGTGTCCAGCGTTTACGTGGTCGGCCTCTTCTTCTGCTTCCAGCTGGTCTGTATATAATTGCTTGTTGTGGTATACTGTTAGTTGGTAACCTACTTGCATGACCAAACCATTTGACTTGCTGTCTTCTAATAAAAGCTAGTGCTGCTATAACCACTTTAGGCCTGATTTCTTCATTTCTGATTGTATATCTTCTTGATACATTGAGTATTCTTCTCAGGAATATCATTTCTGTTGTGATTTTTCTTTCTTCTCCTGTTCTGTTATTGTTCGTGTTTGGCATTGGTAACATAGAGTTGGTAGGAAGATTGTGTTGTAAAGTGCTTTCTTAGCAGTTATTGATACATGTTTTGTTCTTTAGTATTGGTACCATTTGTCTAATGAAGCGGTTTGCATCTATGTTTTAACTCGTCTTCTGATCTGTTATTTGCTGCTATTATGCTTCCTAGGTACTCGAAACTCTTTACTTGTTTCAAGGGGGTGTTCGTTTAAGTGAATTGTTGTTGTTTTTTTATTTCTTCTGTAGTTATAGTCATTACATCTGTTGTTGTTGTTGTTGTTGTTGTTGTTGTTGTTGTTGTTGTTGTTGTTGTTGTTGTTGTTGGGCGTCCACAAACAGGAGTTCTCTAATGGTTAGATTTGCAGTTGGTTCTTCATCTGTGTTCTCGTCGTGCGGTATTCTTGCGGTCTCTGTGTGGTTGGTTTCTTTACAACAAGAACAAGAACAATAGAGGCACAGAACCTTGTCGTACTCCAGATCTTATGGTGAAGAGGGGTTCTGAGTGTCCTCCAGTTGCTCTCACTAGGCATTCATTGTTATTGTATAAGCGACCAGGTAGGTTTGTTAGATGTGTACTCACTCCTTATTATTTAATGATTCCCCACAACTTGTTTCTATCTACTCTACAAAATGTGTACTCACTCCTTATTATTTAATGATTCCCCACAACTTTTTTCTATCTACTCTACAAAATATGTTCCCAGTATGACTCAACAGTGAAACGCCTCAGTATTGCTGCCTTTGTTTTTTCCAGATTGAATTCTTCATTTTGTATTTCATCTTGGTCTGGTGATTTTTTTTTTTTTTTTTTTGGGGTTCAATGGGACTAATCTGCCGGTTTCTATAATTTCATCTTACAGTATGACTGGTTCTAGTTCTTCGGTGGTATCTGTGTCGGTTTCTTGAATTCCTGTGACATCTGATGGGATGTTGAGACGTTGTTCGAAATACTGTTTTCCATCTTATTAAGATTTTTGTTTTGTTGTTGTGTGTTTTGTTTCCTTATTGGTTCTCCATGTTAATTATTTCAGTTGGGTCAAAAGGATTCTCCTCAGGATCTCATTGCAAAGTTTCTAGTTACCTCCTTGTATTTTTTTTTTTTAATTTTTTTTTAAATTTACGATTTCTCCTTAACATAAAGAAAAAGTTCATCAACGAAAATCACAGTAAATGAGGAGATACAAGAACAAGTAACACGGTTTCTCCTATCTTAGACATATAATACCAGAGGATGGCAGAAGTGAAATAGAAATTTTTAAAAAAGAAAAAAGAAAAAAGAAAAACATAGGAATAACCAACAAAATTTTTTTCAACAGTATGAAAGCGATATTAACAACTACAGAGAGATTAACAACGCGTTAAAAAATGCGACTTGTAAAATACTACGTATAATCAACACCGCTGTATGGCGCGGAAGCCTAACATGGAACAGCAGCCCATATTGCGCTATTTTATGGTTATTGTGGTTATGTTATGGTTATTGTGGTTATGTTATGGTTATTGTGGTTATGTTATTGTTATTGCGGTTACGTCTGATTATATGTTATGTTCTTGTTTTAACCACCAATCTCTCACACCCATATTTCTGTTAGTTATATCTGTATATTGTTCTGTTGTTACAGAATGACTGCAGACGAGGCCATAACGGACCGCGTGCTAACCGAACTGTGCACCAACCCGTTCCATTATTGCACTGGGTGCATCGAAGAGCAGGGAAACCAGTTGGCCCACTCATGTCTGAGTGAAACTTTTGAGGAAGCTGTGGATGCCCATTTAAGAGGTGTCATGGAGCGTCTTCTGACGAAGGAAGAACTAATAGACTTGGGATTCAACAGATTAAGGAGGCGTGTTCTTCGACAAGAACAACAAGAGCACCCTCCCCAATCACCTCAACCTACACACCACACCATACCAAAACACTACAACTGGTTCAGACCCCGAGCCTTATCACTCTCCTCGGGTTGTGAAATTATTTCACCACCAATCCAACCCAGTACTCCACCACAAAATACACAACCTCTCCAAAGCTGGAGTAGTGTGGATACCTTTTTAATCGAGGAGACCACACCATCACCACCACCGCCACCACATAATACACCCCCTCTCCACAGCTGGATGAGTGCGGAGACGGTTATTTACGATGACCCAGAAGATTGCATACTTCTCCCAACACCACCCCCTATTGTTATAACGATAGATTAAATGTAAGTTTGTTCTTGTTTTCCGTTCTCGTGTTTTTATGCCTTGTTGTTGCCGGTGTATTCAAAGCATCTTATGTCAAAATAAACTTATAAAACGACACCTGTTAGTTCTTCTTTTAGTTTTGCTGGTATATCAACTGTCTTATTTTGTCATGAGGTCAACATAGTTGACAGGTTTGTTATGTTGGTAGAGCTCGGCGTAGCTGATCAGTTTAACACATTTAGAGTGTTGAAGTGTTACATAGAACCTGAACTTTTGTCTGGTTGTGAAACGTGGACACTGAGGCGACAAGATCACCTATATCTAATGGTAATAGAATGGTGGTTTTCTACAACATTCCAGTCATACAGAGCAAGGGAATACTACACGACCTAGGTATTGTCTGGTATTATTAAGCACCCTGAGTCAATGCAGCACACCACCACCCCGTTTACCACCGAGTACACGTCTTCATCCACTCATCCACGTTCTCTTCCCAGTCTGTACACTTGTGTCAATTGGGGGACTTTTTGTTGGTGTATACATTAAAACGCACTGGGGATATGATAGAACCTGACGACAACACAGGTGTAATAGTACACGTATCAGAAGTCCATGTAAGTTGCACCCAAATCGACTGCGGTTGACTTCGACCCAGTATGTAGAGTTTTGGAAATAAGGGTCACAGCCCCTACATCACAGACAAAAGAGTAGGCGATGTGAAGTTGATGCAATACATATAACCTGTATTATCTCTAGCAACCTTTGATGTTTCCCATAGTACAATATGACCTTACCAGTAGCTAAAATGTGTTATAGGACAGATAGATAACTCTGATGTGTTATGTAGTGTGTACCAGGTATAGTGACGGTTAGTCACGGGCACCTGTTTTGTATACATTGATTGAAACTAAATTTTGTGAATACAATTTCAATGTAATTTCACGCGCACACGCACTCTATTACTACAACTAATAATAACCCCCACACTGCCCACGTCAATCTCGATAGACAGCTCGACCACAAAGGACTCCACCCCAAATACCCCTACCTCTTAACAATGAATCACCATTTTTTGTTCTTTTTTAAAATATTTTTATTTTTTTTTTATTTTTTTTTTATTTTTAAATTTTTAAATGTACCAATCTCCCCCACCCCACCACTTAACAGTCATATTTAATCTCCCCAACCTCCCCCCACCACCCACTACTACAACTAACAATAGCCGCCATTTTTTTAATTTACCACAAAAAGGGGGGTTAATAAGACCAGAAATAAGTTATGTCCCCTTTGGATCCGGATCCGGAATCCGGATCCATTTTTCACCGGATCGTGTGACGTCACATTGAGCTATAGAGAGAAATATTCCGGATCTGGATCCGGAAAAGAGGTGGCAAAACCTCCTACTATACTACTCCCATTAGGGACACACAAAGTGGAGAGTGGTAAAGATGAAGTAACAAAGATATTTATGATCTGTTTAAGCCCCCGCTAATCACTGGTATCATGAAGGTTAATAGACTATAATGGCTGCGGTATATAGAAAGAATGGAAGACAATAGGGAAACAAAACTCGCTTACACTCAGGAAATAAATTACCGTAGACCCCGAGGTAGGCCAAGAAGACGGTGGAGAGATAATATACAAGCACTTGGAATCAGCGACTGGCAAGAGAAGGACAACCAGAGAGACGAATGGAGACGGATTGTATCTGCAGCAATGAACCTCAATGGCTCGGAACGCTGAAGAAGAAGACTATAAAATCACATGTGTAATTTGTTACTCTTACTGCATTATTGTAACATCATCTACTTTTTTTGTTCTTTTACTGCATTGGTGTAAAATTACCTATTTATTTCGTTACGTTTACTGCACTATTGTACAATCACCTATTTATCTTGTTACTTTTACTGCATTGCTGTAAAATTACCTATTTATTTCGTCACATTTACTGCGCTACTATAAAATTACCTATTTATTTCGTTTTTTTTAACTTCAATTTGTTATTGCCTTTTCTGCATTATCGTAAATTTACCCATGTATTTTATTGCTCTTACAACATTGCTGTAAAACCACCTATAAGGCCTTTTTTTACCTATACTTCCCAGATCTTCATGCACATCACAACTTCATGAACCTTATAGGCGCCCTGCTGGCATTTGCTTCAAACGTCATTCTAACTGCAAGGAACCTAACGCTCAAGAACATCCAGGACTCAAACGCGGCAATGGATCTCAGGCCGCTTTCCCATATCGCCCGGGTTGTTCTAGCTGAGGTCGGACTTGTGGCCTGGGCTGCTTATCTCCATGACATCCACCTGGGTGCACGAAATGCCTGGGTCCTGTTGGCACTGTGTCTAACTTCCGGGGTCTTCCATGTGACGTATTCGTATATATCTACCAATGTTGTCTTAAGGGTTGGTACAATGAATGAATTACGTGCGCGCGCGCACGCACACACACACAGACACACACACACACACACACACAGCGGGAAGTAGAATGGTAAGCTTCACAAGAACACGATCATAAGTGACAGGGAGGTAAGGTTAGGTAACTGTTAACCTGTTTAGGGGTCGGTAACTGTTAACCTGTTTAGGGGTCGGTAACAGTTTGTAACCTCCGTATGAAGAAATCCCTGCAGACCTTAGGGATATGATTTGGCAGAAGATTGCTGAAAATTCATTAGTCAGTTAAAATTAGCAATCTGGAGGCTAAGTCGCAAAGACAACTTATACCAAATATAATTTTTTCGATAGATTATGTGAGGACGAACACTGACACATGTTGTGACCACTAGAAAGGTTTGTGGAAAACGAGATAAACGAAGACAGCGAGAGAAATCAAGGCTTGGTAAGAAAGGGCGACAATACATGAATTTACAATAAGTTGTGGAGAAGCATAATCACACACGCCTGTCGGCAAGGAACTTGAGGAGGATGATGATGATGATGATGATGATGATGATGATGATGATGATGATGATGATGATGATGATGATGATGATGATGATGATGATGATGATGATGATGATGATGATGATGATGATGATGATGATGATGATGATGATGATGATGATGATGATGATGATGATGATGATAGGTTAACATAATATACAGAATTGAACAAAAAATAACGGAAACGAAAAGAAGAAGAAGAAGAAGAAGAAGAAGAAGAAGAAGAAGAAGAAGAAGAAGAAGAAGAAGAAGAAGAAGAAGAAGAAGAAGAAGAAGAAGAAGAAGAAGAAGAAGAAGAAGAGAAGGCGGCGGCGGCGGCTTTGGCTGCGGCCGCGTCTGCGGCGGCCGCGGTGGCGCGGCGGCGCGAATGGTGGAGGCTTCGGCGGCGGCGGCGGCAAAGGCAGAGGCAGAGGCAGGGTAGGGGCAAGGACAGATAAAGAGGAAGAAGCCGCAGAAGCCAAAGATACCCCAGTAGCAGGAGAAGCGGCAGAAGCGGCAGCAGCCGGAGCAGCCGCACCGGCAGTTGCCACGGCAGTAGCAGGAGCAGCAGCAGGAGAATGAGAAGGATAAGACGAAGGAGATGACGAAGGAGAAGACGAAGGAGAAGACCACGACGAATAGGAAGGAGAAGACGACGATGAAGACGACGACGAAGACTACTACGAAGATTGTTGTTGTTGTTTGTCCATCAAGAGTGATGATGACCATTCATTTCATCCAGTGGGGTTGAAAGTGTGGAGCCGTGGGTTCTAAGATGGCTGATAAGGCCTATTTTGGCTCAAAATGTTCTTTGACAATGTGAGCAAAGAATGCTTGACGTCTCTGGAGGAAGATTACAACGAAGATGACGATAAAAACGGCGACGAAGACGATGACGACAACGACGAAGACGACGACGAAGACGAAGACGATGAAGATGACGATGAAGATGACGACGACGACGACGACGACGAAGACGACACCGATGTCGACGATGAAGACAACAAAGAAGTCGACGCCGAAGATGACGACAAAGTCGACGTCGAAGACGACGGCGAAGAAAACGACAAAGAAGACTACGAAGAAGACGACGAAGAAGAAGAAGATGTTTAAAGGGGAAAGACTGTTTTATATTGTTAAATATTGCGTTTTTAATTCCTGTTCTCTTCCTTATTTCTAAAATTTAGTGATTAGGATATTAAATTGTTGGAAATATTGCCAGAGAGGCGGCCGTTAAACCACCTCAAATTTGTTTATGTCAATGCTCACAGGTGATGAACGTGGTCAGCCATTCGATAGCCAACATTTTCAAGCGGTTCCTGGTTGTGCTCCTGCTTTATGTGGCCGGCAACCGACAGCTGACTGCCATTAACTTCTTTGGTCTGTGCATAGCCTTGTGCGGCCTGCTCATCTATACACATGGCAAGAAAAGAGCAAATGGCCGTCTCGAAGAACAGGATGTTGAAGGTAGCTGTTGCATTCTTGACATCGTCAAAACCACTACCACCATCATTATGCGACTTATCAATAGGCGTGTAAGGTTAGCCATTTTACACGATCACCTGTGCATCCCCCCCCCCCCCACCCCTAATGGTTAGCTCACATTGAGATCAAGCGTAGTCCATACACCAGCTATTACTTCTAGTACACGTCAGTGATTTTTGCGTGTGGATTTGTTGTTGTTGTTGTTGTTCGCATAACCTTTCTACAGGATATCGCTGTCAACATCAGCATCTGTCAGCTGATTGTTGATTTCTTGGCAAGATTACGCTCAGTAGTTTGCCATTGCTTTCTGAGCGGCCGGCTCACATACCCGTAAGTTACCAATTCTCGCGCACGTCACGTTAGTCACGAGAGTATACGGGATTACGGAGAAAGTCGTGTACATCCTAAACCAGGGAGACCGGAGCATGTGGATTAGCTTTCCTTATTACAAGTATCCCTTACCATCATTCAAACCCACTTCGACTTTGAGGTATTTCTAATTTATGTCCCTAAGTCAAGGCTGAGAAGTCAACAGTTTAGTCCAACTGACCGGTGCAGGGGGTGAATCTGCTACCTCGGCATCCGCACACCGGAAGTATCAAAACGATCTCTCTTATCCATTCGGACACGCTGAGCTCCTGTCGCTTGAATCAGATGCATGATCTAGTTCCTATTATGCCATATTGCTAAGGCAAATGGTTATTCATCTTTTGTCTTTGTCTAGATCGTCTCCTTTCACCAGTTGTCTCTAAGATTTGAAGTTTGTTTCTCCTCGTAATATCACCAAATATTCGCGACGTCTACTCTAACATTCTCGAATCAATGTATAGTTGTCATTTGTTTCATGTAGATCTGTCACATTCCATTTTTTTTTTTTTTGTCAGTTTATCGTATTCTTTGCAATTGCCCCAGAAAGCACATTTCCATTGCCATTAAATTTTGCCAGCCTGTCTGCTTATTGTCTATGCTTCACATAGGTATATTGGAATAGGTTCTATATAACACGTCTTGCAAAACACTACTTTTGCCACAGAGATTCTTGTTCTTGTCTCTCTTTTGTCAGATATTATGACTGTTCCAGGAAAGTTGTACCGACCCAATTGCTCAGGAATATTTCTATTTACTTGAGTGTTACATTGAGGTATTTCTTTTTACTTGGTACTTTTATTCTAGCTCTAGTTACTTCCTCTTCCTCTTCTCTTACTCTATTTACTTCATTGAAATGTTGGGTGGAGATTAAAGATTTTTTTTATGTGCCCTTTCTATTGCTCTTTGTAAGTTTATTTTCTAAGGTCGTTCTTGATACCATCACTTCATCTTTTACGCGGTCTTCCTCTTGCTCTGTTTCCATCATATTTCTTCAATGTGGCACTTTGTGGCAGATAGTACCAGTGCATTCTTGTAAGGCTGCCTGACCAATAAATATGTTGTGCTTTAATGAAGTGCATGACTGGTTTCAGACACAGTTGCCTTCTGGCCTACTCATTCCTAATTATATCTCTCGCCGATTCTCCTTCAGCTCTACTGAGGCATCTCATCTCTGTTAGTATGATTTTGCGCTTA
This sequence comes from Cepaea nemoralis, assembly GCA_014155875.1. NCBI lineage: Eukaryota > Metazoa > Mollusca > Gastropoda > Stylommatophora > Helicidae > Cepaea > Cepaea nemoralis. The sequence continues at coordinate 160,474 of JACEFZ010027620.1, read as the reverse complement.
TTAGTTGCAGTAAGCGTCCATGTTTGGCATGAAAATAGTTTTTATGATACAGTGTATTTGTTTTAGTACTTACAGACATCTTCATATGCGCCAGAAGTGCGATAGTTGTTCCAGTTCTTGATATGCTTTAATTTTCCTATAATAATCACATCCGCTGAATTTTGCAGATCATGTTTATTGTCTGCAGTCAATATTTTATCATCCGTAAATCCAATATTGCTGATGTTCTGTCCTCAGAAAAGCGATTCCTCTCATATCGTTTACATTTCTTGTTATGTCAATTGATAATGCTTTCAGTTGAATTTTTCCATACATAGAAAGAGTTCCTGCAAGGACTACCAGCATACTTTGGTACACAGAACGCAAATCATTTTCCATAGCATGAAATATATAATCGCGTGATGTTATTTACCCCCTTAGAGACATGTCGAGAGTGGAGGGCTTTGACATCAAGAATCCGCATCGTTGTCCAGACTGAGAGACTTGGGAGTAAGAATTGGCACGGCCAGACACGAGAGGTACATAGGGAGAACAAGGGGCCTCGTCAACTCGTCAACCAACACAGAACTGGCACTGACACTGATGCATATATTGGGGGGGGGGGGGAGGGGGGGAAGGGGTAATCGTCTATGGACATGTCCGGAGTGCAAGCATGATACTCAGACAGATAAATGATACAATCACATGTATTGGTTGGTACTAGTTTGAAGTCAAACAAATCAGAAACAGCAAAGACAGCAACAGATACGCAGGCCGTAATGCATGCTTTAAATATAATTATGTTGGTTGATTGCTTCGCAGATTAGCTGAGTTATAGTTTGGTGATTGATTGTGTGATTGGTTGTATGATTAGTTGTGTAATTGGTTCGGTGATTTATTGATTGATTGTGTGATTTGATGGGCGTGTGATTGGGTAATTGGTTGGGTGATTGATTGACTGATTTGTTGGGTGATTGGTTGCTTGAGTGCCAATCAGCCAAACAATCAACCAGCGAAAAACCACGAAATCGAACAATAAACGCTCAAAACAACCCACCTACCTAGCAACTAACAGGTCAGTCATCCAGCCAACCAAATGACAACCAGCTGATGAATACGCAACAGCTCGTGAAAAAGAGCAATTACTACAAATGCACTTTCTTTAACGTGTCGAGAACCAAATGTGCAAGTGATGTAAACAAAACGATATTTTCTTCTCATTTTAGCTGAAACATCAAACAGTGAGCCCTTCAGAGGAAAACTGTACGCAGCAGTAGGTTGTATGGCTCTTGTGATTGTAGCCGTGATCATCTCAACTGGGCGGATGGCGAAAGCTACAGTATCTACACCAGCAACAGACAACATAACTAGCAACACCCACGGAGAGAACCATAACTGGGGAGAATACCGCATGCCCTCTGTCGACTTCTCCCACATCTTAAATGAGGAAACAGATCCTGCGATGAGGGAGTTTCTCAAACGACGCCTGATCGATACTCCTGAAGACACGGACAAGAGAGCTAAACTGTTGACCAGTAACAAAGAAGTCATTGAAGAATCACAGAGAATTCTTGTGAATCTTTTACAAGACCTCCTGGGACAAGCCAAACATGTGATGTTAATAGAGATAGCAACGTATGAGAACAAAGGGGATCCAGCAATCTCAGTGGGCGAGGTTATGTTGCTCAGGATCTTGAACGTCAGTATTGTGTTTTATTGTGACACACATATGTGCTTACAAAATACAAGTTTGCAGGAAGCCCTCCACGTCAACTCACAATACGCCAAAGATGAGCTCGTGCTTTTGCTCCAAGGTGGAGGAAATTTGGTTGGATATCAAGTTATTGATAAAGTCCGTGAAAAATATATATCCAGTTTTCCTAACAGAAGAATCATCATGTTTTCGCAAAGCATTTGGTTGCGTCCTAATAATACCAACCAACTAGAGTATCCCAGAAGTGTATACTCCAATCGTAGCAACTTAATAATATTTTTAAGAGACAGGCAATCTCTTGAAATAGCCAGGGCAAACTTCCAGGGGGTTAGATTAATTCTTGCACCAGACTTGGCTTTTTGTATTGGGATGGTACCCCGTCAGTTCCCGCCACTGTACGACATTGTTTGGCTGAAAAGAGGCGACACTGAATCGTCACAGTATGTCCTTCCGTCGTTTCCACCAAATATTTCAGTGGATGTAAACGACTGGCACAAAAACTGGCACTCAAATAAAGGACATACGGCGATGGACAATTCTTTCCTCATTGCTACAGAAGGTTTCCAGTTTCTTCAGCGTGGTCGTGTTGTTGTTACGGATCGCCTTCATGGTCATATTTTATCTACATTAATGAACATCCCACACGTCCTTATTGACAATCCACCATTTCTCAAATTATCTTCGTTTGATAAATCATGGACAGCAAGTCTACGGAACACCATACTTGTCACTAATGGTAGTCTGGCTTTGGATGCGGCAATGGAATTACTAAGAACTTACGACAAATCTTTGCCTTTAGTAGGACCTCGTGATATGTATGTTGGTTTCAATGGAAATGTGCGCAAAGCGAAAGGGTGATCTCCTTTGGAGGTTAGTTCCAGCAAATCGGTAGGGAATTTATTTGTTCCCTTAGTAATAGCATTGCTTAATTGATTCAGTGCCAAAGGATAACATATCGTCAACTGTGACCACCTATATGGACAGAAGGACAATATATTGCCATACTAGGGTCAAAGTGTTATTTGTTTTGTTTCATGTATCTACCCCAATTTCAATGCTCGGTGACGGGAAATGAACACTATAATAGTTGTTCATTTGATTGTGTTCTATATTTGTACAAACCTACTTTTTTTTGGGTGCTGAATCAGTTAAGGATGGGTGGGTGAGTATGTGTTGGTTGGGGATGGATGAGGGATGTGTGTATGGGTGGCGATGTGTGTTTTGATGGGTGTGGGATATTGCGTGGGTGGGAGGAGATTGTGTGGGTGGGGATGTGTGGGTAGGTGCAGGATGTGTGAGTTGGCGGAGAGTAAATGTATTAGTGTGTGTGTCCGCGCATGTGTGTGAGTGTGTGTTTATGAAATAAGGTAGAGAGAGAGAGAGAGAGAGAGAGAGAGAGAGAGAGAGAGAGAGAGAGAGAGAGAGAGAGAGAGAGTTGAGAGCACGCATGTCATGTAACATGCTATTCGATAATTTTTGTGTATTCTCATCTTTCATATTATCATTTTGAATGCTACGAGGGTAAGTTAATCAGTAAGTCACAAATGGCTGTAGGAAAATAACTAACTATGATACCAACTTGAAACCACTTTATTTTTAAAATACATTGTCCCTTTATTTCTCACAAGTTAATTTCCACCAACATTGATGCATTTATCCCATCATTTTATCAGTCCTCCCAAACCGGCTGCATATAATTGTGTGCCTTGTTTTCGTTTACCTGCCATCCCACAGAACTGTGTGACTTATTGAGTCGCCCTCGTAATTTTTTCTACCCAACTATGCACCGCTTTACGGGAAATCGCTAAGGACTAAGTCTACTGAAATCCCACCTTGGCGGGAGACATTTTGCGAATGACTGCCGAAGTTGAATGAGAAGTGCAAACGTGGTTTAGATTCCAGCGCCCATTGTGCTGCCTGCCATTGTCAGTTGGCTCCAAGGAGTTAATTGCCAGCCCGTGGAGGTAAGGGAAGACTTAGAAACAGAAACATGGTGTAATCTTTCCATGGGGTATTCTTATCAGTTGTTTTATTGGAACCTATAAAATCATGCATGCGTGTGTTTGTGTGGATTGTTAATTTATTTACATTATTCTTATCTCCTTCTTCTTCTTCTTCTTCTTCTTCCTTCTTCTTCTTCTTCTTCTTCTTATTCTTCTTCTTCTTCTTCTTCTTCTTCTTCTTCTTCTCTCCTCCTCCTCATACTCCTCTCTCCTCCTCCTCCTCCATCCTCTCTCCCCCCCCTCCCCTTCCCGCTCATCCTCCCTCTCCTCACTCCTTTCACCTTCAGAAGCCAGTATGAATTCATCAAAAGAAAACAGATTGTTGACATAAAATTAGTCCTCAAATGTAGCGGGTGTAGGCCAAAAAATTTTCTCTGTTCTGCATGCATTTAGACACTACTGCAAACAAATGTTCAGTCTCTCATTTTACCAGTCCCACGTCACATTTATCACTATCTCCCCATCTCATCTTTAGTTAATTAACATATGGTACTTTAGTCTGTTCTGTCTGTGCAGATAATTACTTACACATTTTTTTTCCTTTGCTGGTGGTCATGTGCAAACGCATCAGTCTGTTGGCCTGATATGTTAAATCGGTTATATTGGTGCACTAGTCAGACACTATAAGTATCTCCTTATATGTACAGTGTGCAATGTGTATGTTCTGTTATTTCTCTGCATGAATTTAAATCACATCCGTGTGCTATATTTTAAGATAATAATGACTAGACGATGCTGGCCTGCCGAACCGGCAATCATGGGTTCGAATCGCTAAAGATGGCTAGATTTTAATAAATTATGCCTGGGGTCCTAGACAGACCCAGTGCAGTGGACCAGTAATTATCCAAACTGAATTGCGAAGGCGCATCGGAGTGATCCTGACTACAGGACGTATTGAGCGACGATTGTCTATAAAATATGAGCCTATAGTGTGTGTGTTTTTTGTGTTGCCTCAATATAGCATCACTATGAATGAGATTTAGCATCAACCTTATCATTATGTCCACCCACTCAAAAAATTTTTTGTTCTGGAGATTGTGTACAGCAGATTTCAATGTATTGTTATTATAGCCGTATATATTTTACATCAGCATCATTCCATCATTCTATACGAGTACTACCTTTATCAGCAAGACACGCGCTGTTTTTGTGATTTTGTGCTGCGCAGGATATCGCGTTTGCAGACTGAGGAATTTATATGGGTAGTCAGCAGGTGTCGTCGGGTTCTTTCATGAAACGGTGATATAAAATAAACTAGCTGGCTCGCCCCTTCGTCTCCTAGGCGGGGATCGATCTATCGATCGATATCGATCGACTCGATTTATCGATCTATCGATCGATCTATTGCATCGATCTATCAATCGATATCCATCGATGGATCTATCGATCGATCTATCTAAGAGATCTATCTATCTACTATCTATCTATCTATCGTATCTATCTCGTATCTATAGAGCTATCTATCTATCTACCTAGCCTACCTACCGCATTAATGGAAATATCATCATCTCCACGATTGACATCAAGCGTCGGGAAGAAAACAGTGACAGTCCAGAGCACTGATGGAGGTACTGGATAGTGTCTTCCATGTCATTTTATAATGTCTTTGCTGTCCATCCATTTCTCTGTGAGCGTCTTCTTGCTATCGTATCAGATCCTTTGTAATGTCGCGTCAGTCCGACAGGTGATGGTGCTTGCATCTAACGAGATGGACCTGAACCATTTGGATCTCCTGTCTTTCAATATATGTACAGGCGATGATCCCACTGTCTGTACGATAACATTATTTTTTTTTTACTCTGTCTTGGGTAAATAAGATGAAAGTCTTCTCAAGCAGGTGCTGATTTTGCGCATGTGTGAATTGGATAATGTCCAAGTTTTACGTTTGTACGATAAGGTTGGTGTGAATAAATTATTCATTATGTGTCGTTTATAAACATGGGTATATTTGGATGTTTGCAGTATGGTTGATAGTTCATATATAAGCGAACTTGCTTTTTAGCATCTGATTTTGATTCCTCCGTCTATTGTGCCATTCTCTGGGATCATACTTCCTAAATATTTAAAAACTTTTACTTCTTTCAGAAGTTCGTGACTATTTCTCAGTAGACTTAGTGAGACAGTAGATCTGCTAAGCTGCATACTCAGTTTTGGTATGTATTTAGATCACATATCGTAACTGCTGCGTGTTGAAACTACAAATTTGCAGACTGCCTCGTCGCTGTAAAACCAAGCACTGTACCGTCTGACGATAATGAACGTCATACAAGTTATAGATACAGACAATTGTAATATAATACGGATAGGCTGAGCTAAATCAAGAACTGGTGACATTGTAATTAGTCCTTCCACAAAAGCGAAGCTCTAGTACTGTTTTTGCACACCCCCTTAGCTTCAGGCCTTGGAAAGGGGAAAGACAAAGCGGCAAAATAGTCTCCATAAAGATGGCGCTGTTTTATATCGGGTCGAGAGAAGAGTTTCCAGACTAACCTCACTTCGGTAGATGCAAGTCCTAAGCAGTTCTTTGACGACCTGAACGCCATGATGTGTGATTTAAGACTTAAAACTTAGTCTTCTAGAATATTTGCAAACAGCCAACCATCCAATCAACCAACCAACCAGTCAGCCAACCAGTGATAATAGTCATGATTTACCTCAATGTATGCCATGCTAAAGTTGGTAGTTAGTGTTGCTAAGAAGTGTGATGACATCAGCAAAATCGTGGTTCTTCTATACGTCACATCTCGTCCTTTTCTTGGTCTTACCAGCAGCAGACATTCAACGCACTGTACAGAAACAAACGTGCTGGAATAAGTTATGCATAGCCTACGAGCTACACAGCAGAAGTATATATTTATAGTCTACACGTTATATAGCACAACACAATATGTATAGTCTACGTGCTAAATATCATACAACTATATATGTATAGTTTACACGTTACATGGCATAACATTATGTATATATAGTACTAGACGACCCGGCCCGGCTTCGCCCAGCTCCTAGCGGGGAGCGTCTCACAATTCATATAAGTAGTCATTATACATTCAAATACATTTCTCTAAGCGCACAGAGTACGCGATCGGCCACTTCTCCCGTTCCGTTCCTGTTGCTCGTCTGTTTCTGATGCTCCCGTTCTCGTTCCCGTTGCTCGTCTGTTTCTAATGCTCCCGTTCCCATTCCCGTTGCTCGTCTGTTTCTGAAGCTCGTAATGCCTTTCTTTTCGCGCTTGAGGAAAAAAGGTTGATTTTTAAACTAAACTATCTATTTAAGTTGGATCCGCGGTAGTGAGATCAACATCTGTAAAAAATTTCATCTCAGTCGGATGGACCGTTCAGGAACGCATAAAGGACACTCACACACACGCACGCACACACAGACACACATTCTCCTCTACTATATATAGTAGAAGATGTGGAAATATATATATGTCTAAAAAGATTTGAAAGAGAACTATCTTCATTCCAATAACTAAAAAGGGCAACCTGAAACTACCGAACGTAAATTGCCAAGATATCACGAACAACCAATAAATGCTGGGTGACTGCGGCGTAATTCAAAGGATATGCAACTACCTTTTCTATCCAAGAAAAATTATATTATTCAGTATAGATGTCGAATGAGAAATAAGAAGATGAGTTAGAAAATTTTCACGTATCTAAAATAGATGCATTATTTTTATGAAAACTTTGAAGATGTCTTAAGGTTTTCATTGTTTATAACCCTAAAAACGTAATAACTTCTTTAAATTTTTTTATAAAATTTAAGAAAAATAAACCTTATTTAAAATAAAAATATACAATTAAAATAAATTTTTTATAAGTTTTTTTAAGTCCCCGCAATTTTTTAAATTGTTGTTTTTTTAGTACAAAAGGGTTTTAAAAAATAATAAAACTATTTCATTGGCTCCGCGGGAAGGGAACAACATGTGTAAAAATGTCATCTCAATCGGATGGCCCGTTCGGGGAGCAAAAAGGAAAAACAAAAAACAAACAAACAAACAAAAAAACTTGTCTTTTTTCTTAAATTATAAATTGCGATCTCCGTCTGTATGTCTGTCTGTCCGTATGTCCTTATATGCGCTCGCGAACGGCCCATCCGATTGAGATGAAATTTTCTACACGCCTTCCTTTCATTCCAGGTGCAGCCCACTGTCGTATTTGTTTTTCTTCTTCCTCCTCCTCCCTCCTCCCATTCCCAAAATACGTACGTAAATATATGATGATGATGATGATGAAAGAATCCCCGAACCAAAACGCTAGGGAAAGGGAAGAAAATGACGTGACTACACAGAATCGTCACACGGCAATCATCATCATCATCAAGTGCCGTGCCGGCTGGCGTAGGTGTTCAACTCTGCTGCTCATATATATATATATGCCTCCATGCCACGGCAATATCAATAACAATTAATCTTTTTATGTGTAAGGAAGTTATCTACAGTCGTGTAGAAGGGAAGAACGATCAATGGAAGGACCGAAATCACAGAACCTAGACGAGTATGAATTCGAATGGCAAACTCCCTCCCCCTTTTTTCCCCCCTGGGCCCACCTCCTCCCCTCCTCCTCCCTCACCCCCCCCCCCCCCCGCCCCCCCCTCCCCTACCCCCCCTCCCCCCCCCCCCCCTTTCCCCCCCTTTCCCCCCCCCCCTCCCCCCCCCCCTCCCCCCCCCCCGCCTCCTCCCCCCCCCCCACCCCCACCCCCCCCTCTTCCTCCTCCCTCTACCTCCTCCCCCTACCTCCTCCCCCTCCCCCCTCCTTTCCCTCCCCCTCCCCCCCCCCTCCCCCTCCCTTTTCCTCACCCCCACCCCTTCCCCCTCCCTCCCCTCCCCCCCTCCCCCTTTCCTCCCTCCCCACCTCCTCCCTCCTCCTCCTTCCTCCACATCCCTCTCCTCTCCTCCCTCCTCATCATTCCCCCTCCTCCCCCTCCTCCTACCCCCCCTCCTTCTCCCTCCATCCCCTCCCCCCCCCAAAACCCCCTCCCCCCACCGCGTTTTCCTCCTCCCTCCCCCCTACCTCCTTCTCCCTCCCCCCCCCTCCCTCCCCTCTCCTCCCCCCTCCTCACCCTCCCCCTTTCCCCCTCCCCTTCACCCTCCTCCCCCTCATCCTCTTCCTCCTCCTCCTCCCTCCTCCTCCCTCATATTCTCCCTCCCCCTTCTCTCTCCGCTATTTTTCCTCCCTCCCCCTCCCTCTTCCACTCTCTTTCCCCCTCCCTCTTCCCTTTTCCCCCCCCCCCTCTCCTCCTCCTTTTCCCCCTCTTCCTTCCCCCTTTCCCCCCCTCCTCCCTTCTCCCCCCTTCTCCTCCTCCCCCTCATCCTCCTCCTTTTTACTCCCTCCTCCTCCTCCCTTCCTCCTCCTCCCTCTCCTCCTCATCCTCCTCCTATTTCCTCCCCCCTCCCTTTCCCCCCTAACCCCCTCCCTCCGCCCACCTTCACATTCCTCCCTTCCCTCTCCAAAACCCTCCCCCCCCTCCTCCCTTTCTCCCTCCTCCTTCCCCTCCTTTCCCCCCCCCTCCTCCTCCCTTCACATTCTCCTCCTCCTCCTTCCTCCTCCCTCCCCCTCATCTCCTTCCCTCCTCTTTCTCCCTCTTCCTCCTCCCTCTTCTCCCTCTTCCTTTTCCCCCCGCCCTCCTCCCTCCCTTTCCCCCTCTCCCTCCTCCTCCCTCCTCCTCCCTTTCCCTCCTTTTTCCCCTCTCCTTCCTCCTCCCTCCTCCTCCCTTTTGCCTCCTCCCTCCTCCCCCCTCCCTCCCCCCTTCTCCCCTCTTCCTCCTCCCTCTTCCTCCCTCTTCCTGCTCCCTCCGCCTCCTCCCCTCCTCCTAACTCTCTCCTCCTCTCCCTCCTCCTCCCTCTCCCTCCTCCTCCCTCTCCTCCTCCTCCTCCCTCCTCCTCCTGCATTCTCCTCCTCCCTCCTTCTCCCTCTTCCTCCTCCCTCCTCCTCCACCCTACTCCTCCCTCCTCTTCCTAATCCCTCCTCCTCCCTCCTATTCCTCCCTATTCCTCCTGTCTCATGTCTCCTCCTCCCTCCTCTTCCCTCTTCTTTTCTCCTCCACCTCCCTCTTCCTCCTCCCTCCTCCATTTACACAAGACAGGCAGACAGACAGATAGTCCGGAACGGGATCTTATATGACTACTTATATGATTTAAATGAAATGCTCTCCACCATGGGCTGGGCCGGGTCAGACAGACAGACAGACAGACAGACAGACAGACAGACAGACAGACAGTCGGTAACGGGAACGGGAACTTATATGACTACTTATATGAATTAAATGAGATGCTCCCCACCAAGGACTGGGCGATGCCGGGCCGGGTCAGACAGACAGACAGACAGACAGACAGACAGACAGACAGACAGACAGACAGACAGACAGACTGACAGACAGACAGACAGACAGTCGGTAACGGGAACGGGAACTTATATGACTACTTATATGAATTAAATGAGATGTCCCCACCAAGGACTGGGCGAAGCCGGGCCGGGTCATCTAGTGTATATATATATATATATATATATATATATATATATATATATATATATATATATATATAATATATATTATATATATATATATATACACTCTACATAGCGTGCCAGTATATATATATTTTATCTATACGCTACAATGCATAACACTATGCATGTATAGTCTACAAAGTACATAACATAACACTATGTATGTATAATAAACACACTACATAACATGACACTATGTATGTATAGTAAACATGCTACACAGCATAACAATATATATGTTTAGTCTACACGCTACGTAGCATAATATAATATACGTTTGTGTAGTCTCTCCACTGCATAGCATAACACAATATATGTATAGTCAATGTGATATCTATAGTCTGTATGGGGGATGAGTGGTCTCGAGGTATGGTATCTGCCTCGAATGCTGGAGGTCCCGGGTTCAAGCCCCGGGGAGGGCCGCGGTGTTTTTCACGTGACTTCCAGTAACACAATTTCCCCTTATCTCTGGGTAATGAGATCCGACACCTGTGTGTATTGCTGCGCACGTAAAAAATCCATTGGCAGTTGAAAATCGAAAAAGAGTAGCCTAACGGGCTGCCCGGGCAAAATTTCGAGTTAGAAATCTACCCAAAGTATTTCAGAATACAGGTGCTACGGACTTCGTGCACTGAGCTGAGATTCTCCGGACTCAGGCTTGAATTATGAGTAGAAAGGTGCATTTACGGGTTACACTCGTGTGCCGTAATGTTGATCCGTCGACTAAACTAAACTATGTATAGTCTACACTACATTCCATAGCACAACGTTTGCATAGTCCATCCGCTGCAAACATGACAATATACGTATAGTCTGCACGCTGAGCATTATATACGTATTGGGGAGCAGCGGTTACGCAGTGGCTAGCCCGCTTGGCTAACGTCGCGGTGTTCAAATCCTCTTCGGGGCGTAGATTTTCTTTTTTTTAAACTACAAATGGACCTGGGCTCCATTGTTAAGTGTGTTTAGTTTAACGCACATTTGACTTCGTGTGTAACAGGCGTGTTATGTCATTGACGAATTTCAAATCATAAAGTTGCCTTTTCAGCGACTATTGATTTCCATTTCTGTATGTAGTTATTGCTGTCTTCACTACCCATATAAAATAACACGAAATAATGCAGCTTTACAGCACACAATTATGGAAAACTAAGTATATTTCGGCGACTAGCCTTCATCGGCAAACATATATACAAAACACTACATATAAACACTTGAAGACACCACAAACTAAATTAAGGTATAATTACCGGATTATGAATTACTATGCTTTATTGGTCACTGCAGTGTCTTCCCAGTATTTGTATAGTGTGTTATGTATATTTGTTAGCAGATGAAGGTTAGTCGCCGCAACGTCCTTTGATTTTCGTAATTGTGTTCCGTAAAGCTCCATTACTTCGTCTTGTTTTATATTGTTTAATTTCCCACAGCTTTACCGCGGTTCCACTAATTCTATTCATAACCCAGACGACTTGCTTATGTTATTGTGTCTAAATAAACTCTGGTTTAATAGGTGTTAATAAACTCTGGCTTAATCAGTCATAATAAACTCTGGCTTAATCGGTCACAATAAACTCTAGCTCAATCGGTCATACGAATAATAAAATAATCAAATCGTTATCAACTACTCTTCAGGCACGAAGACAACGTGAAACGCTTGACTTAATGTGGCTACGATGTAACAAACTTGTAACAAACATTTCAGGTTCCAGCTATGAAGGAACGGAACTGTACCTTCAGTGCGAAACTGATATATTGAATGCATTACACCGGAAGATTGTGATGTAACTTATCTAAAATGTTGAATACCTTTATATCGATGATTACTGATAGAAACCTATTTAATATGTTGAATACCTTACATCGAAGATGACTGATGGAGTTTATCTACAATGTTGAATGTTTTACATCGAGGATTACTGACTGAACTTATCTAATATGTTGAATGCCTTACACCGAAGATTGCTGATGAAACTTATCCAAAATCTAGTCAAGGAATGGAAATTGCATCAAGGCGGATTTCATTTGTTTCATTTTTTTGTTTCGCTCGCTCGCTTTCAACTCAAGCGTGGTCCATACACCTGTTACTACTTCTAGTAGCACTGGACTGATGTTTGCATGTGTGGATTAGATTTCCCTATTACCAGTGCCCCTCGCCATCAGGTGAATCCACATAACTTGTGAGATACTTGTAATTTACGTCCACAAGTCAAGGACGAGAAGTCAACATTTTAGTCCATCTGATCAGTGTAGGGGTTGAACCCGCTACCTCGGCATCAGCACATACTATGTTTAAGAACGAGCGCTCTTATCTGGTCTGCGACGCTGACCTACATTTTGTTTAAATTGACCAGTGCTCTGGGGTTGACTCAGCATACAATGAGTAACAGTACATTTTTGGGGAAGTGAAATCGACCGGCATGATATGTCAAAGAATAATTCGGAGTACTATACAGAGACTAGTAATAGGGGAACGACTTGGAAGGAACAATAGGAAAAAGAAGAAGATAGGAGGACCAACAGTAAAAAGCAAAAGATAGGATGACCAATAGGAAAAAGCAAAAGATAGAAGGACCAATAGGAAAAAGCAAAAGATAGGAGGACCAATAGGCGAAATAAAAGATTGGAGGACCAATAGGAATAAGCAAACGATAGGAGGACCAATAGGCGAAACAAAAGATTGGAGGACCAATAGGCGAAAGCAAAAGATTGGAGGACCAATAGGAAAAAGCAAACGATAGGAGGACCAATAGGCGAAACAAAAGATTGGAGGACCAATAGGCGAAAGCAAAAGATTGGAGGACCAATAGGAAAAAGCAAACGATAGGAGGACCAATAGGCGAAAGCAAAAGATAGGAGGACCAATAGGAAAAAGCAAAAAATAGGAGGACCAATAGGCGAAAGCAAGAGATAGAAGGACCAATAGGAAAAAGCAAAAGATAGGAGGACCAATAGGAAAAACAAAAGATAGGAGGACCAATAGGAAAACGAAAACGACAGGAGGACCAATAGGCGAAAGCAAAAGATTGGAGGACCAATAGGAAAAACAAAAGATAGGAGGACCAATAGGAAAAACAAAAGATAGGAGGACCAATAGGAAAAACAAAAGATAGGAGGACCAATAGGCGAAAGCAAAAGATAGGAGGACCAATAGGAAAAACAAAAGATAGGAGGACCAATAGGCGAAAGCAAAAGATAGGAGGACCAATAGGAAAACAAAAGATAGGAGGACCAATAGGTGAAAGCAAAAGATAGGAGGACCAATAGGAAAAACAAAAGATAGGAGGACCAATACGAAAACGAAAACGACAGGAGGACCAATAGGCGAAAGCAAAAGATTGGAGGACCAATAGGAAAAAGCAAAAGATAGGAGGACCAATAGGAAAACGAAAACGACAGGAGGACCAATAGGCGAAAGCAAAAGATTGGAGGACCAATAGGAAAAAGCAAAAGATAGGAGGACCAATAGGAAAACGAAAACGACAGGAGGACCAATAGGCGAAAGCAAAATATTGGAGGTCAAAAAGAAGAAAGCAACAAATAGGAGGACCAATAGGCGAAAGCAAGAGATAGAAGGACCAATAGGAAAAAGCAAGAGATAGGAGGACCAATAGGAAAAACAAAAAATAGGAGGACCAATAGGCGAAAGCAAAAGATAGGAGGACCAATAGGAAAAACAAAAGATAGGAGGACCAATAGGAAAACGAAAACGACAGGAGGACCAATAGGCGAAAGCAAAAGATTGGAGGACCAACAGGAAAAAGCAAAAGATAGGAGGATCAATAGGAAAACGAAAACGACAGTAGGACCAATAGGCGAAAGCAAAAGATTGGAGGTCAAAAAGAAGAAAGCAACAAATAGGAGGACCAACAGGAGAAAGCAAACGATAGGAGGACAATTAGGAGACAGCAGAAGATGGAAGTATCAATAAGAAAAAGAAAAAGATAGGAGGAGCAATAGAAGAAGGCAAAAGCAAAAAAAACAAAAATTGGAAAGACCAATAGGAGAAATCAAAAGATAGAAGGACCAATAGAAGAAAGCAAAAGATAGCAGGACCAATAGAAGAAAGCAAAAGATAGAAGGACTTGGCATGACATCGCTGAAGACCCATGCCTTAATGGTAACTAAAAGACAGAAAAAGAAAGAATAATGCGAAAGAGTTAAACTGCGTCTTGTACACAATACTTGCCTGAACTATGGTTAGAATCAAAGCCAAACAGAAACGCTGGAACGGTCTGTGGTCTGTGTCTGGGTGGTCGCTCGGTGCGGCCAGGTGTGTCTGTATGACCTGCAGAAACATTTGTGCACACTGGTGGCACATAAATGACGTCAATGCCCAGGATAGCAACACGGCTGCAGCTTTTGACGTCCACCTCCAAGTCGGTAAACTTTTGGCAACCATGGCAACTAAAATTTTACAAATGAACAGCGTGGTTTGACATGGATGAGGAACATTGAGAAATGGTAAAACGATTGGAATAACATTCACATAATAATTAACGGATGCCAACGCAAAATAAAAGAACTAAAATGGTATGACTGAATCATCTATGTGTAACTGATGGGAGAACTGGACAAATACTAGTGAACTTAGAAGTGAAGAAAAGATGCTGAGGCCGGACGGGACATACACTCACAAAACCCGAGAACAGTCCTTTGTCTGGAATCCAAGGGCAAAATAAGTAGAGGAACACCTAAACCACATGAATGAGCTAAGTAAAGGAAGGCTTGGGGTGACTGCGTTATGGGCGCTCAAATAAAGAGCGAAAGAAGAAGAAGAAAGAAAGAAATCTGGACTTGTGAACATGAGTGTTACAGACACATCTTTGAGTAATGTAAAAGAAACAAAAATAAGAAAATTCTGACATTCTACCAGATTTGTACAACGGAGGAACAGGCTGGTAAACTGCGCCATGTACGGGCATTGAAATCAATCGATCAATCATGTGCCATGCCGGAAAGCGTGGGCGGTCATAACTCGCCATTTCACTCGATCGTCAGAGTCGTGGATCAGCTCAGTGTTCCTGTCTCATCCATGCCATGTGGCCAAGCCACCCAGGTATTTTCCTCTCGGTCTTCCTCTTGGTCTGTTCCCTTCGATTTTGCCAGTTGTCACTAGGTTCTCCAATACATTTCTTCTCATAACATGTCCAAACAATTTTGACTGTCTACGTCTAATTTCTCTAATCAATCTACGATTTTCATGTGTCTCCTGTAGTACTTGGTCATTGGTTTTTCTGTCTGTCCATGGTATTCTTTGCATTTTCCTCAGAAACCACATTTCTGCAGCCATCAGATGTTTTTCAGCTTGACTGCTCATTGTCCAAGTTTCACATCCATACAAATGTATCCCTTTAACACTTTTTTTCTCGTTTCAATTGACATCTTCTTATTGGTCAGAATGTTTTTCATCTTGCTAAAGGCTACTTTCACCTTGGCGATTCTTGTTCTAATCTCTTCAAGGCATCTCCCATCAGATGTTATGACTGTTTCGAGATAATTGTATCGATTAACTTGTTGAAGAATACTCCCATTTACTTGTATATTACATTGTGGTACTTCGTTTTCCTAGTGACGACCATAATCTGTGTCTTTTTACAATTTAATTCTAACCCCAGTTGCTCACTGTGTACAACAACCGCATCTACTAATTGTTGCAGATCCTGTGCATTGTCTGCAATAAATACTGTATCATCTGCATATCTAATGTTATTGATGTTTCGTCCTCCAATGCTGATTCCATTTATATCTTCTACATTCCTGAAAATATTTTCACTGTACAGGGAAAAAAGATCTGGAGACATTACTCGTCACTGCCTAACACCTCTCTTATTAGGCTGATATTGTCCCACTTCATTATCAATCCTTATTGTTTCTAATATATGTTTTTTATAACTCTAATGTCTTTCCCGTCAATTTGTAGATCTGCAAGCATATCCACCATGTTGACATGGTGGATATGCTTGCATATCTAAAAATTGATATTGACATTGAAATAATTTAACTATATGCATCGTCATTGTGGTTTGTAGAGAATAGCTATGGAAGACATCGTTATCACGAGAGGAAGGAACTGTAGTCTAGATCGAAGATAGAAAGGGCATCTGTGACATCTTAGGTATGAAAATGTATATGACATGGGAACAGACAAAGGATGTACAATCTTTTCACCGGACCCTGATGAAAGCGACATATATATGAAAAATATGGGGAAGAATAATGTGGATATGTATTCAGTGAGGGTACGATAAATGTTGCGTATTTGGTGAGAACATTAGATAGAGATAAATAATTACATACATCTTTGCTTCACTGACTGCACACAGGCTTTACAATATAATAAGTTACATCGACATGATAAAAATGCTTGCTCATCTCCCCATGGATGGGAACACTTCAAATTTGTAAAGAATATACATTTAAATCAACAAGCTGGCATAAAAACTGATAATGACATAAATCAATATCAGTCAGTCAAAGACACTCAGGAAATAAATGACCGTAGACCCCGAGGTAGACCAAGAAGACGGTGGAGAGATAATATATATATACAGACCTACAAGCACTTGGAATCAACGACTGGCAAGAGAAGGTCAACCAGAGAGACGAATGGAGACGGATTGTATCTGCAGCAAAGAACCTCAATGGCTCGGAACGCTGAAGAAGAAGAAGAAGTCAGTCAAAGAGGAAAGTGACAGGGACATTTAATCTCTCCAGACATTGTTGTTTATCTACAGAGTGAAAATATTATTCGAAATTTAACAGACACCAGTGGAATCGTCATCAGACAGCATGGGGTCAACAAGATAAGATGTGTAGACGATACATTATTTGTTTTAAAAGAAAAAAAAGTCGATAGGGTCGACTTAATTGCACCGGGTTTTATTCCATATGGCTCGGTTTCTTTCCGCAGCGCGGAAAGCGTCACACAAAGCACGAACTCCGTAGCTTAAGCGACGACCCACAGTAGTCTCCGAAAAATTTCAGAATTGGAGAACTTGGTGACAACTGGCAAGATCGAGGGGAACAGACCAAGGGGAAGACCTAGAAGCAAAAACCTGGAGGCTTGGCCTCATGGCATGGTCGAGACAGAAACACTGAGCTGATCCACGACTCTGGTGATCGAGTCAGATGGCAAAACATGACCGCCCACGCTTACCGGCATAGCACATGACGGATGAATGGAATCTTGCACAGGATGGAAAACAGTCTCAAGGCTGTCTAATACAGGGTGTTAAAGTCCCTTAACAGATTCAGTTCCAAACAAAAAGTAGGTGTTTATTCAATAAAAATGGATAACATAAACTGAGAATTAGGGATGTGTCCCAGTTATGACTTAATAGTTGTTAAAATTGTAGCAGACATGTTGTATTATACATCTAGTTAAAAGGGATTGCATAGCTAAAGACGATTAATCACCCCGTGACAGTCAGTTAATCAGTTAAGCATCTATATTGTTGTATGCCTGCGAAAAGTGGGCAATGAGCAGACAAGATTGGATACATTTAATGAAAGTGGGCATGAGATTTCTGAGGAAAATACATAAAATGCCACGGGCACACATAAACGGAAGATACAGTACTTCAAGAGACAGTTGAAACCATAAACTGAATACATAAATTTTAACAAGAGTGTCAAATGTTTTGAACATGTAATAATGACAAATACACTTGAAAACTGTAATGAAAACTGGCAAGCTTGACGGGAAAAGAGAAAGTGAACGAACAGAGAAAGATGTTTAGATGACTTATCCACACGGAATAATTGAGACAAGAACATAAACCAGATCCCAGATTAGTGATGACACGAGATGGCCAGTCATGACCGTCCACCCTTAACGGCCTGCACATGACGTTGACGATTAGGACAAACACTTGCCTACCTGGTCCTTCCCTGGGATGATCCACGCTTCAGCTGTCAAACAGCGAGTATGTTAACTCAAGCGTGAGCGTCTCGAGTGCTATTCAATATAGGCGGCTTCGATTCGAGGATTAGTATTTGAAAGAGAAATGTTTTATTAGCTTATGTGTGTGTTTTCCAATGATCGCTTGCTCCGGGTGAACTGTGCGTGAAGTTCTCGCATTGGATGAGCAAGAAGGAGACTTTTCCACGTACTGAGGTATTGTGGGTATATGGTTCTGTCTCCATATTTTGATAGATCAAAACCCATAGATCCGTCTAACTTTACTTCCCAAGAATAATTCCAAGGGATCATTCTTGTCTTGGGAGATCTAGGAAAAATGTTACGAGGGTAAGTTAATACGTAAGTCACACATGGCTGTAGGAAAATAACTAACCATGATAAGAATTTGAAATCAGTTTATTTTTATACATACAGTGTCCCTTTATTTCTCAACATAATTTCCACCAACATTGATGCATTTATCTCATCGTTTTATCAGTCCTCTCAAACTGGCTGCATGGAACTGCGTGCTTTGTTTTCATTTACCTGCCATCCCACAGAACTGTGTGACTTACTTATTGACTCGCCTTCGTAACTTTTTTCTACCCAACTATGCACCGCTTTACGAGAAATTGCTAGGGGGGGGGGGGGGCTAAGTCCACTTAACAACCAGCTTGGCGGGAGACATTTAGCGAGTGACGTCGAAGTTTAATGTGAAGTGAAAACATGGTTTAGAAAACAGAGCACTTAGTTCTATGCAACCGGTTTGGGAGGACTCATAAAACGAAGGGATAAGTGCATCAGTGTTGTTGGAAATTATGTTGAGAAATGAAGGGACAATATATGTATAAAAATAAACGTTTCAAGTTGTTATCATATTTAGTTATTTTTCTATATCCATTTGTGACTTACTTATTAACTTACCCTCGTAGTTGCATATACTTTCCAGAATGTTGCAGTCAGCCTCAGCATTTTTTTTATTTTTCATTTTATTTATTTATTTATTTATTTATTTATTTTTTTTTTGGGGGGGGGGGGGGGGGGGGTTGTCATTTCTTGGCAGGTTTATTTACGTTCAGTAGTGTTCTCATAGCTTTCTGAACGACCGGCACTCATTCTATTGTATGAAAACTAAAGCAAAGCGATCTGCTGCAAAATCGTATTCAGTTGTGTTTCGAACGCGGAATGCAACATTATCATTCACCACAGATACGGTTAGGAGCCCAGATGATGTAACAAAATAAATATGACTACCATGGGAATCTGAACCTATGGACCTCCATTACGTCAGGCAAGCATACTAGAAACTGCGCTACCGCGGCCCCTCATACTTGATTCATCATCATCGTTGTCATCGTCGTCATCACAATATGCCCTGCCAACTGGCGTAGGCGCGCATGTCTCTCCACACATCTCGGTTCCCTTTGTTCTGGATCAACACTGTTGTTGATTTTTCTCCCAGCCATTGGCTGACTCCTTCCAACATAATTTCTCTCGGTCTGCCACTGCCTTTTCCCACTGATCTTCCCAGAGGTCAGGATGTTTTTCAATGCCTCTCTTCTCACTACATGGTCAGAGAATTTAGCCTGTCTCTTTCCAATAATTGAATAAAATGTTCTACTCTCATTAACTTCTTCCAGAAAGTTTTTGTTTGTTACTCTCGCAGTCCAAGTTATTCGCAGCATTCTTCTCAGGATCAATATCTCCTTTGCTTCTAAGCTCGTTCTAATTTGTTCGTTCACTTTGCTGAGGAGCGGCTGGCTGAATGGCTAGAATATCGGATTCTCCTTCGGGAGACCCTTGTTTGATTCCTCGGTAAGGTGTGGGGTTTGTTTCTGTCGGGGGCAAAAAGAAAACTCTAGAGTCTAGCCTGTACAGTTCGCGGCGACTGCACTAGCCAGGCGGTCTTAATTCCTCAGGCTCAAGATCCCCTTGCCATACACCACAAGGTACTATATTGGCAGTAAATGACAGTGACAGACGTTGCTTGATTCAAGGTCATACTTGAGATTAGTTTTCAAATAAAAGATGAATATACCATATTAGAGATAATACTGTTTGTTGTTGTTGTTGTTGTTGTTGTTGTTGTTGTTGTTGTTGTTGTTGTTGTTGTTGTTGTTGTTGTTGTTGTTGTTGTTGTTGTTGTTGTTGTTGTTGTTGTTGTAAGAATCCTCTCTTATAAGACATGAAGAATGTGAGGAATTGTTATGTCTGTTTTCACGTCGGTTGGAAAATTTCGTCGCTTTCTCATGGCTACAAGTAAAAGCTACTATATAATTGACCAAAATAAAGAGAAAATGTTTGGCAGCTATATCCCACAATTTAAGATTAGTAGAGATCAAGCTGGATAAAAGGGCTATTGATGCCCGTGCATTGACTGTGGAGGATGTGTTTGCAAAGGATTTCTATCATCAAAGGAAACAGTGAATTATTCGTATGTGAGTGTGCGTATACATATATATATATATATATATATATATATATATATATATATTATATATATATATATATATATATATATATATATATATATTGTCAATATGTTAATATGATAAACATGAAGGAAGAAAGAAAGAAAGAAAGAAAGGAAGGAAGGAAGGAAGGAAGGAAGGAAGGAAGGAAGGAAGGAAGGAAGGAAGGAAGGAAGGAAGGAAGGAAGGAAGGAAGGAAGGAAGGAAGGAAGGAAGGAAAGGCAGACCAAGCAACAGACACTAAACATTCCTTAGGTTATGTACTTATACGGATGTTTAACTATCTACTCTGACTTTTAGTTAAGCAGGATATTATTTTTTTCTAGTTACATATCCTTTACATGACGTGGCAATCAACCTCCAAATGTATTGGCTTTTTGTTATTTTCTAGGCAATTTTATGTTCATTGCTGTTTTATTAATGTTGTGAGTGCCGGTCATTCAGAAAGCAATGGCAAACTACTGAACGTAAACTTGCCATAATATACGGCCAAAAATATGCTGGATTTGACTGCTACATCCTGTAAAGGATATGCAGCTAACTTTTTAACTTTGTTATTGCTTTCTGAAAGGCCAACGGTCATACCTTTGTTAAAATCAACACAATTGCGGTATGCTCCCAAATCTCCTGATGCTGACTTATAACCCTGCATCTTGGGTTTGTGAAACTGCTTCTTTTACCATTAGCCATAGATCCACCCATTATGTGCCATGCCGGTAAGTGTGGGCTGTCATGATTCGCCATTTCACTCGATCACCAGAGTCGTGGATCAGCTCAGTGTTTCTGTGTCGATCATGCCACGTGGCTAAGCCATCCAGGTATTTACTTCTCTGTCTTCCCCTTGATCTCATTCCCTCGATCTTGCCAGTTGTCACCAAGTTCTCCAGTTTATTTCTTCTTAACATGTCCAAGACATCTTGACTATCTAAGTACAATTTCTCTAATCAGTTTACGATTTTCATTCGTTTCTTGGACGACTTGTTCGTTCGTTTTTCTGTCTGTCCGTTGTATTCTTTGCATTCTCCTCAGAAACCGCATTTCCACAGCCATCAGGTGTTTTTTAGCTTGACTGCACATTGTCCACGTTTCATAGCCATACAAAAGTACTTGTTCTATGTAGCTCCTCAACACTCTTTTTCTCGTTTCAATTGACATCTTTTTATTGGTCAGTATTTTTGTCTTGCTTAAGGCTACTTTCGCCATGGCGATTCTTGTTCTAATCTCTTCACAAATACCGAACGGTAAATACAAGCACACGTAACTGAGCCAGTTAAAAGAGCAGATTTAGAAGGCATACATATTTGACTGATTACTATTGGTACCTTGCCGTCTTGACAGATGATTGTTACACTGTGCTTAAAAAAAGGCATAACAGCTACAGTCCATGGCGATGGGGACCAGGAATAGAATTATACCTCTGTGTCCCACAAAGCCTGGTCTGAATTTTAGAGATAAGGTATTACCCATGAAGCATGATCCCTCTCTAGACCTGCCTACTTTACTCAAGTTGAAAGGTAACAATAATACACATGGAATAAGACAAGCTGCAGAAGCTGCCGAATCAGCAAAGCAATGCTCTAACTGCCCGCCTGCCGGAGCTTCCATCCTAGATCAGTTGCCAACCAAGGCTTCGGGCCAAATTTGCAATGGTTTGACATTTAGTTTTTAGGTTGCATTTCCTCGCACTAGGATCACGCTTGCACCCTCCCAGTTACCCTCTTCAGCCAGACATTGACCCTATGTGGGGTGTCAGGTTTGGTGAACGCGACCCAATATTCGGAAAGAAGGTAGTAGCGTCTACTGTCTACGATAGTGCAGCCACATCTGACTCACTGTGTGTGTGTGTGTGTGTGTGTGTGTATGTGTTGTGTGTGTGTGTGTGTGTGTGTGTGTGTGTGTGTGTGTGTGTGTAAAGTGATAAAATCCGTCGTAGAGCAAACACGGCAGGGGGCTTCTGATCGTCACAAGTGAACCCCCTTCGGTCCATTATTCCTTTACACTCTCTACGGGCGGGCCAATCAGAGTCATGGTTCCGGGAGTCTTTCCCCTGCCGTGCGAGACGTTCGGTCGATTTCGTTGCCCTTATTGTGCTTGTCAGTTAGCCGTTAACATGTCCACTCTCAAGCCTCCCATCCCCCAGAGAGAAGAGTCTGTGCAGCCTGTGCAGGCCCCTTAGCACTTGTGGTCGTGTAGAGCCTGATTCATCCCCAGCCACGGCCTCTATCGCCTCCATACGTCTCCGTTGCCACGTTCCGTCTTCGTGCCCTGTTCATGGCGCTTCACTCTACTAGGAAGCCGGTTCTTCCATAGGTTCCTTGACCCACCTCTTGATCTATGCAGCTGTGTTCGACTTACTGACGATTACCGCTCTGTGATGGGTGTTGGACTTGTCCGATATTTGCCTGATTTAACTGCATCAGATCCACCGCCCTCGCTCGGAGTAAAGGCTATAGACGTTGCAATTTCGTGGTCTTTGTTGGGAGATCGTTTGTCAGACGTTCTGCAGTTACCGCTTCTAACCACACTAGTTTCGAGACTTGTCCCAATCCAGGTTCCGACAATTCCACAGCCAGCTCAAGGCCTTTTCGGCTGCCTCACCCGGTTACTTTTGTGCCCGAGTTCTCGCTTGTCCTTTAATACCAGTTTTCTTTAATACATCATACACGGGGTGGGAGAGTAGACCTCTTGCGCCTACCACTGCGGCGAATAACCTTAAAGTTAACCCTTCCATGTTAGTTAGTTAGTTAGTTAGTCGACAGATCATCCTCGTTGCGCATCTCTATTTTGTACGTGTGCTGCTCCTCAATGTTTGACTCGTAAGGGACTGTCAGCTCAATCAGCGTTAGCTGCCTGGTTGACGAGGAACGAAGTACGATGTCAGGTCGCAAGCCAAACTTCTGGATCACCTCAGGGTATTTGCCAAAGCCCTTAAAATCCACGTTCAGTTCCCAGTCCTCCGCACCATCGAAAATGGTTTGGAGTGCCAAATTGGCAGCGCGGCCACCGTTGTCTCTGCGTTGTTGCCCGTCTCTGACTAAGGAAATTCCCTCCGGATTCGGCCTGGCCCCTTTGTTCGCCTGCATTCTGGCTACATCCACTATGGCCGCCAACACAGTAGGGACTTTATTGTGGCGCCAAGTAAATCGATTTTGGTTTAAGGTCCACTTTACATACGGACAATATGTGTTCCGCTGTCTTAACCTTTTTACAGAGGGGACAGTACGGATCGGTGGCTTTCCTCCACTTGATTAAGTTGTTAAGTTGGCAACTGGTGGCAAGACATCGTAGAGGGATCGGACGACGAAACTTAAGCGCTGTGGTGCCATACGCCACATTTCGTGCCAGGTTAGAGATCTCTGCATTATCTCGCCCCATGACATCCATTGGCCCTGCTGCGCCTGTTGGGCAGCCACATAGACTCTTTCGTCATCCTCCCCTTACAGATCTTCTTAGCCACCATGTCTCTGCGTTCCTTAGTCGTCGCCCTAGACCACATCGGATCTCTGTCATGGTACCTGAAGCCCCTTTTATCAGACTGGGTGTGCCCCATGACCTCCTTCAACTGGAGTGCTGCCTGGGCATCTACGACCGCGCTGACGACTTTCCACTTCCTTCCCGTTCTCAGGGCGGGAACTGAGGAACTGACCGCTTCATCTGGACGCTCGCTCAGCATCATCACGAGTCTGGCTTTCCGACTTTGAATTCTTCCATGCGGGACCGGAACGGGAGTGCGAGCTTACTCTGCTTGCAATATAGTCCGACAGCCGTGAGGCATGGTGGCGCTCCAAGCACTTTCCACGTACTTGCTTATCTTCCGTTCTATAGTGCTCACTGTGGTCGTGCCTATATCATATATCAGCAGCGGCCACAGGAGATTTACGAATTGTACGAGGTCCGCTGGAATGGCAATGTCATTCCTGCAGAACTCGCACAATTCGTGGTAAGAGTATGTACAGGATTCATGAAGATAGGGAAATGCTGCCAGGTTGCGCCGCTCTAGGGCTTGTGGGAAGCAAGGCGAATCCAGCCTTAGTATAAAAAGACAGACGAGGTTATGATTGGTATTCATTTTCACAATCACCACGGAGTCATAAAGGCGCCAATGTCCGTAGTCAGCTCGTGTATGTACCAGATCAGTGTTTAATGTTTAGTGGTCGTACTGAAAAAGAGGACCAATCATACATACCCTCATCTGCCTTTTTATACTAAGGCTGGGATCGCCTCCCCTTGCTTCCTATAAACCCTCGCGCAGTGCCATCGGGTAGGTTTTCACTATCGTCATGATCAGTGTACAAATATTTCTAATAAAAACACGACTTTATTCTCCATCCAGATCCTGAGTACTTACAGGTTAACATAAACAGCGTGGCAGTTTCGCACAGTTTGGGAATCAGTGCACTTGGCGATTAAGCTTTCCTATTGATTGTTTATTTATACTGTCCACAGATACGTAATAACGAGCGTCGGCAATGATTGGTTAGCTCACATTCTATAGTTTGTGCGTGTGTGTGTGTGCGCGCGCGTGATGTTTTCTATAATACCGAGTTGATAACCTTTCTCCAGACTGAACTCTACATAAAGGAATGTCTGCAGCAAAGCTGCTTACAGAGTATTGACTCCATTAAGCTGTTATATTGTTGCGCCGCATGCGCCGCTTCAAGCGGTACTCACTTTGGACCAATGAGAACCTGAGGCCTTTTGTGAATTACTCTTCTTCTCCATGCTTCCGAGAGGAAGTACGTCACACCTTGTTATACACCTTAGAGGTTTGCATGTCTGACTTCAGCATGCATTTGTGTAAAATGTGCTTCCTCTTGACAGATTCCATCCCAGGCATCGGGCTTTATTTACCCGTGGTTAGGTATACTTTTTCCGAACCATTTTGCCAGGGCAGTGTATTACGGCCTGTTCATTTCGATTTACAATTGCTGCAGAATTATTTTACGTGTACAAATTGCACACTGGGCCTGCTGTTTTTCGCCATTATCCGAGACGTCTAGGTATCTACTCTCACTACCCAAGAGATCAGGGAAACGTGTGCTATCAGATATCAATAGTTCTTGGGAAAATTCTTAGCCCTATGCATGGAGTCAATCCGGTACCTTCCAACGCTGAGACGGGCACCGTAACCTCTCCGCCACGGCTCCATCCTATCACTTAACTCTACTCCAGTGATCTTGTTTTAGGCACATGTCTTACTTCCTACTGCTCGTTTTTTTATTACAAGGGCTCTTTGTTCCCCCCAGGGGCCAGAGCCGACCCATCAGGTCCCCTCATCACTTCACTGTGTGTCATTCGGATGACCGCCTGCGCATGTGGCCCTGGCAAGATCATTCGCAGATATTACACTGTAATCTTAGCCAAAAGGCCCAAGAAGCGTAGTACGACCACTGCGCTCCTACTGCTCATATGCTCCTCAACAGATCCAGCGCCAAACAAAAAGTAGGTTTGGACCGAACAAAAATGAAAGATGAAAAATGGGAAGTAGGAGTGTGTCACACTTAAAAGTTGTTAATATGGTAGCGGAAATGTTATAGTATAATCTGATGACAGCATTTCGGTGATATATACCCCGATGGCAGATACGGGAAGTCGCTTAAGACAATTAATTATCCCGTGGTACTTGATCAGTTACTCAGTATTTCAACAAGAAAGGTTTATTAACCCCCCCCCCCCCCCCGTGTGCCTGGCAACGGTTATTTTACACTCTTACCACATGAATAAACATGGCTTCTAGTACTCATCGCCTCATCTCATCTCATCTCATTTCATCTTGTTCCCCGTATACCTTGCAGTGTCGAGGTGAAGCATAAACAGCGGGAGAGTGCCCGTTGATGGACGTCATATATTGACATGTCCATGCATCATATACATGGCAGGCCTCTACTTCTGGTTCCATTTTAGTGCTTACATCATTGTTTCGTGTGGTATACTGTCAGATGGTAGCTAGGACAAAGACTTTTAAGTAACACATCCCACACACACACACACACACACACACACACACACACACCACACACACACACACACACATTTTAAGTTAATATTATTATAGAACCTTGAACTTGAAATTAACAGCACAGAAACATTTTAAATCACGAGCAAAGAAACAGACACAGATTAGCATAGAAATATGAATCTAGCAACAGGGAAACATGTAAAGGCATAACGAGAACAACAACAGGTAAAGAAAAGCATAGAAATATAAATCTAGCAACATGGAAACATGTAAAGGCATATCTCATCTCATCTCATCTCATCTCATCATGTTCCTCTTGTACCTTGGGTGTCGAGGTGAAGTATAAACAGCGGGAGAGTGCCCGCTTATGGGCTTCATGTATGGATATTCTCACGGACTCTGTTATTCCCTCCGTCCATCGTTTAGGTGGTCGGCCTCTTCCTCTGCTTCCCTCTGGTCTGTACATCATTGCTTGTTGTGGTATGCTGTTAGTTGGTAACCTACTTGCATGGCCAAACCATTTGACTTGCTGCCTTCTAATAAAATCTAGTGCAGCTATAACCCCAACTTTAGTAAAGTCATAGCGAGAACGAAAACAGGTAAAGATTAGCATAGAAATATGAATCTAGAAACATGGAAACATGTAAAGTCATAGCGAGGACAAAAACATGTAAAGATTAGCATAAAAATATGAAATTAGCAACATAGAAACCTGTGAAGTCATGGCGAGGCCAAAAACCGGTAAAGAATAGCATAGAAACACAAAACTAGCAACATAGAAACATGTAAAGTCATAGCGAGGACAGAATCAGGTAAAGATTAGCATAGAAACACAGATTATGTGTCCATAACAGAAGACTGAATAATAGATCTTTTTCAGCATTAATGAAAGTTGATAGAAAGACCAATCAAGACTAGTGCAGAAGACACAAATCAGAATTTATAACAATGATGGCAACAAAAAAACAACACAAAGCAACAATGGTCAACAAACAGATTGCAACGAAGGACACGAGTGTATGGTAGTATATCATTTTAATGTTGATGCTACAACAATATAAGCATATATAGCACATTGATAATTGAAGTCAATGTCACATTTTTTAATTTTCTTTCAATTGATAACATTGCATGAATATATCAAATATGTCAATGATATTTATTGCTATTAATTTTATGCTCTAATTGACATATGCCATGTTACAAATGTAAATGCATTTTTATATCGTATTGCTATTGGTCAACAGTATACGGTTTAAAATACCAACACAAGGCAAGAGACAGTATGGCAGTCAAATGACTGAACTTAGATACAGAGAGAAACCTTCACAAGAAATAAAAAGCCTTGTTAAGGAAATGGAAAACAGGAGACAATGAACAGAAAGTGCATGAAGATCAACCATTAATGGTGTTAGATAATCAAAGTATTATAAACTTTGATAGAAACAGACATTGATAAATGAGTCTACATCATACAGCTATATCATCAGTAGGATAAATTTGCGGTTATAAAATGAAAAGACAACACCCTAGACAAAAGAAATACTGTAAGTAAACCGCAAATAAGCAACTGCAGAGGCAACAACCCCACTTGTGATTGTATAAGCTAAAGTAAGTCAAACGGTAAACCCAAATGACAAATGATAACTACAGCAATATATATAGGTCATAGATATATTGGTCATATTCCACAATACCAAATATAAATAATAATACAGATGGTCATGGTACGCCTCATTCGGGCGTAATGGCCTTGATAGGTTTGAGGATGCTTGTCTATAGGGCAAATGAGGGACAACTATGGGGAGGCCACGGGACCTTATGAAGCTCATAGTATGTTAGCCCAGCCCCCCCCCTCATAGGCTGGGCTACACGTCGTCTGCGGGGGAAGCAGATTGATAGGGCGTGTCTGACTATAATATTAAATTCCTTTTTCATTGATTTTGTGCAGTGGTTAATGGAATGCCATACCGTCATATTATCAGAGAAAATAGGTAGGTGGAAGTACATCAGTATACAATATAGTTATTAAATGCCTATCAATATCGCTACATGTCATAAGAGTGAAAAAACAGAAGAGACTCTGAAAATGGCTACACCATTTTAAAAAAAACAGGGGGGGGGCATAATGCCATGGACCGATATGAGGCAGACAGCGGTAAACTGATGTACTGAGAGCAGGTTACCACAGAAGAGGAATTGTCATCGGTGAAAGCAGTTCACGCGATCACGATGAACAAATCCGCATGAAGAAGTCGAGGAAAGTCGGTGAGCAACGGATGATGATGTTGTAGAACAAAGGGAACCCATTCAGAGAAGTTGCGTTTCACGTGACATTAGTTGTGTGGTACACGGGAAGGAGACGGCTGGACAAAGTTAGTCTAGCCAGGGTCCCAGTAGAGAGAGGACGTGAAACGAGCGTCGAGAGGGAAGCGAGATTAAGTCGACACTGCTTTCGTAATTGAACGACGCTTTAGCCGGAGGCAAAAGGTTTGACACAAGTCGGACGGCTAATTGAATAGCCATTCCAGTTCAGTGACGGCGATTGAGGAATGCCCCAGGACGATGTCAAGGGCAAGTGACCGTAAGTTGACCATAACATAGCTATTGTAGTATAGCGGTGTTTTGGACCAATAAACAGTAATTAGACGTGATATTTACGATCGCACTATTGATGTTACGTGCTGCGATCCTTGTGTACAATAAACACTGAAGAATGGCAAGGACATGGAGTTGTTCACTGTTTCCATGTGATGAATGTTCCTGTTTATTTCTGTCACTGCGGCTGAACAAACGAGCCAGCAATCAGCTTCATGGCAGACTACTTACAGGAACACTGAGGATAAAGTTGAAGAAAGTCAAGTGACATAAGCCTGGGTCATTGACAATGAGTTGAGTGACCGGGCATGAGAAAGAATGGAGATAAAAGTGGGAGACAGTAAAGTGACTGACCTGGCTATGAGAAAACAGCCAGTCCTGAGAAATAAAATAGTGAGGGTAGAGAAACACCCCTAGGGTGGATGGGGAGAGAGATAGAGTATTTGTGTGTGAACTCAGGAGACTTGAAGGTCAGTGAGAGAAGAGACCGACTGCGGGTCAGGTCGTTTGAGTGAGTTGAGTTTAGATACCGAAGGAGTCGGTAGTCCACGGAGAACTGTGTTGTGTGATTCTCCGAGCTGTAAAGGCAATCCTAAAACCCAGAGTTGGTTACATAGAGAGCAGAGGCTCCGACCCAGTGGGTGGGTCGTATTGTGGGAGATCCAGCCGTGGATAGTAGCTGGACTAAATGTCTTGTGAATTTGAGATTCAGCAGGCCGTGAGAAGCCAGTGATGTGTGCTGGTTAAATTGTGATTAGGATATTTATATTCTATGGATTACATTATTTCTGGATGTATAAACATGTTCCGTCTGTCCGTCTTATTTCTGGAATAAATGATTATGTGCGCCAACTCAATCTTGTTTCATGACTGGTGAAGGTGCACTTCTGGGGTGAGTTGGACTAAGAGACAGTTAGATAGCTCAATTGACACACCATGAACATCGTTACCTAGACAACGACCATCACACGACAATATCACGCAAAGATCATCAAGAACATTGATATTAACATCAAGAACGACGTGTGACACAAGTATATAACCGGAAACACTAAATATGATTTGTGTACATTGAGTAATGACAAGGAAATACAAAACAAATTCAACATAGAAGTACAGAATAGATTTGATATATTGTCTGATCTAGAGATCCTATTCCAGGATGTGGATGATCAATGGGAAATGTTGAAGAATTCAATCAGTTTGGCTGCAGAAACAAAATTAAAGAAGGTGGATCGTAAGAAATAGATGACAGAAGACATTTTACACCTAATGGAAACAAGAAGACTCAGCAAAAATAATCCTGCCAAATATGACGAAATTCACAGACAAGTCAGAATATTATGGAAGGAGGCAAAAGAAGCATGGCTTGAGGAAAAGTGCTTAGACATTGAAAAACATCACAACGGTCAAAATACCAAATTAGTGCACAAAAGAATTCAGGAAGTTACTAATGAAAGAACAAGTACACCAACAGGCTGTCTAAAAATTAAAGATGGCAAAATCATAATAGAAAAAGATCAGATTCTACATGTATGGAAAATTATGTAAAAAAACCGTTATAATGATAACAGAGAGGAACAGTATGATATTAGATTTAATAATGAAGGGCTGCCAATTTTGAAGATGGAGATTCGAAATGTTCTTAAGCATATGAAAGCTGGCAAGACCCCCGGTGCAGATAACATCACAACAGAAATGATTAAAGATTTAGAAGAATTTGGACTAGATCAAGTCACCAGACTGCTGAACACATTATATGATACTGGGGATATACCTTCTGAATTATGTAACTCTGTATTTATTGCAATCCCAAAGAAATCAGGAGCCTTGGAATGTGATCAACATAGAACAATTAGTATAATGAGCCACATCACAAAGATTTTGCTACGAATTATCATGCAAAGAGTGAGGAAGAAAATACAACCTGAAATAGGGGAAGAACAATGTGGGTTTGTAGAAGGAAAGGGTACAGTAAATGCTGTGTATATGCTGCGAACAGTTATTGAACGTGCTATAGAAGTAAACAAGGATATACACCTTTGCTTTATTGACTACACAAAGGCTTTTGATAGAGTTAGACATGTCAACATGGTGGATATGCTTGCAGATCTACAAATTGATGGGAAAGACATTAGACTTATAAAAAACATATATTGGAAACAACAAGCTGCCATAAGGATTGATAATGAAGTGGGACAATATCAACCTATTAAGAGAGGTGTTAGGCAGGGATGTGTAATGTCTCCAGATCTTTTTTCCCTATACAGTGAAAATATTTTCAGGAATGTAGAAGATATAAATGGAATCAGCATTGGAGGACGAAACATCAATAACATTAGATATGCAGATGATACAGTATTGATTGCAGACAATGCACAAGATCTACAACAATAAGTAGACGCAGTTGTTGTACACAGTGAGCAACTGCGGTTGGAATTAAATTGTAAGAAGACACAGGTTATGATCGTCACAAGGAAGAACGAAGTACCACAATGTAATATACAAGTAAATGGGAATATTCTTCAACAAGTGAATCGGTACAATTATCTCGGAACAGTCATAACATCTGATGGGAGATGCCTTGAAGAGATTAGAACAAGAATCGCCATGGCGAAAGTAGCCTTTAGCAAGATGAAAAACATTCTGACCAATAAAAAGATGTCAATTGAAACGAGAAAAAGAGTGTTGAGGGGATACATAGAGCCTGTTCTTTTGTATGGATGTGAAACTTGGACAATGTGCAGTCAAGCTGAAAAACATCTGATGGCTGCAGAAATGTGGTTTCTGAGGAAAATGCAAAGAATACCATGGACAGACAGAAAAACCAATGACCAAGTACTACAGGAGACAAATGAAAATCGTAAATTGATAAGAGAAATTAGACGTAGACAGTCAAAATGTTTTGAACATGTTATGAGAAGAAATGGATTGGAGAACTTAGTGACAACTGGCAAGATCGAAGGGAACAGTCCAAGAGGAAGACCGAGAGGAAAATACCTGGATGGCTTGGCCACATGGCATGGACGAGACAGGGACACTGAGCTGATCCACGACACTGGTGATCGAGTGAAATGCCGAGTCATGACCGCCCACGCTTTCCGGCATGGCACATGATTGATTGATTGAGTTAAATAAGTTTAGCTAGCCTAGTTAGCTTAATTAGTTTAGTTGGTTTAAATAATTTAGTTAGGTTAGTTTAGTTGAGATAGTTAGCTTAATTAGTTTAGCTAGCTTGGTTAGTTTAATTAGTGTAGTTTTTTAATTAGTTTAGTTAGTTTAATTATTGTAGATTAGTTAAGTAAGTTAGCTTAATTAGTTTAGCTAGCTTAGTTAGCTTGATTAGACTCGTTCGTTTAATTAGTTTAGTTAGATTAGTGTCAAGGTCTCACATCTGAGGTTGCGACGCGTTGTCTGTACCAACGCCAGGCAACGTAATAACACGCAACCCTGAGTGATGTTAAACACTGCAGAGGGAATGCGGCGTCTTTGACGACGCCCGTATAAGCAGCCAAGCACAGCAACTGAGCTACGCTTAAACGACCGCTGGGCAGCGGTACACCCCGTGAACCTTGCAGGGGTCACACCAGCTGACTTGAGCGCCAGCTAGCGTGTAGAACGAAAGGCCAGTCAGACCGGGTTTGGTGTTTGTATGAACAGGTCGCATGAGTCTGCGAGTGGTTTTGATTCTGCATTGAGAGCTAGCCTGTGCGACAGTGGGAGACTGGTTCGAACGCTTGAGTATTTTGGCTTGTAAGTGATATGTATATTGATTGCATGTGTCCGTATGTATTGTATTGATATTGTTCATGCCGTAATGATTGCTATGGATTGTCATTGCGCGATGTCTGTGCGATAATGAATGCAGCGCGTAAATAAAGCTTGTAAATAACAGTTTCGGATATTCACTTCGTGTGATTTGATAGTTTGATACTGCTTCACACTTGCCAGAAAACGAGCTACTTATCTTGCTCTACGCAAGACTCTGACAAGTGCGAACGTGGTGGCTTCTCGTTTGGGATTTGAACTGAATGCGAACTTGTAGATTTTTTTGTCCTAGTTTTTGAAGTGAAGATGTCGATAGAAGTGCGCAAGTCATAGATTAGGGTAAAGTAACGGTTAAATAGTGTTGATTTCATTAAATTATAAGGGTGAAGACATTATTTGAAGCCAACCGAGGCGTCTTCAGACTTATCGCCAAATTCAACCAATTTTGTACCTAAAATGCAAAATGGCGGCCGTGCCCTTGAATGACATTGAGTAGGGTTAGTGTGAGCGTGAAAGTTGTTGATTGTGGTAACGACTAACAATAATATTTGACAGCATACAAACCTATACAGACTTCAGTGACATTACACACACCATACATTTACAAACGTTCTAATTTTGTTTAGTTTCAAAAGTACAGGTTTTTTATGTCAACTTTACCTGAGCCTTGTGAACTTCAACAATTTTTTTTTGTGCGTCAACCCGAAGTACGTTCCAGTGTGATTTCGAGCACCACGGAACAGCACATTGCCCAAGGATTACTTGAGTATAAAATTTTTTTCATTCCTCTTTATACTTTCGGTAGTCTGGCTTTAAACATCAACTGTGCTATAAATATTTGTAAATTACTAACATCATAAGTAATTTTGTTGATATTCATTTCATCATACATATTGTCCATCATGTCTTCTGTAAACGATTTCATTGAAATGGGTTTAAAAATGAATATGTCTGGTGAGGGATTGAGAGCATGGAGTGAAAGTAAATATGCAGAATATCTCATGAAACAGGAACAAATTAGTGAGAGGGATGAGAGAGCTGCCGAAAGGGCGTTAAAAATTAAAGAGGCAGACTTATAAGCTGCTCTAAAGGACTCAGAAGCTGCTCTAAAGCTTCAACAGGCACAATCAGAAGCTGCTCTACAGCTTCAGCAGGCACAGTCAGACGCTGCTCTAAAGGACTCGGAAGCTGCTCTAAAGCTTCAACAGGCACAGTCAGACGCTGCAGTGCGGCAAGCTGAGATCTTAGCCCAAAGTAAGAGAGAAGAGCTAGAAACACAACTGAAAATTGAACAGCTAAAAGCTGAATCTGCGAAAGATAAAAATAATAGAGAAACAGACAAAGATCAACCTTATAAGAAATACCAAGGTCTGATTAAAGGTTACAACACAGGTGATTGCATAGCAGCATTCACCCAAAATGTTGAATTTGTCATGGATCATTATATTCCAAAACCTGAATGAGGTATAGTATATGTGAGAAGTCTTTCTGGGGAACCTCTGAAAGTCATAGAGTCGATCCCAAATGACCTGAAAGAAGATTATCTGTACATTAAGGCGAAAATTATGTCGCATTCTTTACTGGATGAATCAGGTTATAGAGAACAGTTTAGGAAGTTGTCTCCTAAGCCAACACACACGTTCTCTGATTACATCTCAGAAATTCAGAATATTTTTGTCTAAATGGCTGTCAGCAGCCAAAGTAAATGGAAATTATGACAAATTAGTTGATCTTATGTTGAGAGATAAGATTATCGCATCTCTCCCACCCCTATTTCCTAAATTTTTGTTGGAATGTCAGTGTGAGAGTGTCCAACAGATGGAAAGTCGTGGCTCTGGTTATTTTTCAGCCAATAAGCAATGTTTCTCTAATAGTCTGACCAGCACAGACTTTGTAGCAGCAGCTACATATGACAAATATGAGGCAGGGTCAAATAACAAACAAAGACCTTATAAACAAGCTGCAGAGAAATTCTATCAGTGCAGATATTGCCACTATTCACACAATGAGAAAGATATGTGTGACAAACATCCTGGGTACACTGCTTACTTGCAGAACTACATTTCTAAGCAAGATAAAGAAAGGAAGAACTACAGAAAACTTACAAAATGTTATCTTTGTAAGGCTTTTGGTCACTGGCGTAAGAATTGTAAAGGCAAGTCAAATACCAGAAAGGCTAATGCAGCCATGTTTGACAGTTCTTCTTCAGAAGATGAAAGTGTACAAGATCACCCAGTAAACTCAGCACATTCCATTGATGTGTTCCATCATGAAAAATGTACCATTTGTGATCAATTTCATGAGGATGGCGTATTAACATGCGGCCATTCTATACCTGTTACCAGTGAGGAGGCTAATTTTGTAGTAAACTCCCAAGGTAAACTAAACATCCACCAGGGGTATGTTAATGGTAGAGCTGCCACAGTTTTACGTGATAGCGGGAGTACTCTCATGGGCGTAAAGAGAGATTATATTTTACCATCACAATATAGTGGTAAATATGTCACATGCAGGTCGTTCTCAGGGAACATAGAGAAATATCCACTTGCATGGGCATATATAACTACACCATTCCTTACAGGAAAGGTTAAATGCGCAGCATTAACCAATCCTTGTTGCGATATTATCATTGGAAACCTTCCTGAAGTGAATGACATGCCACATGACAGTATGCATAAAATTTGGTGGAACTGCGGTAAAGCTGTGAAAGTTTAAACAATATAAAATGACACAAAGTAGTGCAGCTTTATATAACAGAGTTACGACACATACAGAACGTTGCGGCGGTTAGCCTTCATCAGCAAACAAACACATTCACAAACACAACATACAGTCAAGGAGAACTCCTGTGACTACATTAGAAGGTGATGACAGGACGAGAGGAACAAATGCATGGAAAAATGGAAGCAATGAAGAGAAAATGAGAATTGAAAAAATTTTAATTGAAAAGAATGTTAGTCGAAGAAAATGTTTAATAGAAAAACTGTTTATAGAGAAAAAAAAACTGCATACTCACCTGACGTACGGTTCTGCAAATGACCACGGAAATCTAGGGTGTATCCACACACGGCGCCGGATGCCACGGCCCAGCGAGCACATAGTTGTAATATTGATACTACCATTTCACCTTCATCACCAATCACCATTCATGATGTATTACCACCTGTAAATGAATGTACAAATATCAATCTGGCTACGCCAGAACATACATGTAATTGTGTGAATGTGACATCAATGTGTAATGAGAATGATCGTTGTAATGTAATAAATGCAGTAACCAGATCTACTGCACAGATGCAAGATCGAATCGATCAGACAGAGGCTTTACAACAAGTAAGTCCAGTTGTAACATCTCCTGAGACAACTAGGGAGAAGTTTATAACATCTCAGAAAGCCGATCGATCTTTGCTAAAGTATTTTAAACTTGTAGGCCAAAAGCCAAGAGTAGCAAAGAATGCTCAATGGTACTTTGCTCTGAAGAACGGAATTCTAACACGGTATTACACCAAAGGTTCCAGCACTATAGAACAAACAGTGCTACCGTTAGAAAACCGCAAACAAGCATTGAATCTAGCTCATGACATACCCTTTGCAGGACACATGGCGTATGCTAAAACTAGAGCAAGGTTACTTACTCAATTTTATTGGCCTA
Organism: Cepaea nemoralis; assembly: GCA_014155875.1. NCBI lineage: Eukaryota > Metazoa > Mollusca > Gastropoda > Stylommatophora > Helicidae > Cepaea > Cepaea nemoralis. Next base: position 123,915 of record JACEFZ010027620.1, on the reverse strand, counting down.
AGTTTTGCAACGATACCAAACAGTAATGCAAATCGTGTGACATCTGCCAAAAGCTTGTCAAAAAGGGTAAACACCCACAAGCTGAATTGCAAGTTACTGATTTGGCTAGTAGACCGTTTGAAAAGATCTCGGTCGATATAGTTGGTCCTCTTAACCATGTAACATCAAGAGGTAATAGGTACATTGTAACACCCATTGATCTATGTAGTCGGTGGCCTGAAGCGGTTCCAATGAAGAACATAACTTCCAAATACATCATGGAAGTGTTCTTTCATATTTTTGCTAGGGTAGGATTCCCTGATACCATCCTTTCAGATCGGGGTAGCCAGTTTATTGCCGCAGCTACACAAGCCTTTACCAAGATGCTGGGTGTTAAACAATGCTTCAACAGCCCCTACCACCCGCATTCGACAGGTATCGTGGAAAAAATTAATGGCGATCTTAAACATATGCTCTCTAAAGTAACCCAAGAACACCCTGAAGATTGGGATACGTATTTACCTGCAATTTTGTTTGCCTATAGGGAAGTGCCCCATTCCAGCACTGGGTTCTCACCATTCGAGATAGTATATGGTGCACAACCACGCGGCCCATTATCTTTGTATGAATCTATGTTGACTGAAAGTACAACTTTGCCTAGACCCATTTCATCATATGAACATTTAACATCATTGCGTGACAGAATTATAAAATCATGTGTGTTAGCCAAACAAGCTCTCCAGAAATCAGGAGCGATCTACCGACAATATGCTAACAGAGGAAATAGAACTATTACACTGACACCAGGACAGGACGTTCTTCTTCTTTTGCCAAGTGATAGACATCTCCTCACTGACTCATGGCAAGGACCGTTCAAAGTACTACGACAAATTTCGACGGTAGATTACGAAATTGCAGTTAGGGACAAACATAAAATTGTCCATATTAACATGCTCAAACCATACCACCACAGGCAAGACGACCAAGTAGAGAATGCAGCAAGCACCACCATAGTGGACCAGACGGACGACAACGACACTGACGAGATACCGACACCAGTTCTTGACACGACAACCAACGTAAACGACATTAAGGTAAATCCTAAACTGACGCAGACACAGACTGACAGTTGCAGACAACTGATACAAGAGTACAGGACCATCTTTTCTGACAGCCCAGGACAGACAGATTTAGTTCAGCACCAAATCATCTTGACATCCGACATTCCTATTAAGTGTAGACCGTATTCCATCCCTATACACTATAACGAAAAACTACATCAAGAAATCATTGATTTAGAAGCAAATCATATCATTCGACGTTCACAATCTCATTTCTGTTCACCAATAGTTTTAGTACGGAAAAAGGACAAAACTATCAGACTCTGTGTGGACTATCATAAGCTCAACAGCATTACACAGTTGGATTTAGAACCGATGGGCAACTGTGAAGACATCTTGACTGAACTATCTGACTCACGTTATTTTACTAAACTTGACATGACGAAAGGTTACTGGCAGATAGCTGTACATCCTGACAGTATACATCTGACTGCATTTGCCACACCGTGGGGTTTATACGAATGGTGTAAACTACCTTTCGGATTAGTCAATGCACCGGCTACCTTCGTCAGAATGACAAGAATTCTTTTGACAGACATTGCTAACATCATTTGGTACATGGACGACATTTGCATACACACAAAGGACACGACAGATCACATAACAGCGCTACAACAGACATTTGACAGGATTAGACATCATGGACTGACTGTAAAACCTTCCAAAGTTGATATAGCCTTTCAGGAAATTTCATTTTTAGGCTATAAGATCTCAAATGGCTTTATATCAACTGACGATAACATCATGTCTAGAATTTTGAAATTGTCGCTTCCGACAACTAAGAAACAGTTGCGAAGTGTCTTAGGTCTTTTAAACTAATATAGACAATTTATTCCTCATTTTGCTGAATTGACCAAATGTTTCACTGATTTACTAACAAATAAAGAGCCCAACATAATTGTAAACAGCGAATGTTTAAGGCCAGCATTTACGAAGATTCTTTCATATTTTTCTAAAGCACCTATTCTTAAATTGCCAAATTTGAATATCACTTTTAGATTAAGATGTGACGCGAGCTCCGTAGCCATTGGAGGTGTGCTTCTACAGGAACACGACCAAATCTTGTACCCAGTATACTACGTCTCTCGAAAACTGAACACCAGCGAACGAAATTATAGTACGCCGGAACTCGAGGCTCTTGCCATGGTATTTTCGGTACGTAAACTTTCTAGATTTATCTTAGGTAAACATTTCATTATTGAAACAGATAATAGTCCGCTGACAATTGTTACCAGAGGAACGCCAAGTAACAGCAAGGTGGCAAGATGGTCCCTTCTTCTGCAGGACTATAGCTATGAGATTAACCATATAAAGGGTTCCCAAAACTTTCTTGCAGATCTTTTGTCGAGATGTGCATACGACGAACCTAATACCCAGTCAACACCAGAGCACAGTGCAGATGGTGTATAAAACTGCAACGCAGATAGTGCTCAGTACCACAGCCAATTGTGACAATGTGTCAGTAACGCTGTGTACAACAATGTGATAGGGTAGATTGTATCTCCCAATGTATATAACTTGTGTACATATTTGTATTATTATTATTATCATTATTATGCGAATGAATGCATGTATAATTGTGAGATATGTGAAAGAATGGAATCACTATTATGTAAACTAATGTGTTGTATAACTGTGAGATATGAGAAAGAATGTGATTATTATTGTAAATACATAAATATTTTAACAAGTGGACACTACAAATACAAGTGTCACTGGACAACACTACAAGATCCAGGAACTTACCAAGCTATTACAGCATGAAGTAATCCTGAATGTATCCAGACCGATGTTCCCAAGACGTTTTAACAAGGTACGAAAGATTACTGCGACATTACAATCCGAGCAGAAGGCGGAAGAGACGATCCAACAGCTGATAGTAACAACTACTACTCCGTTTATATAATATCCATCCAGAACGGAACAACGTATCCTTCCGGTATTTTTTGCATATTAATTTAAAAGTTAGCAGACTACGCTAAAAAGTCTATAAATTTATGACAATTGTATTAAAATATGATTTAAAATGTGTCCATATACGGAATTGTATATGTCGATATTTATAATATGTATTCTCAGCATCGTAACTTGATTACTTCTTTACAAACGTGACTTTTTGTGCACATTTGTCGATAAGTATCAAATTATGACACTAAGAAATAAATTTGTAGTCGTAATTTATGTCTTGTAAACGACGATAAATTATTGTTCCTAAATATTTTGTATAATAACCAGGGGACATTACTCTAAATTCGTGGTGATGTGTAAATATGTATTGTAACCATTAACATGTGTGCTTGATAGATAACATGTCAATGTGATGTCATTTATATATGGACAATATATTGCCAAAACTGTTGACCTTCATTAGAAACTCTAAACAGAGGTCTGATGACGGAGCTATCTCAGAGGGAGATGCTCACAGCTTGACCTGATGAGTTTAGTATTTTTGTTTTTGGTTGTTGAGGTAGGGGCCAGTTTAGCCGATACCTACCGGACTAGCTGTGTCACAGCGAGGTAATGTCCATCAAATAGATTGTACTTGACTGTTGTACTTCATGGTGCAACATAATTGTTGTATACATATTGTTTACTATTCACCTGTATATATTTATAATAACTATTAAGGTATACAATGTTCGACTTTGACAAGTTTAATAACACCTATATATATTGTACATGAAAGGAAATCCTTTCATGAAAAAGGGGTGTGGAGAGTGTCAAGGTCTCACATCTGAGGTTGCGACGCGTTGTCTGTACCAACGCCAGGCAACGTAACAACACGCAACCCTGAGTGATGTTAAACACTGCAGAGGGAATGCGGCGTCTTCGACGACGCCCGTATAAGCAGCCAAGCACAGCAACTGAGCGACGCTTAAACGACCGCTGGGCAGCGGTACACCCCGTGAACCTTGCAGGGGTCACACCAGCTGACTTGAGCGCCGGCTAGCGTGTAGAACGAAAGGCCAGTCAGACCGGGTTAGGTGTTTGTATGAACAGGTCGCATGAGTCTGCGAGTGGTTTTGAATCTGCATTGAGAGCTAGCCTGTGCGACAGTGGGAGACTGGTTCGAACGCTTGAGTATTTTGGCTTGTAAGTGATATGTATATTGATTGCATGTGTCCGTATGTATTGTATTGATATTGTTCATGCCGTAATGATTGCTATGGATTGTCATTGCGCGATGTCTGTGCGATAATGAATGCAGCGCGTAAATAAAGCTTGTAAATAACAGTTTCGGATATTCACTTCGTGTGATTTGATAGTTTGATACTGCTTCACACTTGCCAGAAAACGAGCTACTTATCTTGCTCTACGCAAGACTCTGACAATTAGTTAGTTTAGTTTACTTAAGTAAATTAGCTTAATTTGATTAGCTAGCTTAGTTAGCTTAATTAGTTTAGTTGGTTTATATGCTTTGTTAGTTTATTTTATTTACTTAGTTTAGTTTACTAAAGTAGATTAGTTAATTAGTAAAGCTAGCTTAGATAGCTTAATTAGTTTAATTGGTTCATTTTAGATAGTTTAATAAATTTAGTTTGCTTAAGTAAATTAGTTTAATTAGTTCAGCTTGTGTAATTAGTTTAATTAGCATAGTTAGTTAAGTTAAGTTATTTAATTTAAGTGAATTAGTTAAATAAGTTTAGCTAGCTTAGTTAGCTTAATTTGTTTAGTTGGATTAATTAGTTTAGTTAGTTTAGTTAATATAAGTAATATAGTTTAATTAGTTTGGCTAGCATGGTGAGCTTAATTAGTTTAGTTGGTTCAATTTAGTTAGCTTAGTTAGGTTAGTTAGTTTAGTTTAGTTTAGTAAGTTAGTTTAATTAGTTTAGTTGGTTTAGTTAATTTACATAGTCATTTACTTAGTTGCTTAGATAGTATAGTTAGTTTAATTAGTTTAGCTAGTTTAGTAACTTAGTATACTTAGTGTAGTATAGTTTAGGTGGTTAGTTAGTGGGTGGTTGAGTGAATTAGTTAGTTAGTTAGTTAAATAGTTAGTTAGTTAGTTAATTAGTTAGTTAGTTAGTTAGTTAGTTATCTGGCTGGCTGGCTGGCTGGTTGGTTGGTTGATTGGTTTGTTAGTTGGTTGATTAGTTAGTTAGTTAGTTAGTTAGGTAGGTAGGTAGTTAGTTAGTTAGTTAGTTAGTTAGTTAGTTAGCTAGCTAGTTAGTTATTTAGCTAGTTAGGTAGTTAGTTAGTTAGTTAGTTAGTTAGCTAGTTAGTTAGTTAGTTAGTTAGTTAGTTAGTTAGTTAGTTAGTTAGTTAGTTAGTTAATTAGTTAGTAAATTAGTTTGACTATCCACACTGAAAAACTTGTTTCTCCTGTACTTTGCTGTGTCGAGGTGATTCATCTGTGTCTTTCTTGTCTTATTGTTTCTTCACTCCTTTCTTTCGTGATTTAATTCTTCTCAACTGAATTACTTTCTTGCTTTTTAGCTTACCGCTTATTTTTTCTTCCCTCTATAATCTATTTCCTTCTTCCTGTATTCCTTCCTGTTTCTTTCTTTCTTTCTTTCTTTCTTTCTTTCTTTCTTTCTTTCTTTCTTTCTTTCCTTCTTTCTTTATCTCTCTCTCTCTCTCTCTCTCTCTCTCTCTCTCTCTCTCTCTCTCTCTCTCTCTCTCTCTCTCTCTCTCTCTCTCTCTCCATTCCGTCCGTCCATCCTTCCTACCGTTTCTCTGTCCTTTTTCAACAACCCAGAAGATCCGTAGTGCATCTTGACCTAAATTTTAGAGGCAGGGTGTCCTGGGAAATGTCCACACTGTGTGTAGCCCAACCCTCTAAGATGACATCATCATTATCATGTACAAAGTTCTGTGCATAACTTCTCACCAAGGCCCATCAAAAAATGTCACGATCCCTCGCCAGTTCTGTCTCCATTTTAGGCAGGATCGACCTGGTAGCCCAGGACAATGACAAGATCTACCGGACTTTGATGTCTTTGTGCTTCAACTAGAGAGACAGAAAGTTGTAGACAAATATGACAACCCAGGTACCACGGGTGATGACTGCAAGAAGAGAAACAGAAGGCTTTGGAGAATTATGAAGATAACCCGCAGAAGGTCTACAAGGCGTGGACAACGCCCGACCCTGCAGCCAGCAAGGTTAGGATCGGCTAGCCTCTCCCAGGAGGGGTAAAAAGTGAGAATTAATAGCCTGCTGATGACCCGCAGACTATACAAGTCAGCCCCATCTCCACGCGGTGTAGACCGGGAAACAATGATCGCCATGTCATGGGCCAACGGGGCACTGGCTGGCCAGGAGGGACGGACTCCCTTTGGTCAGATTTTTGTCCTAAACCTGCGACAGGTCTAGCAAGCCGGCAGGATAATTTTATATTGGAGTGTCTAATCGCAATCGAATTGCGAATGAACGAAGTGTCAATTCGCAATCGAGTTGCGAATAAACGAAGTGATTATTCGAAATCGAATTGCGACTGGTCACGTGATTATTGCAAGTTCCGGCTGGTCACGTTTCCTTGGCGCGCTGCGAATATTACTGAGCGTGTTGTTTACTTCGACTTCGAACATGGCGATAGAGAAAGGAGCGTTCTTGTCAAGTTTCGAAGAGTTTCACGTTATTCTTAAAAAGCACGAAGACGAGTGTAGTGTGCTGTATGTCAAAGCAGGCTCAAAGAAAGTAAGATTACGTTATATTTTATTATCGTTAAAATCGTTAAAGGCAACAGTGACATGGTTCTCGTTGAACAATCATAATCCAACACCAACTGTAAATCTGTGTTTAGAGACGGTGGCAAGAACGCAGGCAATGAATTACCTGGGGATACATTTGAATCGAGGCCTTGCTTATAATGAGCACATAGACCAGGTGATAACAAAGGCCAAGCGGGGTTTGGCTGCGATGCGGATGATGGCGGCAGCAAACTGTCAGCACCGCATCTATGTCTTCTGTACGAGGGGCTGGTCATGTCTGTTTTTGAGTGTGTAATGGCAATCCTGACTCTCAGCCGTAAGCAGAAGAAAGGATGGAAAGGATACAGAATGAAGCTATGCGCATTATTCTTGGATGTACAAGAGATACAGCATGCAGGGCGATGCGCTATTTTCTTGATTTTCCAACTATTAAAGACAGGATACAAATTTTGAGAGCACGTGCCTACCTCAGAATTAACGCAAACACACAACATCCACTGCACAGTGAAATTATGAAGGTGAAGGGCAGCAAGTTAAAAAGAGGACGGTCGTGGATGGGTCAAGCCGAAGACATTCTTCAACAGGTGTGTTCACTTGAGGACTTAGAACCCGGCGAGGAGTGATTACAAGTGTTAACAAATTTCTGTACGTCCTTTTCAGTTTGCATCCAACTAGACAGAAAATGCAGACAAGAAAATCCGGCTGCTGTGGAGGCGGAAGAACAAGCGTTGATTTTCGAGAATTCGCTAGACGGTGATGCTGTCATTTACACAGATGTGTCGGTCGTCCGACATGTGAGAAGCTCATGGGCCTTTACGGCACAGGCCGAAGGGAGAATTGTGAACGAGGACTCCGGTGCTTTTGCTGAGACCACAAGTGGCCTGACTATGGAAGTCATGACAGTAAGTAAAGCAATAACATGGCTAGAGGCACAGACATTCACTAAGGCATGTTTCCTTAGCGACTCAATGGGCTTGCTCAAGAGGATAGAGATGGGGTGGATCCGAAGAGAATGGTTGCTGTCTCTGGAGCGGTCTCGGCTGGCAAGGATTAGTTTCATCTTCGTGCCAGGGCATGCGGGAGTACAAGGGAATGAGCGGGCTGACAAGCTCGCAGGTAGAGCTACTGTGGAGGGCGGGCGCGCCATGGACCAGGCTGACATTCTGAATGCTCTACGAGAAGTAAGACTTTTGCGAGAACCAAGTGATGACTGTGAATCTACAACCATGGCCAGACTACGCGGTCGGCAAATTAAAAGATGGGTGGCCAAACAAGAACACTATGCAGGAAGCCAAAGAAGATTGATAAACCAACACAGAACTGGTGTCGTTAGCCGCTACACGCTGCGGGATTTGCTGAGGAGGGGATCGGAGCACTTATGGACTGAATGGTTCGATGTGCAATGAGGATGATCTGTCGACTAACTAACTAACTAACTATCGTTAAAATGTCCCTGGTAAAAATAAAAGGTAGACCAAGACAGGTACAAACTTTTACCAGGAAGTACAATAAAAGAAAAACGTATCCACAGGACTTTAATTCCAGATCATATGAGGTGAAGAAGCAGATGCTTCTATCTGGCTGTCTACTCGATTCATCTGTCCTTCCACCTTACTCTGTCTCTAATCTTAAGTCACCAGAAGACATTCTATCCGTCTGTGCTAATGAAAACATTTCTTTGCCATCAATTGAACATCTCTTTGTTCAAGCGGCATGCAGGCCAGAATTGGTATCATTAGCATTGTCTTGGTATACGAACTACTTCTAAATCTAATAAATGATTTTGTATCTATTGCCGGAGGTAATTAATAACTTTATATTTACATGCCCTTTGATGTTTGTAAAATACTTAAACTTTTTACATATTATATTTATATATATATATTTTAATAATTTAAATTAAATGTGTACACATGGAAACAAACATCGAGTCTGTTCTCTACATATGTGTGTTTCTGTTGGGAAAAGTCTTGAAAGTGAGTGAGTGTAAGTCCCTTGTACAAAAACATAACATCACTGCTACCCGGGGACATTTATAATATCAGATGGAAGATTCACAACAGAGATTAAGAGCAGGAAAGGGAAAGAAAAGACTGCTTACGTGAGGTTAATGAAATTAGAACATTATATACGACAATAAGAAAGAGGCAAACAGCTTTCTTTTTTTCCTTTTTTTTTTCTTTTTTTTTTTGGGGGGGGGGGGGGGGGGTCATGTGATGAGAAGAAAGGCATTGGAGAACATCGTGACAACTGGAAAGATCTAGGGAAAGAGAGACAGACCAAGAGAAATGATGCTGGATGGATTGAGACGGTGGCATGGGGGATTATCAACAGTGGAGTTGATCCAGAAAACCAAAGAGAGATTCATGAACGCCAACGCCAGCCGGCATGGCACTTGATGTTGATGTTGAGCTAAGAACGGATATCAGTGCACTCAGGGGGTTCCAAATGTTGTTATGTAGCTGGAGGTGCAGAGTTGGGATGAGTGCCCAACCTTGCATAAATACTCCATGGCTCGTGCATTCGTTGCATAATGATGTGGAAGTGTGTACTGTAGAAAGCAAGCAGAAGCCAAACCCAGACAAGAGCATCACAATAAATGCTAGCATGCAAAAGCAAAATTTTAAATGGTCAAGCTGCAGGCTAGATGAGAGGAGGAAACAGAGTCACTGTTCCAAAGAGACACAAGGAAGTTGTGGAAAATAATAAAACAACTTAACGATGAGTGCACACGGGAATACATCCGACTTCTGCGGGCATTTGTTGACCAGGTTAACCTTCCCGGGAGTTTCGAATGACATTCGACTCTCACTGTTGTGATGTGACCTACATCCCAGCTGGTCAAGTTAGAACGGCCAAAGGCATCCCAGTCAACCCTCAAGAGAAGGCAGGGGCAGACTTGGGCATTCCCCGCACATGGCTGCTTACTTGTTGTATAAGCTTCTACATAGGTTACTAGACGGACATAAAGACAACCAGTCAAGCAGACAGACTGGCATAAAGACAGGCTTACGGGTAGGCAGGTAAGTGGGTCGGTCGGTATAGATAGGTTGGTAGACAGACAGGCATAAAGACAACCAGTCAAGCAGGCAGACGGGCATAATGACAGGCATACTGGTAGACAGGTAAGTGGGTCGGTCGGTATAGGTAGGTTGGTAGACAGACATAAAGACAACCAGTTAGCCAGACAGACGGGCATAACGACAGACTTACTGGTAGGCAGGTAAGTGGGTCGGTCGGTAGGTAGGTAAGTTGGTAGACAGACATACATAAAGAGAACCAGTCAGCAGACAGACGGGCATAAAGACAGGCTTACTGGTATGTAGGTAAGTGGGTCGGTCGATATAGGTAGGTTGGTAGACAGACAGACATAAAGACAACCGGTCAAGCAGACAAACGGGTATAAAGACATGCTTGCTGATAGGCAGGGATGCAGGCACATAGAAAGACCGACATGCAGGCTAGCAATCAGACAGACAGGCAAGCAACCAGACAGACTGGCTAATAGTCAGATCGATAGGCAAGCAGGCAGACATATAGGCAGACATGTAGACCGATGATCTTTCCAGCACTCAGAAGCTTTACTGAAAGAGTGACTGAATTCCTACCATGTATAGATATAGACCAATGTACTATCGCACCTCCATTCTGCTGCTTAAATTTAACTCTGCAAAAATCATTATGTTTTATATAATTCTACTTCCAGTGTTAAATAAGTCGGTTTTAATTATCAACAGAGTGAACAGCTTAATATTGATTTATTGCCAGGCTGTCAGAGGATTAGCTTTCATACCCAGGTATAATTTCATCAAAGTCCTATTCAAAACGCTGCAAACACAATAGTTCTTTTCAAATTATTTACATCAAAAAGTGTAACAGGAGTCGCCAAATAAATGCGCATCAATAAAGCATCATCATCACCATCATTATCTTCTGTCCTGTGGAGAGTTTCTCCCCCAAACACAATGTTTTCAAACCCCTCTCTAACCGAAGGCAGAAGTCACACCTCGCTGTCAATGTGAATAAGTCATGCTGTTATTTATGTACACAAGGTGTCTCAAAAGTATGGTTAAAAACTGGTATTCAATTTGAACAATCAAACAGGCAGTTCGACGGAAGGTAAGAGCGTTTCCAGGGTGGGTTGTATATTTGTTAAGAGCAAAAACAAAGCTATTCTGAAGATGTTTCGAAAAAAAAAAAAACACAAAACGGGGAGTTGTTTGCTGCCGAATTAATAATGTGGAGGTTGAATTTCTTTCAATCCGGTGTTAAGTACTTTTTTTTTAACGGTTTTTTTTTCGATGCAGAAGGTTTGGGTCGAAACGTTCACGTGTATTGTATTATGTTGATAGGAATTTATTTCTTGTTTCTCAGTTAAACGAAAAAATAAACAATTAAAAACAAATAAAAAATTTTAAAAAAATACATGATGGAGACAATTTGCCTGCGTGAACAATGTGGACATAAATTACTGTATTGTACTCTGCATTGAAATACCATTACTTTTATCGTTTCTTTACATATTCAGTCTCTCGGTAGAGATTTGTTCGCAGCAGACGAGCATAATCTCCGGCGGGCCTATTCTCGCTGGTCACGAGATCCGCACAGTGGAAGTATGGGAGATTTGCTTGCAAATAGACAGGCAATATCTCCTGCGGTAGCTATGGGGGGCCTATTCCCGCTGGTCGCGGGGACCGCTATAAGTCAGGTGGGGAGACTGACGATAGTGCATGCTTTACACAGGTCCGGACACTTGTGATCGACAGATGTGCGCGCTCTCATGGTCCGGGCTCGTACAAGGCCCTCACCTGTGGGACATGGCTGAACGCCTCTAAGCCGGGTCCCTTGGGTGTCAGGGTCTGGCCATAACTCGCCACCGGCTCGTGGTGGTGAGGTCTCGGTGGATTGACGCTGAGCCGCCAGTGTCTGCAGCCTACCTTGTGCCAGACGTATTGGTTACCCATTCCTCTGGAATACACAAGACTAGGCCGAGAGAGAGGTCATGTCGTTTGGGCATCACATGATTCTCTGAAGCTCTGCCCAGACATTGTGATGGAATATTGGCCACATTCCACTCACATACTTTGGTCTGTCAAGTCTGCAATGTGTCTACTACTCTGCGTTCTTTCGTCAGTGGACATCGGATATCTTCCTTGTATGGTTACAAACACAAGTGGTATCAAATAAAAACCGTTGGTATGAGAATGGAGATTAAGGCTACCACCGGGGCACGAGGATGATATACCGAAACTGGAGTATGGTATTTATCATGATATATTAAGAGGTGAAATCAATAGTACGTCACAAATGGCGGTAGAAAAGTCACTAAATATTATAACAACTTTGAACCAGTTTATTTGTAGACATACATTGTCCCTTTATTTCTCAACATAATTTCCACCAGCATTGATGCACTTATCCCATCGTTTTATCAGTCCTCCCAAACCGACTGCATAGAAATGCGTGCTCTGGTTTCTAAACCACATTTTCACTTGACATTCAACTTCGGCGTCATTCGCGAAATGTCTCCCGCCAAGGTGGGTTTTCATTGGACCAAAAAGGTGGAAATCTCTAGTGGCTAAGTCGGGGCTGTAAGGTGCTACAGAGTCTATCGTTACTCACCTGTCACCTCTAATCATCGCCTCCACCCGCTGCACGGATACTTCTGTTGCAATCTCAACAGAACGACCAAATCGAATTTCATCAACAATTTTAGAGCTCCCTTGAGAAAATTTTTCTACCCAGCTATGCATCTCTTTACGGGACAAACATATGTCAGCATAAACAGGAAGCATTTCCTTATGAATGTCCTTTACAGGCAGTCTTTTGCCCACACAAACATAACGCACAACAGCACGTTGCTCTTTGGTTGTACACTCCGTAAGTACAGTCGCCATTTTGTTTATGCGCTGCGCATAAAACACCTAGCGCCACCTGACGATCGGGAATATAAAGTTCGATGTTGTTGTCACCTACTGACACATATATAACACACCAACTACATTTGCCTGCCATCCCACAGAACTATGTGACTTACTTATTGACTCGCCAGCTTACCACAGACTACGGTGGTTGTCAAGTGTATCCATCTAGTACAAGCACAGCAACAGCAATAAACACCCAAGTCTTTCGACATTTGCTGATTGAGACCGAGCACTTTTGAGTTTGTGTCAAGTGCAGTAACATTAATTGCGTATGACAATTATAACCTCCCATGTGAGCGCCAGTGAAAGACTGGGGACTTAACCGTTTGATGCTTCTTCTTCTTTTTCTGCGTTTGTCGGGAATGTTTGCTTTGGATGAAGTTGCCTTTTGCCTGTTTACAGCAGAGCTGTCATATTCGATTTCTTCAGGCATTTGTTGACCTTGTTAATTTTGCCGGGTGTTTTGTAGGTCGTTCAACTCTCGCCGTTGTGGTTGAGAGAGAGAGAGAGAGAGAGAGAGAGAGAGAGAGAGAGAGAGAGAGAGAGAGAGAGAGAGAGAGAGAGAGAGAGAGAGAGAGAGAGAGAGAGAGAGAGGAGAGAGGAGAGAGAGAGAGAGAGAGAGAGAGAGATTACAGCAAAATAGAATACAAATATGTTTTGAATTCTTGTATGCATGACCACTCCATATTTGCCTACAGCTCGCCTCAATGGTAATTACCTTCGGGTTCTTATCTAGCGGTTATCAGTACCCCGCTGGCCCTTGGCTATTGTCAAAGCGCTGGGCTCGTGGTCAGTGAAGCGCGTGATATTTACCTGGTCGCGAGGGTAAATAGGCATTCAACGGATGTGTGTGTGTGTGTGTGTGTGTGTGTGTGTGTGTGTGTGTGTGTGTGGGTGTGCTATCAATTACAGGACGTCGCATGCAGCGCCAACATTGATTGATTGGTCGTGTGCCACCATGATGTACCATGTTATTTCACGACCAAAACGTGGGTGTACTGTCGGGTGAGCGTGTGTGTGTGTCCTGGAAGAGTCCAGCGGTGCCGAATGGGTAGTAGCGCTTGTTCTTAACTGTTTAAGTGCCATGGGATGATTGATTGTATTCCTGTATCTGCCATGGATTTATGTACAGTAGTTTCATTACATGTTCAAGTTTATTTCTCCTTATTGCATGTTCAAAAGTCTTGACACTCTTGTTCGAATTTCTGTATTCAGCTTATGGGTTTCTTATGTTTCTTGAAGCACTGCATCATCCGTATATGTGTGCACATGGGATTTTATGTTTGTAATTTACTCCTACATAACATGTCCATTGTCATTAGGTGTATCCCATCTTGTCTGCTCCTTGTCCACCTTTAGCGGGCATACAACAGTATAGGTACTTTAACTGATGAAATGCCATGGGTGATAATCGCCTGTAGCGACTTTAAGTATCAGCCAATGGGTTATATACGGTAGTTTTCTCCGTGCAATCCCCTTTAATTTGATATGTAATATAACTTACCTGCTATCATATTAACAACTTTAACGTTAGAACTGTGACACACCCTACTTCCCATTTTCCGCAAAACATGTGTGTTTGGTCTAAACCTGCTATTTTTTGTCTGGCACTGAATCTATACTGATAGTGAGGTAGCGGGTTCAACCTCAACACAAGTCAGTTAGACTAAAGGAAGGAAGGAAGGAAGGAAGGGAGGAAGGAAGGAAGGAAGGAAGGAAGGAAGGAAGGAAGAAGGAAGGAAGGAAGAAGGAACATTTGGAGCAAATCAGAACTAGGAAGAACGTCTACAGGCAGGATGATGCGAAGAACTGGAAAAGAAGAAGAACTAAGACCAGGAAGAATAATAGAAAAAGAACAGTTAGGATGAGATCTATAAGGAGAACCGGACAATAGCTATGCCAAGACGATTGTTATAATTGGTTAACGAGCAGAGGACAAAGGGGAGTAGGAGGTTAGTGAAGAAGAGGAGAGCCAAGATGACGAAAACGTTTATAACTGGAGGCAAGACGAGGTGGAGAAAGAGTAGCTGAAAGCTAAAGAAGCAACAAGATAGCTCAGGCGAAGTAGTGACATAGAATAAAGTTATTGGTCTTTAGTGGCACAAATTTATTACGCCTATAAACGATTACGGTTCAGATTTAATTTTTGCGTTCTCCCACTTTGGATTCATGCCTAGTCGATACAGAACTATTACTCCTAGTGCAATAGACTGTTGTTTACGTGTTGATTGGCTTTCTCTATTAGCAATGCCCCTCGCGATCAGGAGAACCCACTCCGACTTTTGAGGAACTTGTAATTTACGTCCACAAATGAAGGTCACAAAGTCAACATTTGAGAAAGACTAACCGATGTGAGGGTTGACATCATCACACCGGAAACTTAAGAGCGATCGCTCATAACCATTCAGCCACGCTGATCCCAGGTACAGACTTAAATGTGACAATAATATACCATGTAGTAATTGCTGTTATTGTTTCTTCATTCCCAGAAAACAATGGACGGAAGTCTCTCCAATGCGAGTCCCTGCCGCAGTGGTGTGGAGTTGCTTTTGCGCCATTCCTAACAACAGGGCTTCTTTGGTACTGTGCACAATTGAACATGTCCATAGCCGTATGGGAAATCTGCACGACAACGTGTTCCGACAATTGCATGGCTTTTGTCCAGGCGAAACACCTTCCAAAGACCTCTCATATATCTATGCTAATGAAAAAGATCATAACCTTAGAGAATTACTTTCCTGGCGTCTCATAGACCACCCAGAAGATAACACCAATAGAGATTTCATAGAAGAAGCTCAGAGGATCCTGATGAACCTTCTGCAAGATTTGCTGAGCAAGGCCAAATATGTGTTGCTGATAACGATAGCAACCTATGACAACAAAGGCGACCCGGCCATCACCGTTGGCCAGGTAATGTTGCTCCGGAGATTGAATATAAGCATAGTGTATTACTGCGAGACATATTCCTGCTCACACCAGACAAGCTTACATAAAGCAGCGGATGTTGACAGCAAGTATCCCAAAGATGAGCTAGTGATACTAATGCAAGGAGGTGGGAATCTTGTTGGCAATATTTATGTAGACTGCATTCGCAAAATATATATAGAACTTTTTCCTCACAGAAAAATAATTATTCTGTCTCAAAGTATATTCTTACACTCAAACAACCAAGCCAATTTAGAATATTGTCGCAATCTTTATTCCAATCGTAGCAATCTTGTAATTGTATTGAGAGACAGGCAGTCATATGCAATCAATCAATCAATCATGTGCCATGCCGGAAAGCGTGGGCGGTCATGATTCGTCATTTCACTCGATCACCAGAGTCGTGGATCAGCTCAGTGTTCCTGTCTCGTCCATGCCATGTGGCCAAGCCATCCAGGTATTTTCCTCTCGGTCTTCCTCTTGGTCTGTTCCCTTCGATCTTGCCAGCTGTCACTAAGTTCTCCAGTCCATTTCTTCTCATAACATGTCCAAAACATTTTGACTGTCTACGTCTAATTTCTCTAATCAATCTACCATTTTCATTTGTCTCTTGTAGTACTTGGTCATTGGTTTTTCTATCTGTCCATGGTATTCTTTGCATTTTCCTCAGAAACCACATTTCTGCAGCCATCAGATGCAATAGCTATGGCGAATTTTCATAGCGTGCAAATTATTGTAGCACCGGACATGGCTTTTGGTATTGGAATGGTACCAAGGCATCTACCACCCATACATGATATCATTTGGCTGAAGCGAAATGATATTGAGTCAACAAAAGCCACTAAATATTTCAGTGGCGTAGGTAATTGGCTATCCTGGGAGGCAAACAAACCAAAACTAGATTTGGAAAAGTCCTTTCTAATCGCATCAGCTGGATTCCAATTTCTTCAACGTGGTCGTATCGTAGTTACGGATCGCCTTCACGGTCATAGTCTATCAACACTGATGAATATTCCGCACGTCCTTATTAACAACGTTCCACATCTCAAATTGTCCTCATTTGATAGGTCATGGACTGCCTACGGACTAATGGCAGTCTGGCATTTGATGCAGCAATGGAGCTACTGAGAGAGTATGACAATGTCTTGCCTTCTATAGGACCTAAGGATATGTACGCGCCGACCAATGGGTAGAAAGACCCGATGGACATTGGGGATAATATGACATCGTTTATTTCAAACATCCCTCCTATTTACTTACTAGAATGTGGAGATAGCTGGCAATATGATTCCATGTTTTCTAGGGAACGCCGTGGCTGAGAGGTCACAGTGTCTGCCTGAGGCTCACAAGATAACGGGTTGGATCCCTGCATATGGCTTGGGAGTTTTTCCAAGAACCATTGGTATCTAATAATATCACACGTTAATCTGATCTTTTGGGTAGTGAAATCGGATACATAGTCTTCTCGGATAAGGCCTATAAACGAGGAGGCCCGTGCAAAATTTGAGTACGTTAAAAATTCAACGTTCGTTGGAAATCGCGAAATGTAGGCCGAAAACAATCAACCAGCAAAACTGCTGCTAAAAGTAAACCAACCCACGGGTAGACAGAGGCTGCAACAATGCAGATACAAACATTACATTGCAAGCGAACGAAAGAAGAAGTAGAGTTTCTTGTTTATAACGTACGGCTAGGCAGAAGTTCAGTAGTTATGCCACTGCTATTTGAACTGCTGAAGCCTTATATCATCAAACTCAACGGCTGATCTGGCATCAAACTCAACGGCTGATCTGGCATCAAACTCAACGGCTGCTTTGGCATCAAACTCAACGGCTGCCCTGGCATCAAACTCAACGGTTGCTCTGGCATTAAACACAACAGCTGATCTGGCATCAAACTCAACGGCTGATCTGGCATCAAACTCAACGGCTGATCTGGCATCAAACTCAACGGCTGCTCTGGCATTAAACTCAACGGCTGATATGGCATCAAACTCAACGGCTGCTGTGGCATCAAACTCAACGGCTGCTGTGGAATCAAATTCAATAGCTGCTCTGGCATCAAACTTAACCTCTGCTCTGGCATCAAACTCAACGGTTGCTCTGGCATCAAACTCAACAGCTGCTCTGGCATCAAACTCAACAGCTGCTCTGGCATCAAACTCAATGGCTGCTGTGGCATCAAACTCAACAGCTGCTCTAGAATCAAACTCAACGGCTGCTCTGGCATCCATCTCAACGGCTGCTCTAGCATCAAACTCAACGGCTGCTCTGGCATCAAACTCAATGGCTGCTCTGATATCAAACGTAACCTCTGCTCTGGCATCAAAGTCAACGGCTGTCTAGCATCAAACTCAACGGCTGTTCTGGGATCAAACTCAGCGGTTGATCTGGCATCAAACTCAACAGCTGCTCTGGCATCAAATTCAACAGCTGCTCTGGCATCAAACTCAATGGCTGCTGTGGCATCAAACTCAACAGCTGCTCTGGAATCAAACTCAACGGCTGCTCTGGCATCCATCTCAATGGCTGATCTAGCATCAAACTCAACGGCTGCTCTTGCATCAAACTCAATGGCTGCTCTGGTATCAAACGTAACCTCTGCTCTGGCATCAAAGTTAACGGCTGTCTAGCATCAAACTCAACGGCTGCTCTGGCATCAAACTCAACGACTGCTCTAGCATCAACTCACTCAACGGTCACTCTGGCATCAAACTCAACGGCTGCTCTGGCATCAAACTCAACGGCTGCTCTGGCATCAAACTCAACGTTTGCTCTGGCATCAAACTCAACGACTGCTCTAGCATCAAACTCAATGGTTGCTCTGGCATCAAACTCAACGGCTGCTCTGGCATCAAACTCAACGGCTGCTCTGGCATCAAACTCAACGACTGCTCTAGCATCAACTCACTCAACGGTCACTCTGGCATCAAACTCAACAGCTGCTCTGGCATCAAACTCAACAGCTGCTCTGGCATCAAACTCAATGGCTGCTGTGGCATCAAACTCAACAGCTGCTCTAGAATCAAACTCAACGGCTGCTCTGGCATCCATCTCAACGGCTGCTCTAGCATCAAACTCAACGGCTGCTCTTGCATCAAAACTCAATGGCTGCTCTGATATCAAACGTAACCTCTGCTCTGGCATCAAAGTCAACGGCTGTCTAGCATCAAACTCAACGGCTGTTCTGGGATCAAACTCAGCGGTTGATCTGGCATCAAACTCAACAGCTGCTCTGGCATCAAATTCAACAGCTGCTCTGGCATCAAACTCAATGGCTGCTGTGGCATCAAACTCAACAGCTGCTCTGGAATCAAACTCAACGGCTGCTCTGGCATCCATCTCAATGGCTGATCTAGCATCAAACTCAACGGCTGCTCTTGCATCAAACTCAATGGCTGCTCTGGTATCAAACGTAACCTCTGCTCTGGCATCAAAGTTAACGGCTGTCTAGCATCAAACTCAACGGCTGCTCTGGCATCAAACTCAACGACTGCTCTAGCATCAACTCACTCAACGGTCACTCTGGCATCAAACTCAACGGCTGCTCTGGCATCAAACTCAACGGCTGCTCTGGCATCAAACTCAACGTTTGCTCTGGCATCAAACTCAACGACTGCTCTAGCATCAAACTCAATGGTTGCTCTGGCATCAAACTCAACGGCTGCTCTGGCATCAAACTCAACGGCTGCTCTGGCATCAAACTCAACGACTGCTCTAGCATCAACTCACTCAACGGTCACTCTGGCATCAAACTCAACGGCTGCTCTGGCATCAAACTCAACGACTGCTCTAGCATCAAACTCAATGGTTGCTCTGGCATCAAACTCAACGGCTGCTCTGGCATCAAACTCAACGGCTGCTCTGGCATCAAACTCAACGACTGCTCTAGCATCAACTCACTCAACGGTCACTCTGGCATCAAACTCAACGGCTGCTCTGGCATCAAACTCAACGACTGCTCTAGCATCAAACTCAACGTTTGCTCTGGCATCAAACTCAACGGCTGCTCTGGCATCACGCTTAACCTCTGCTCTGGCATCAAACTCAACGGCTGTTCTGGCATCAAACTGAACGGCTGCTCTGGCATCAAACTTAACCTCTGCTCTGGCATCAAACTCAACGGCTGCTCTGGCATTAAACTTAACGGTTGCTCTGGCATCAAACTTAACTTCTGCTCTGGCATCAAACTCAACGGCTGCTTTGGCATCAAACTCAACGGTTGCTCTGGCATCAAACTTAACCTCTGCTCTGGCATCAAATTCAACGGTTGTTCTGGCATCAAACTCAAAGGCTGCTCTGGCATCAAACTCAACGACTGCTCTGGCATCAAATTTAACCTCTGCTCTGGCATCAAACTCTACGGCTGCTCTAGCAAAATTCTTAAGAAAAGTAAACCAATGCACGGGTAGATAGAGGCCGTAGCCTTGGATAAAACCTACCTGGAGAAAGTCAACCTTACTCACATGCACATCGAAGTCAGACGGACACACTTATCTATGTAACTTGTTACAGTTTGTTGTACTTTGTCGACCTTCTTTAATGTTATATGTATATTGCTGATGACTAATCTATGGTCGCTGTAGCGCTCTGCGCTTGGTATAGTTTTTGTGCAGGGATAACTGGCGTGTGGCAACCTAACGTCCACTGCATCTGTGTCCGTCTCCAGTCGTCTTGCCATGCTCGCCACCGGAACCAGATGGACGCGGACGAGAGAGTGAGGTCGAAGGAGTTGCGCAACCACTTGGTCACTATAATCTAATCTAAAGCGCAAGTCATTCGCTCTTCATCAAATTAAAAGATGCAATGAATGAATGGTCCTCATCATTCGTGATGGACGAACATCCATAGTTTTTGTGACTTTTAAATCATTTTGAAATCTTCTGTTGATGAAGATGTAACAATCTGGTTTCTGATCTTATTATCAGGACTCCTTAAATTCCACAACCTCCTTGAATGTTATTGGTACGAGGTGCTTCCAATGATCATATCATGCTCTTTTGCCCCTGTACAAGTCTGCCACCTTTTTCATTCTGTTCCCATAGTCCATGCTTGCCCACTGTACATCCGCCTTGTTGATTTCCACGTTCAGCATTAAAGTCACCATTGTGATATTTAATTCTAAATTAATAATTTAATAATACATTTCTTTAAGGCAGTCTTCAATTCATTGTAAAATGCATCGATGCTATCATCTTTGCTGTCTGTTGTTGGCGCATAAACTTGTATAATGTTGAGATAAAAAGATCTGCCACTGAACATTACCAGTATTATTATGTCTGACATAGTCCAATATCTTTTTATAGATTTTGATCTGTTCATATCCTTCATAAATGTTACCCATTGCTGGTTTTTTTTTTCCTCCACCAGAAAGTTAGTTGAATATCCTTTATAGAACGATGCAGTCAACCCTAGCATTATTTGGCAGATTGGGATTTCTTGACAAGTTTACGTTCAGTAGTTTGCCATTGAATACTTGAACGACTGATACGCATACCATATTATAAAATAACCTACAACTATCTGTCGTCTGCTCTTCATCTTTATCAACTACCTGCATACATGGCTTCACGTAAAAAGAATAAACGGGTACTGTAACAAGTCTGAACATAACGGAAGGCAACTGCATACATGAAGTCAAGGCTCCGGCCAAAGTGTATATGTGTCGGTTTATTAGTCAAGGTATAAAAACGTATACAGCAAGTTGAAAACACAAAACACCTCTGGTTCGTTTGCAGGCTGATGGAACTCAACTATGTTTATCTTCGACGTCACGCGTGAGCTTCCCTAACAACTCGTTCAATTGTGCTACGCGTGCATCATTTATCACTTTTTCATTTCCCAAACCCTTTTCTATTTCACACCATCTATCTCTTAAACCACTAACAGAGATGGTGCTCTGTTATATTCCTCCCTTTCTTTAAGAAGACTTATCTTAAAAAGTCTTAACCCCTAACCTACTTATTCTAATTAACACCTTAACGCCAATATTATTTCTCCCCCTCTTAACCAATGAACTTTATTTCTATTCCTTCAAGTCCAATTCTCCACTTGTCTCTTATAGCTAACCGCTACTGTTCTGTGATACTTCTTCTTCGTTTCTGAGCCTACAAGGTTTCATTTAACAAAACCACAGTTCATAAGGATATTTCATTTCATATATACAATTGTTCATAAAAATCGTTGGTATATACTTTGAAACTTATCATGCGTTATGTAACTTCTCATTCTCTCTCAACATCAACAACACAACACAGGATAGACAGAAAAGATGGGGTGCGCACCCAGTTATGAAGGCATAAAGAAGTAGTCCAAAAAGCAATCACATTTACCTCCCTTGCAAACGCAAAAACTTTACAAATAAAGTTTTTCAAAAACACATCTTATGATCTATGAACATATATCTCTGTTTGTTATAAATTAAGTCGATCTAAAATTTGCTGTCATCCACACCCATGACTATATTTCAGCTGTCTCATGTCCCATCATGAAACCATAATATTAACAATGTTCATTTCCCATGAACATATTTTAAATTAATTAACGCTGTTTATCACAGCTCCTATATTTACCCCCTCACATCCCATGACAAGCATCCTTGTTCATATACGTATCTAACCCTGTACCAAACCATATGCACTGCTATCTACAGCCCCTTTAATATCCATTCTTTATTAACCAGCTTCTTATATTTTCTAACTATCACAGCCTCTTTTTACACCCGCTATAGACGTTAGTCACGTTTATTCCTTAATATAATATGGCATCCAATCCATATACCTTCAATCAATGCTGACTTAATGCAGCTCCTATTTCAACTCCCCAGAACCCTTTTATTTGTGTAGGAACCATTATAAAACCCCGTCATCTAAGTATGGCATATGTTTCCAAAACTTCATAGCCACTATGTAATTAACCTCCCTATCCTAAAACATTAACGCTGATTGGCGCAGCAGCCTTCTTACCAGCACAAGGCCAAAGTTTTTAGTACTCATGTTTACTACAACTTATTATTCATAAGGAGAATGTGTCTCTCTTCTAGTCCTCAGTCGTTTGTTAACTATTTTCTGAACGAAGGGTTTTAAATAAAGCCCCGTCTTATTACTCTTTATTCTAAACAAAACAATAACTATTTGTGAACAAAATTTTTTTAACAATTTTCAACTTATTTGTAAACAAGGGTAAATACTATTCAATACACAAGACAATTCAACTACAATCATAATTCATGAGCCAACCAAAACGAAGTCAAAACAGGATATCATACCCCCAACGTTTTGCAGACAAATTTTCTTTCCCCTCATATCAAATAAAGGTAATCAACCAGTTCAAAGAAAGACATTATTCAAAATAATATGACATACATCCTATCCATTGTTAGTCACTTTTACGGACTAACAATAAATTATTTATCTATTAAGAAAACTCAACAAGTCAAATCTTAAAATCAAATGGGAATAAAAATACATCTTCAAGACCACACGAGAATTTACATCCATATTATCTAACTTATTACTAAAATATACAACATCATGTCTACTCCTTCAAGGACAATTCAATGCTAGGGCAATTATTAACCTGCATTAATCCCCAAAAAAAAATATATATATATATATATATTTATATCTGTTACCTACAGACTATTTTCTCATCATAGCGCGGAACAATATTTGTTCCCCTCAAGCAAATATCATACTTTCTGGAAGTCAACCATTGATTATCTCCCTTCCTAATATTTCACTCTTTACAAAACTAATTCATAGCACATCACAATATTTGAAATATAAACCTAAACAACCGCTGTAAACTACAGCTCAAATCGCTCTATTTTCTAAGTAGCGTGGCTATTTCAGCACACCACAATTCATCTATCTACTAAAGGAAATTGTAACTCGGCACACTAGTTGTTTCCCCTGGATTTGTACCAAGAATTATTATAACTTACTAAACATTACCGTTTACTACGGTATCTCCACAATGCTACAAGCACCAACGAATGTCTATTTATTATAGGCTTCACCACACATCTAGCTACTAGATTTGTCAATAACTAATTCTACTTTTAAGTCTTCTCGTCTACCCGACGCAACTAACCTTTCATTCTCCTGCATCAGTACTTTCCAACATCTCACCACAACAACTCTAAACTATCCTCAACTTTCTCCCCACTTCGTTCTCACACCGCGATGGTAGTCAAGCCAGTCACACTTATCGGAACACGTTCTATAGTGCTCTATTTATAATACTCCGACGTTCATTTGGCTAATCACATTCTCTCCTTCTCTTGCTTACATCACTCATCTTTCACTACTACTCAAGGTTACTCCTATTTATCGGGACTCTTTCAGCAACAGTAAACAACACCGCACATGACTAACGACAAACCTCACTCCGATTGGGCAAATCATCTTCTCTCATTTCTCTGTATCAGGCATTCTTGCTTCGACATGTCTCTGTCAACAATACTAAATCTGTTTTATGAAACGTCATTCAAAATGTTAACTCTCTTTCTGTCACCCTGTCATAGAATTTTCATTAATTCTGTCTAACATCAGACATTCTAAACAAAAGACATCGCAACTTTCCAATCATCTTCTTTCTACCTCCCAACTTTCGCATACTCAGTTACTCTATCCTCCACGAAATCACCAGTATGCTTTATCAGCGTCACTATTCAGCAACTCTTCACATATTCGCACGGCAGTCGTACTTTATGCTTCTCATATGCACTGAGCATTGTATACAAACAACCTCGTTCTCATCTCATCATTATTCTCGTATCACGACACCCTGACGTGCCTATACTATTACTTCTACAAAAAAAAACAAATTAGACACCAATTTAACATTCTAGCAATTACTCACCGCAGCCTAAGCGTGTCGATCACTTCCACACACAGTGACACAAGATATACCAAACGCCTCGTACATGCATGCGCTACTACTACTAATCACCTGACATCGTTCTATCCATGTACTCCACTTAGACGGCGTCTCAAAACCTCACTCCTGCTTCACTCAGCGCGACGAACACATGTTTGTCTACACTTATACTCACGCACGGACAACCCATAACCAGACGAATTACTTCAATACTCAACATGACTCTCACAATTCGACTGCTTTCTTACTACATTCTCAATCATCATAATCCCACTACTCTCCGTCCTACTTAATTCTCCACGTCAAACCACTCTGACAGTCAACTACTCACTCACTTTATCTTAACCTCCTCATCACTTCATAATAATGATCTACTTCTTCGCGCTATTTTCAGGCTATAACATCCGCACTACCCAATCGTCATCACTATTCTATGACTACTTTATACCCCAAGACAACCTATGCAATACATCAGTTCTCGACATCACACATCACTTGCAGTGATTCTCCACCGTTTTCCACTTTAATCCTCTCCACAGCAACACAACAATTGAGCCGGTATAAGCCTCATCATACTTAAATTACCCCAAGCTCAGTTACAAAATGCTCAAATCTGCTCGTATCGGTTATTTAAATATAACCATGGTCTTATCGATTTCATGAGACTTCTAGCTTTGTCCAGCGACGCTTCAGCCTTCTGCTGTTTTTGTGTTCTACTTTCTACTAGGCAAACATCTTTCTTTTTGAAAGTATCTTTTTCTCTCTCTCTTGGTATTCGTCTCCTAGCCTTCACTACTTTTCTGTCATATATAGTGGTATCTTGTTCTAAAGAGTCACCAACTAAAATTCTGTCTGTCTGTCTACTAGGAACCATACCGTATGAGGAAACATCACGCTTCGAGTCAGGATCTGCTCGTAGTACAATCCTCCCGTTCTTATTCATTCCTTTTAAATTCCTGTCGGGTGTACATTCTATATCAAAATCTGATTCTTCAGTTCCATACCCATGATTATATATGAGCAAACTTTTTCCATTTCTGGTCCTAACACTCTTTCTAATTTTCTTTCTGCTGTCTCTTGTCTTGGGTTGTCTAAGTTCTGTATCGGTGTCTCTCTTTGTCACCTTCAAGTAAGTTGGATTTGATTGAGTTTCTACCAATTCGGTTTGAACTTCCCTTCGTTATCTTGCTGGTTGGTTGTACCTGGACTTTCTTTTCCACTGTATCAACTTGTGTCTGTGTATTCCCTTCCACCACTTCAATCACCTGCGTCTGAGTCTCTTGGTCTATTTTCTTTACTAATACCGTCGGCTTCTTTTCCTGTTTAACAGTCACATTCGCAACCACCTTAGGAGCAGTTGAATTTCTACTTACGTTTTCTACCCTGTTCTTTGGCCCTGACTTCAGATACTGTCTCCGTCTTTGTTCAAACCAGTCGTCACGTTTTTTCTAGCAGTCTTGCTATTGGATGGCCAATTCCATTGTTTACTGGAAAGGTCTCTCTCAGGCCTATCTCTGTATCTTCGTCTATTATAACTGCTTCTGGACTTAGTCCTATCTGGTTCAACATAACTGTCTCTATATACCACGTTACGTCTTCTGTTTTCATTAGATACTGTCTGTCTCCTATTATTCTTTACTATTCCATTGCACTCTACCTTAAATCTATAAGCCTCTTGTCTTGTCGTTCTTCCCAGTAACGTTTCCACAAAAGTCTCTACTTCACCAACTGCCACTTTTAACTCTCCCAACCATGCACTGACACGGTTTAATTCTGTATGTAGGTAGTTCATACTCATTTCTCTGAAATTTATCTCAAGCCAAAACAATATACCTACTTCTTCTTCTATATATTTCTTGGTACCTGTAAGAAAACCTCGTCTTGAGCTTTGCTGAAATAATTTTCAATTATGCATGTTTCTCTAGCCGAAGTTTTATTGCTGTGTTGAGTCTGCCTATTGCCGTGCCTACTCCAGTCAAAACCTGTGTCAACAAAACTTGTTCCTCTGCCATGTTGAAATATGCTGAAATAGTTTTGCTATATAATATATATAACCAAATTGACAATTATAATTAATAAAGTATCAATAAGTATACCACTATATTTAAATTAGAGAAGGGACGTAAGCAATTGTTCTTCTTATAAAGATCAAGTATTCTAGTTAATTAATCAATTTTATACAACACACCAGGTTATGTGATATTAGTTAAATCTTACATTAATTTAATTACCAGTTATGGCTGAAAAGTAAGTCCAAATATGCCGACTGATGATTGTGCTTGATAGTTGTAGGCTTCACATAAAAAAACGAGCGTGTCGTGTTCCTCTATTCCACCATAACGAAAGGAGAACTTCTGAACTCTTGATTTCACCCATTGGATGGGCACCCCAGATTTGTGGCTTCTTTTCACCCGAAAAAGGGCACTTCTGGACTTCACCCGAAAAAAGGCACGTCTGGAAACGGCTTTAGCTTAATGAAGCGATTTAAATAGGATCTCTTCTTCAGCAGGACGGCAACCCAGTACGCCCACCCACTTCCGAAGATTCCACATTAACGATATCGCTTTGCTTGATTGACATTTTGATAAGCCAGAGTTCAAGATAGTTGCATTTATGACCAAGCTCGAATGGAGTTGATTTTCATAAGTAGCAGAGTTTCCTCAATCGGAGACAACGATCGAAAACAAATGAGCAAATGGCTTGGTTCAGTATAAGCGTTGACCAACCTTTTGTGATTAAGGATGATCTCTTCACAGCTCCTGACTTCACTTCAGGCAACCAAAGTCAAATTCAATGACATGATGACGGTAACGGCCAGATCAAGAGCTCCAGTAAGACGACATTTCAAGGTAGCATATTGACGTTTAAAAACAACGGCCAGGTCAGTTCAAGACTGGACAATGATGATGGCAGCTCCGTTCCCCAACTCAGAATATTATGTTTTGTGTGACGGTTTTAACGAACATCAGCCCCATCAGAAAAATTTGCAGATTCGATATTAGTTGATTCTCAAAAGATTTGTATGACTTCAACATAAATGTCCGTGGCCTCTGACAATTTCTGCCTTCTAGAAATCCATTGTTTTGTTTTGCAATGATGACCTCTGTGATCGCTTGTGGCCGCGACAGCTCAAATCAGTATCCTGGTCACGGCACCATTTCAGACTGTAACAGGTCTGAACATAACGGAAGGCAACTGCATACATGAAGTCAAGGCTCCGGCCAAAGTGTATATGTGTCGGTTTATTAGTCAAGGTATAAAAACGTATACAGCAAGTTGAAAACACAAAACACCTCTGGTTAGTTTGCAGGCTGAGTTGGAACTGAACTATGTTTATCTTCGACGTCACGCGTGAGCTTCCCTAACAACTCGTTCAATTGTGCTCACGCGTGCATCATTTATCACTTATTCATTTTCCAAACCCTTTTCTATTTCACACCATCTATATCTTAAACCACTAACAGAGATGGTGCTCTGTTATAGTACTCTTCCTTGGCCAAGAGAGTCCCATAGGCTAGCGGAGGGAATGAAGCATCTATGGGGGATACTCCTACCCCGCCACACATTGTACCTTTTCTAATTTTGTTCAGCTCGTTATTTTAAACTGCATGACAATGAGCGGAATCTGCAACAATTAGTAGGTGTGGTTATTGAAAAATTAGGGTCATAATTAAATTGTAAGAAAACAGAGATTATGGTCGTCTTAAAGCAGAAAGAAATACCCCAATGTAATACAAGGGTAACTGGGAATATTCTTAAACAAGTGAATCGGTACAACTATCTTGGAACAGTTATAACATCTGATGGGAAGTACATTGAAGAAATTAGAACAAGAATCGTTAAGGCATAGGGAGCCTTTCACAAGATGAAAACATACAGACTTATAAACAGATGTCAATTGCAACGGGAAAATAAAGTGTTGACTCTCTACATAGAACCTTTACTTTTGTATGGATGTGAAGCGTGGACGATGAGGAGACCAGTGAGACACATATGATGGCAGTGAAAATGAAGTTTCTAAGGAAAATGCAATTAATATCGTGGGCAGAAAGCATAACAAATGAGAAAGACCCACAAGAAACAAATGAAAACTGTAAACTAATTGGAGAAATTAGACTAAGACCGTTAAGAGGTAGAGCTAATGGTGCATGAGTAAAATAAAAATAAAAAGAAGTAATGAAGTAAGAAATTAGTAAGAAAAATTATACGAGGGTAAGTTAATAAGTAAGTCACAATTTTGTTTTTTGTTTTGTTTCCGCGTTTCCATCCTGTTTCAGGATATTGCGGGCAACATCATCATCTTTCAGCTGTATGTTGATTCCTAGGCTAGATTACGCTCATCAGCACGCCACGACTTTCTGAGCGACCGGCTCCATGCTCTCATAAGTCATTGGCGCGACTCGAACCGCTTCCAATTCTCGTGCGCTCACGTCAACCACGAGAGTATTCGGGGTTACGGAGAAAGCTGCTAAATCCTCGACCAGGGAGACCGGAAAGTCACACATGGCTGTAGAAAAATAACTAAATATGATAACAACTTGAAACCAGTTTATTTTTATACATACATTGTCCCTTTATTTCTCAAGATAAGTTCCACCAACATTGATGCACTTATCCCATCGTTTCATCAGTCCTCCCAACCCGGCTGCATAGAACTGCTTGCTTTGTTTTTATTTACCGGCCATCTCACAGAACTGTGTGACTTACTTATTGACTCACCCCGGCAACGTGTTCTACCCAGCTATGTACCGCTTTACGGGACAAAAATTTGTCAGCATAAACACTGACAACACACCTTGGGGGGAGACATTTCGCGAATGACGCCGAAGTTGAATGTGAAGTGAAGTCGTTGTTTAGAAATAAGAGCGTTCTATGCAGCCGGTTTGGGAGGAATGATAAAATGATGGAATAAGTGCATCAATGTTGGTGGAAATTATGTTGAGAACTAAACTAACTCGTTTCAAGTTGTTATCATATTTAGTTATTTTTCTACAGCCATTTGTGACTTACTTATTAACTTACCCTCATACGTTTGTGCTTTGCTTTTTCAGAATATATTCACCAAAGCACAAACTTTTAAGGTTTTCAATTAAATCCCCCTCGTATATTGAAACCAACACTGGCACCTTGTCGTCTTGACACCAGACGATCGTCTGTGACATAGTTCCTTAAAAGGTATAATAACTGCAAATCTACATAACAAAAAAGCATGGGGCTGAATTGTAGAGACAATATGTTGTCAATGCAGCATGATCCCTCTCTCGGTCTGTCTTATTTATTTTTTTTTCCGCATATCCTTTACAGAACATCGCTGTCAATAGCAGCATCTTTCAGCTGTATGTTGATTTCTTGGCAAGATTACGCTCAGTAGTTTGCCATTGCTTTCTGAGCGGCCGGCTCAATTATCCCGCAAGTCACCAGCGGGGGTCGAACCGCTTCAAGCTCTCGTCCGCTACGAGACTCTGCGTGATAAACGGGATTACGGAGAAAGTGTTGTAACCCCTCGGCCAGAGAGACCGGCCTGTCTTGTTTACTTCAGAGAAAAGGTAACACCACTACATCTAGAACAAGAATCGCTGCAGAAGCTGCCGGAACAGCAAAGCAATGCTCCAACTGCCCGGTCACTGCCCAATTGCTGACCAAGGATTAGGACCTGGTCTGTCCTGCTATGACATTTAATCGTTAATTTGCAAATAACACGGTGACTCTGGTGTGGCGATATATCGTTCTGTTGTCCAAGTAGAACGTCCCATTTGTCAATATATTTATCTTTCTGACACTGAATCAGTTAAAATAAACAGAGCGTGTCACTTCATTCATTCCTTTAATATGCCCTATAAATAATAACCTGTTTTATAGAGGTAAAAAATTGTCACTTGACTGCTCACGGTTTTATCTTTTTGTTCAGCCTCGTCTATGTCAATCCTGAGATTACTGCTTAGCTCGTTTCAGGTATGCGGTTTTCGAGGATGACGCTCAATCCAAGATGTCTGGTACGTTGTTTCACATACTACTCTTCCACGAAGTAGTTATTTTTACTTGATAATAAGCAAATATATTCTCTGACATACACTCATTTTAACTTTCAACAATGTTTAAAAAAAAAAAAAAAATTTGTTGCGTATCCCTTACGGGATGTTGCAGTCAACACCAGCATTTTCAGCTGCTGTTGATGTACTAGGCAAGTGTTACGTTCAATAGTTTGGTATATATATATATATATATATATATATATATATATATATATATATATATATATATATATATATATATATATATATATATATGAAGAGCAACATGACTTAATGGAGGGGAAAGCTCGCTTGTAAACTTCCCGTGTGCTGATGTCGGTCGAGGTAGCGGGTTCAACATCAGTTTACGATTTTCATTTCTTCCCTGTAGTACTTGGTCGTTGGTTTTTCTATCTGTCCATGGTATTCTTTGCATTCTCTTCAGAAACCACATTTCTACAGCCATCAGATGTTTTTCAGTCTGACTGCTCATTGTTCAAGTTTAATATCCATACACAAGTACAAGCTCTGTGTAACACATCAACACTCTTTTTCTCGTTTCAATTGACATCATTTTATTGGTCAGTATGTTTTTCATTTTGCTAACGGCTACTTTCGCCATGGCGATTCTTGTTCTAATCTCTTCAAGGCATCCCCCTTAAGATGTTATGACTGTTCCGAGACATTTAGGCGCATAGAGAACCTTGCGGTTTAGGACGACTAACTTTTTTCCCCCCTTTCATTTACTGCATATAGAACCTTGCGGTGTAGGACGATTAGCTAAAATATTTCTTCTACAATACTAGAGGCAACTCATCCTCATCATGATCATGATGATCATTATGATCATCATGATCATGATCATCATGATCATCATCATCATCATCATCATCATCATCATCATCATCATCATCATCACCATCATACATCATCATCATCAGCATCATCATCATGTCCCATGCCGATAAACGTGGGCGGTCATGTTTCGCCATCTCACTCGATCACCAGAGTCGTGGATAAGCTGTGTGTTTTTATCTCGATTATGCCATGTGGTCAAGACATCTAGATATTTACTTCTTTCTCTTCAAATGGTTCTTTCCCCCACAATCTTGCCAGTTGTCACCAAGTTCTCCAGTTTATTTCTTCTCCAAAAATCCCCCCCCCCCCAAAAAAAAACACAGTTCATTGCATATACTTTACAGGACTTTAAGTCAACCCCTTCATGTCTTGGCTATTTGTGATTGCTTGGTAAGTTTACGTTTAGTAGTTTGCCATCGCTTTCCGACCGACCGGCACTCAAACCATTGTATGAAAACCAACGCAAGGCGGTCAGCTTCCAAATAGTCCTATTTTGTTTTTCGAACGCGGTATGCGAGATTACAAATTGCTTCCGTAAGCCCTTTGACCACAGAGTTGGCGTTCTTCTAATAACGTATATGAAAAAAAAATCTTGACCGTCTACTTCTAATTTCTCTAATCAGTTTACGGTTTTCATTCGATTCTTGTAGGACTTGATATCAAAAGAAATAAAGTTAATTTATTGAACATGTTACAGATAAATATGCTGTGCAAGAATACTGAATCAGGGATGCAAGTATTTATCGCTGCATGTGTCTTCATTGCTTGGACTGTAACAACATTTATATGCCACGAGAGTGGCAAGCTGTTTCTGCTGTTGTCCGAGAAAACACTGCATGTTGAAGAAAGTGCCAGCCAGTTGTCCAGTGTGCCACATCAACGTTTTAGTTTGGCGTTTATTCTCACAACAGTTCAGGTAAGTTGCGTTCATGTTGTTAAATATGTGGCATGCCTGTTGTCTTCCTCTCTTCAAAGTCATGGCTGTTTTCTTCCTGAAAAATGTAGGTCAGCATGGCCGAATGAATAAGAACGCATGTTCTTAAACAACCGATGTGCTGATGCCGAGGTAAAAGGTTCAACCCCTACACTGGACAGTTAGACAAAAATGTTGACATATCGCCCTTTACATGGGGACGTAAATTACAAGAACCTCTCAGATCGGAGTGGGTTCGCCTGATGGCAATGGGTCCTGGTAATAGGAAAAGCTTATCCACACGGAAAATTCAGTCCAGCTACGACTAGTAGTAGTGTGTATGGACTACGCTTGAGTTCGCCTTCGAGCGCAAAAAACCAAAAACAAAATCCTGCAAAATTGTATTGGATCTTTCCTTGAAAATTTCACTTTATTTATCAATCAGAAAGTTATTGTTATAGGTGTCCCTCAAAATTTGATTGTTGTATGATTGCATCAAATATCCTTGTTGTATTTATTCCTCGAAAGGCCCTTGTATTATTCTCTGAAAAAGTTATTGTTGTATTCGTCCCTCAAAATTTGATTGTAGTTTTCTTCCTCCAAAAAACTTTATTTCGTATTTATTCCTATAAAATGCCTTGCTGTATTCTTCCCTCAAAGGAAGACTGTTGCATTCTTCCCTTACAAATCATTATTGTTTTCTTACCTCAAAAAGCCACTGTTGTATTCTTTCCTCAAAAAACATTGCTGCTTTCCTTTCAAAAATTTCTTGTATTCTTAACTCAAAAAGCCTTTGTTCTATTCTTCTCTCAAGATGGTCTTGTTATTTTCTTCCCATAAAAAGTCATTGTGTTATTCTTCCCCCAAAAGCCACTGTTGTATTCTTCTTTTAGAAAACATTGTTGCATTCCTTTCGAACAGTTCCTGTTGTATTCTTGTATCAAAAAGCCATTGTTGTATTCTTCTCTCAAGATGTCCTTGTAGAATAGAATATAACAAGGACAATTAACTGTAGAGAAAGAATACAACAATGGTTTTTTTGTAGGAAGAATTGTAAAAAAAAACATTGTTGTATTTTTTCTATACCCTAAATTATCCTTGTTATATTCTGCTCACATAACGCTATTGTCGTATTCTTTCCCTACTTAAGATATCATTGTCATATTCTTCCCACAAACATCCATTGTCGTATTCTTTCCCTACTTAAGATACCATTGTCATATTCTTCCCACAAACATCCATTGTCGTATTCTTTCCCTACTTAAGATACCATTGTTATATTCTTCCCACAAACATCCATTGTTGTATTCTTTCCCTACTTAAGATATCATTGTCATATTCTTCCCACAAACATCCATTGTTGTATTCTTTCCCTACTTAAGATACCATTGTCATATTCTTCCCACAAACATCCATTGTTGTATTCTTTCCTTACTTAAGACATCCTTGTCATATTCTTCCCACAAAAAGACATTATTTTATACTTTTCCTACCCTAAGATATCCTTGTAATGGCTGGTACATTACCATACAACATACAACCAACAATGAACTTAACAGGGAATATTGTGGGCAGTTATTCCTCTAGGTGTCTGATAGGCAGCATAATAATAATAATAATAATAATGAAAGATGAAGGAGGAGGTGGAGGAGGAGGAGGAGAAGAAGAAGAAGAAGAAGAAGAAGAAGAAGAAGAAGAAGAAGAAGAAGAAGAAGAAGAAGAAGAAGAAGAAGAAGAAGAAGAAGAAGAAGAAGAAGAAGAAGGAGGAGGAGGAGGATTAGGAGGTGGAGGAAGAAGGAAGAAGGAAGAAAAAAGAATAAAGAAGGAAGAAGGAAGAAGAAAGAAGGAATGGGGAATAAGGAAGAATACGGAAAAAGAAAGAAGAAGGAAGAGGAAGGAAGAACAAGAAAGAGCAAGAAAGAACAAGGAAGAAAATGAAAGAAGGTGGAAGAAGCCACAAGTAGATGGAAGAAGAAGGAAGGAAGAAGGAAGAATACGGAAAAAGAAGGAAAAAGGGGGGAAAAAGAAGGAAGAAGGAAAAAGAAGGAAGAAGGAAAAAGAAGGAGGAATGAAAATGAAGGAAGAAGGTAAAAGAAGGAAGAAGGGAAAAGAAGAAAGAATGAAACCAAATAGAAAAGAAGGAAGAAGGGAAATGACCGAAGATGGAAATAGAAGGATGAAGGAAAAAGAAGGAAGAAGAAAATAGAAGGAAGAAGGAAATGAATAAAAAGGAAAAAGAAGGACGAAGGAACAGAAGGACAAATGAAAGAAGATGGCAAAAGAAGGAAGAAGACAAACTACGGTAGAATGAAAAAGAAGGAAGAAGCAAAAAGAAGGAAGAAGGAAGAAAGAGGAAGAGGAAGCAGAGGAAGAAGAGGAGTAAAGAAACAGCAGCAGACGGAGGTGGAGGAGGATTAGGAGGAGGAGGAGGAGGAGGAGGAGGAGCAGGAGGAGCAGGAGGAAAAGGAGGAGGAGGAGGAGGAAGAGGAGGAGGAGGTGGAATAGTCATTTCAGTTATCAAGGAACACTCTTGAGGCCACTAATATAACATAAATGGAGGCGACAAAGTGGAATCCCAGTGTGGTAAATATAACTGTCATCTTGTATTGTCTATTGTAGTGGTTCTCAACCGATGGGCAATTCCCCCTTCCCCACCCCTTCCCCCGCCCCAGGGGGGGGGGGGGGGATTTAGGGTTTCCAGGGGGGGAGGGGAATTAAGATTATTTCAAGATCGCGTTAATACAAAAACCGATTACCTGATATTGTTTTTCCCTTCATACTGTACGGTTCTGTACGTCTCACCCTTCTAAAATTCAATTTATAAAGTAAGTAGACCCACAAATCATGTTTTATGTTAACGTCTAGACTTGTTTTAGTATGTGCTATTAAATTTAGCTGCCATTATTACGTATGAACGTATGTATTATTACGTATTCAAGCACTTGGAATCAACGACTGGCAAGAGAAGGTCAACCAGAGAGACGAATAGAGACGGATTGTATCTGCAACAAAGAACCTCAATGTCTCGGAACGCTGAAGAAAAAGAAGATTATTAGTATACTGTGTAGGGGCGTGGGCGGGATGTTTAGATAGGAAATACGAAAGGGGGGAATGACGTTCTGAAAATATGGTGAAGGGGGGCACGGACCAAATTTTTAGGCAGGAAATACGAAAAGGGGGGTGACGTTCTGAAAATATGGTGAAGGGGGGCACAGGCCAAAAAAGGTTGAGAACCACTGGTCTCGTGTATCCTCCAATCTCTTCTTCCTTCCTCTACTTCCATGAGTGTTCATCAATACATGTTAACTTATTTCCCATTAGAAGACACTCCAGTTAAATGTCATGATTGCAGTGTGTGACATGCCTGATGCTGGTGTCCCCTGGCTTTGGCAACAAGGGCATCCTTCAGTCGAGGGCTGCACTGC
Source organism: Cepaea nemoralis (assembly GCA_014155875.1). NCBI lineage: Eukaryota > Metazoa > Mollusca > Gastropoda > Stylommatophora > Helicidae > Cepaea > Cepaea nemoralis. The sequence goes on along the minus strand of JACEFZ010027620.1, from coordinate 88,225 downwards.
TGCTTCTGGCAACTCACGGTCTGGCCACGCTAGCCACTAACTACAGCATGGCTTACATTGAGGTAATCATATGGGCAGTCTAGTGTTGGGGGTTGGTCGTTTGTATCCGGTCTTCTTTTTCTCCATTGGAACAGCATCATCAAGTACCTCGCCGACAGACCTGGGTGATCATGCTTCTCTACATCTTGAGATCCTCAAAGGCATGTATCAGTTCGTGAACTGATTCCCTTCCATGTCGTGAAGCAAGACTGCCAAGAATGTTCTCTCTCTGTCTTCCTCTATCTCTCCTTCCACAATTCTTTCCGGTTGTGACATGCTCCAGTTGTCTTCTTATAATGTGGCTCAATAATCAAGAATGTCTATTTCTGATGTTTGTATTAAGTTATCTTATTTTGATGACTAGTCGTTTATCTTGATTGCCAAATTTTTATATTGGCAATCTGTCTTTTATATTGATGACATACTTATTTGGGTGACTTTTTGTCTATAAAGGAGACCTGTCCTACATACTGTCGCTTATATATATATATATATAGATTGTCCCTTATATAATTGATCTCTCGATTGCTTTAGTGGTTTGCACTTTATACTGGATAACTTCATTAAAATGGTAACCTGTTGATTATAATGATGACCTATTATTTACAGGAAAATAGTATCAAGGATGATATCAAAGAAAAAGGTGAGACCAAAATGTGAACTGGGAGTAGAAGGAAACATTCTTAACCAAGTTGGTGATTTTCAATACCTAGGGGCATTTATAACATCAGATGAAGGGTGCACAGCAGAGATTACGAACAGAATCGGTCAAACAATCTCTGCATTTCAGAAAATGAAAAGTTCCGCCATTATCAATGAATGTAAGAAAGAGAGTCTGAAGTGCTATATAGAACATGATATGGCAGTGAATCTTGGAATGTAAATGACAAAATTAGAAAGAAATTGGAGGCAACAGAGATGTGATTCCTGAGACGAATGTTGCGAATTTCCGAGACTGTTAGAGTAACTAACGACGATTGCCTGAAAGACGCTAATGAAAATAGAACATTATATACAACAATAAGAAAGAGACACAAAGATTTCTTTAGTCATGCTATGAGAAGAAAGGCATTGAAGAGCATCGTGACGACTGGAAAGATCAGAGGGAAGAGAGGCAGAGGCCGATCAAGAGAAATGATGTTGGATGGATCGAGATGGTGGCATTGAGGAATATCATCAGCGGAGTTGATCCAGAACACCAAAGACCGAGATATGTGGAGACATGAACGCCTACGCCAGTAAACATGGCAATTGATGATAATGATTATTTAAAACCCTCACGATCTGTTGTAATGTTATTGTGTGTGGTTCCGCTACCTATCATTTACTTTGGCCACCTGTCTTCACACAGGTAATTTGTCGTAGATAGTGGTGACCTGCCAATCAGGATACCTCTTGTATATATTTGGTGCACTGATCTATTAATGACCTATCGTCTGTACTGATCTATATTTTGTATATGGATATCTACTGTGCATACTTTGAACAGATTTTGTTTCATTATATTTCAGCTTTGTCAACATTTCTTTGCGTCAGTCTCTGCAGTTTAGTACTCTTCAATTTATCTTCACTGTATTCTTTTACTTCTTCTTTTTGAGGGGGGGGGGGGGGAGAGAGAGAGAGGGAGAGAGAGAGAGAGAGAGAGAGAGAGAGAGAGAGAGAGAGAGAGAGAGAGAGAGAGAGAGAGAGAGAGAGAGAGAGAGAGAATGAGAGTTTTAACGCTCGTGCATAAACGTTCTCTAGTGAGCGCGACACTATGGGTTCATTCCACACAGGTATGTTGCACTCAGAGGTTGATTTCTCGTCTTTGACTTGGAAACGTCGAATACAAGTACCTCAGAAGTCGGAGTGGGTTCTCCTGATGGTGAGATATCATGGCAATAAGGAAAGCTATCCCACACGCATGTCAGCCGGGTGCACTAACTAGTAATAGCAACAACTTGTTGTAATGGGCTGTATGTGAAATACACTCTAGTTTAACTCAGTACGAAACAGAAAGTAGGTTTGGACAAACCATGGTGCACAATGAAATGAAGAAGTATTATCATGTAAAATCCATTCACTAAGCAAAAGATGACACTAAAGACAAAAAAATCAGGCGATGACCCTAGTGTGGCGATATATCGTCCTTCTGTCTAAACTGGAGGTCACATGTGGCTCTATATAATCCTTGAGCAATGAGTCAGCTATATCAAGCGAATGAAATAAGAATAGTCCTTTATATCTCACAGCATGTGCTTTGTTATTTAATGTGTATCTATTCATTACGACATTAATATTTTCTGCAGCTTCCAGTACAGCATACTACCATTGTTAATCTAAATAACAAACATGTTGTTACTAGCTAGCACGGCAGATGTACATGGCTCTCAACTGTTGTCAGGGTTATTTAACAACCTGTGCATGTTTTCACAAAATTTTTATTTTAGGCCTCCTCAACATTAGCCATCAAACTGACAGAGCCAGTCACAATGGCTATAGGGCACCACATGGTTTCCCAAACCATTGTACCGCTCCAGACAGCAATAAGTATCCCCATCATTATATCTGGAGCTGTAGTTTTTGCAGGCAAGGATATTATTGTTGTTGTTGTTGTTGTTGTTGTTCTTCTTCTTCTTCTTCTTCTTCTTCTTCTTCTTCTTCTTCTTCTTCTTCTTCTTCTTCTTCTTCTTCTTCTTCTTCTTCTTCTTCCTCTTCTTCTTCTTCCTTCGTTCTATATTTGTGTATTTTTAACGTAATAGTGCAATGCGTGTTTTCAACAAAGTTGCAATGTTATCACATATTGGCCAACAAAATCAACCTCTCTTTGGCTTGTGTTGTTCGGGTTAACCTTGTCTGGCAAGAAAATGCTATGTGAACCAGGTAGTGCGTGGCGGCCAGTTTATAATAAAGTTACATCACTTTAGCGAGGGTTCAAAGTTCACGTAACCGCCACCATGTGTCAAGGACAGACTGCCTCTATAAAGTACAGAATAACCTAAAAATACCTGAAGCACTTTAATGGCAAGTGGCTGAGAAATGTTCAGGAAGGCCCCGGTTAACGTCGGGGTTACGTTCTTGTTAAACACGACTATAGGTGAAACGACTCATAGTGAAACACTATTTTCCATATACTTAAATGAAATACAGTGTATTATGTAATGTTTATTTTGATGGTTGTTGATATTTGTTGGCTGAATAAAGGTGGGTTGGAGGGCGAGTGGTAGAGTTATTGGGACGTAGAGGCATTAAAACCACGGCTCTCTCCAAAACTATCATCAGCACTACTAGTACTGCTTTCACCCGTTTTCTTAGCTAGATATTCATAGAGAGACATTGCTTTCTCTTGGATAACCATCTTGCCCACAGGCATATTCCGTTGGTTCTGGTCTTCATTCCAGACGGCCAATGTGCTTCCATGTTCTCCATAGAGTACTTCTGGTACGAGTGATCTTGGAAGCACTCAAAGTGGTTACGTTTTTAGCACCCTCTTTGATTTTGTCAGCATCTGCACGAATTGTCCTTACTGTGGTTGGAGGTAAACCAACGACTTTATCTATATCAACAACCCGATTGCCAGTCTCAAAACGACGTAACACATCTAACTTCACCTGAAGTGTAACACTTTTCCTGGCTCTCTTACACCCAAACACATTATCAGCACTTACTGTGCGCTTAGAACTCATAATTACGGATTAGGACAGGATAAAATCTTGGGAAAACGCACTGCACAAAATGTAAAATGGCGACGTTAATGCAGCATAGCAGCACAGGGGACGACGTTATGGCGGAACGTAGAGACGTAAAGTGAAGTTATGACCCATTATGACAACGACGTTATAGTGAAACGACGTAAAGCGGGGCCTTCCTGTATGAGGCACATTAGTCACACGGCCGAGTGGCCTAAAATTGTACGTCACATGACTTAAAAGAGCGTCATTTATTATTCTGTTACATTACTGCATTGCCGGCTGCCTGGCCGAGGGGTTAGCAGCTTTCTCCGTTAATCCCGAATACTCTCGTAGTCAACGTGAGCGGACGAGAATTAGAAGTGGTTCGAGTCACGCTAGTGACTTATGAGAGTATGCAGCCGGTCGCTCAGAAAATCGTGGCATGCTGATGAGCGTAATCTAGCCTAGGAATCAACATACAACTAAAAGATGCTGGTGTTGACCGCAATATCCTGAAACAGGATGGAAACGCGGAAAAAAAATTATTGCATTACTGTAAAAACACATATTTACGTTGTTGCTGTTAATGCATTACTGTAAAACCACATATTTCCCTCTTCCGTGTCTCCACCTTGACGAGGTAGAGGGTTTGCGCGTTTCAATGCGCCCAAGAGCTATGCTGACGGTAGCACAGTTACTGGTAGCGTATCCATGTCGGACAGGCCAAGGAATAGGAATCAAATGAACAGAGACATGCACCTGCTTCCTTGTAGGTAGACTGGGGACAGCCAAAGGCTAGGGAAAGCACCCCGAAAAATCCTTGTCGCAATCGGATGTACTGAGCCACAAGCTTGACAAAACAGTGCAACGTGGCTTAATCAATTCATGATGCACAAATCAACATTAATCAGTTTGATGTTAATACCGTGAAGTCCCATCATTCTGTGATAGTGTCGGGCCCCTGCCTCAAGGGGGTCCAGCATTACTACTGGTGGTCAATTCCCCTGTGCTGTGGAGTCAAGGACACAGAGGAGTAGGTAAAGGCTATTGATCAAATACCCCGGACACCCAATATACTATAGTGGAATGCCGAAGGAGTTTCTAACAAGAAGTCCCCTTAACACATCGCCTTCATAAAGATAGAATAGATGTGGCATGCATACAAGAGACACACCTCAACGCCCATTGCATATTATCAGTCATAGGATATCAAGCCACACTTTTCGAACGCGAAGGATACAAAGGAGGAGTTCTAATACTTACACGAAATACAATACCTTGCAGCGAAGTATCTGTGACCTCTGACAACCAAACGGAAATTATATGTGTTGATATAATGATAAAGGACGTGAAAATAAGAATTTACAATCTGTATAGCCCAGCAGATAAGGGCCTTACACTTTCAAATATGAAAATAACTGACACAAACTGTATTATTGTTGGAGACTTTAATAGCCGTTCAGAAAGATGGGGATACCTAGATATTGACAACAGAGGAGATGAAGTGGAGGACTGGGAAATCTCCATCTACTCAACAAAGCGGATGACACACCGAGCTTCTACTCTAGACGATGGTTTAACACTTCTACACCAGTCTAAGCTTTCTGCACAGGAGACATCCTCCACAAAATCGATTGCCATGTGCTTGACCAATTAGCAGGTAGTGAGCACAGACCAATCAAGCTTGTAATGAATATGGAGTATGTTCCACACGAGCAAAAGCCTTTGCCTCGCTGGAATTACAAACCACTTGATTGGGATAGATTTGCCATACTAACAGACAAATATTGTGAAAACATAAATACATGATATGGCAACATGAAGCAAATGGTGGAAAGTATAAACAAAGTAATAATACAGGCGGCCACTGAGTCCATTCTCAGAGGAGCGAGGAAAATTTACAAACCACACTGAACTCAAGAGCTACAAATTTTGGAGGACAAAGTTGAAGATGCCAGGAAGACAGCAGAGAGAGAACAAACGACAGAAGCGAACATCTCTCTCGAAGCCATCTCAGCGAAATATAAAAGAATGATTGATTGATTGACTTAGGAACCCCACATCACAGCATTCAGGGCATTCCCATAAGCGCTCCGTCCCCATCCTCAGCAGCCAGCGAAGAGTTCCAACACTAATAGTACCCGTAGCAAATAAAAGAACAGTAAATTAAACAACAAGATATTCTTGGAGGGAAACATCAGAACACCTTATCTTTGACAGAGATGAAAACAAACAATGGAAACTAATGAAAGCCATGAACAATGAAGCACCCAGAAACAAACAAATAACAATTAAACAAAGAAATGCATAGCTTACAAGACAAAATGCTACAAATGCACTAATGGAACACTATGCTAGTGAAAACCACATTGATATTACAATCGAACAGAAGAAAGCAATCAAAGATAAACAGACACATCATAGTAATACAGAGACAGCAGCAGAATATATGATGGCTAGTCTAAAAATGGAGGAAATAAAGCAGGCAATGAATACCCTAAAATAAGAATAAATCACCAAGAAATGATCGAATCACAAATGAAATGCTAATAGGACTAGGCACTAAAGCAGAAAAGAAACTATTAGCAATCGTAAATTACAGCTGGAAGAGAGTAATAGTCCCACAGGCATGGAAGGAAGCTATACTAATTACAGCCCCAAAGAAAGGAAAAGACCTGGAAGAACCAAATGGCTATCGACCTATCAGTCTAATTAGCTGTGTAGGAAAATTAATGGAACGCATTATCAATGGCAGGCTAACATGGCATCTGTAATTAGACTAACTCTTAACACCACACAAAGCAGGATTCAAAAAGTGAAGATCCCTGAAGATCACATAACCTATATAGCTCAGGAAATAGGAGGATGCCTTCCAAGAGAAAAAGGACACACTAGCGGTCTGGATAGATTTAGAAAAAACATTTGATAAAGTATGGAAGGAAGGACTGAAAGTAAACCTGCAAAACATGCATGTTTATGGGAAAATGTACAAATGGATCAGCCACTACCTTGATAACAGAACTGCCAGGACAAAAGTACAAGGACAAACCAGCAAAAAGATGCTGTTGGAGCAAAGGTGTCCCCTAAGGGAGGAGTTCTTTCACCAACATTATTCCTAGCATATATAAATGACATCACGGAAAATTTTCCAGCCTGAGTACACACATCCTCACTTTGCAGATGACCTAGCCATATGGACATCTGAAGAATATATTAGTACAGCTAACAGCAGAATACGCAAGCCTTATTAGCGCTAGAGGACTGGTCAAAATCATGCTAGTGAAGATAAGTGAGGAAGAAACAACATGCACAGTGTTCCCCCTCTCAGATAAAACTCAGCACAGTAAGCTGGTACTGAATGGAAAAATATTGCGCCATAAAGAAAATCCAGACTATCTAGGAGTCAGCTTTGATCGTCGCCTGACATGGAAGACAGGTTGAGAAAAATCTAATAAGAGCAAGGCAAAGAATGGCAGTCATGAAAAAGCTTGCTGATACAACGTGGGGAGCAGATGAGAAAGTTCTCAAGAAGTTATATACTGGACAGGGTGAGGCCAGTACTGGAATATGGCATTGCGGCTTGGGCAACAGCAGCTAAGTCACACTTTAACACAATAAGTACAGTCCACAATCAAGGTATGTGGATCATAACTGGAAGCCTGAAGACAACGCCTATTAACGAACTAGAAAAGATCACTTGTTTACAACCAATGCAGGATAGAAGAGATAGTAGAGCCCAGCAACAAGCAGAAAAATTTAGAAGACTGACAGACCAGCCTATGTATAGTAGGTTAAATAGTTTTGGAAAGGGAAGACTGAAGCGCAGCATCTTTGTAGAAACTGCAAAACGAATTATTAGGGCAGATCCTATACTTAACATATCAACAGTCAAACACATTTACAATGCATGCAAGTTACCAGCTTGGAGACAGCAGCAACTGCCTGAGATGAAAGAAAACATTCCTGGTATTGAGAAAAAGAACATTCATAATGAAAGAGAAAGAAGAAAAATAGCCGTAAACTACATAAATGAATATTAGCCGAGTAGCAATTGGACCTATGCATATACAGATGGATCATCCAAAAATTCAATAGCAAATGGAGGAGGAGGAATTCTCCTAAATTTAAAAACTGGAGTTTAAAAAAAAAAAGTTAGTGGCAAGTTGAACATTTTCAAGTAACTTCAAAGCATAAGTAGAGGGTTTGAAAAAAGGCAGCAGACATGCTCTTGATGGAGGGAAACAAAAAAGAAGCAAATAGCAATCTTCACAGATGCAAAGTCAGCTGTCTCAATACAGAAGAGCAAAAACAGCACAGAACTAGCAGACCTAAGAGCAGCACTCAATGGACTATGTCAAATATAAAAAAAAAAGTTACAATACAGTGGATCCCATCACATTGCAGTATACCTGGAAATGAAGAGGCTGACAGACTAGCAAAAGAGGGCGGATGACTACCTCAGCCTGACAATAGACATAACCTATAATGAGGCAAAAAGGTTTATAAAAAGCACTTATAGAACGAAATGGGAATCAGAGCATCCAGGCCACCAGAAAGATGATGCATATTACAAACTCAACCGAAGTGAACAAGTAGCAATCTTCAGACTCCGGACAGGACATAACAGGCTGAAAAACCACTTGTTCAATGCATTAAAGTTAGGGGATACTGATGAATGCAATTGTGGAACTGGTAAAATGACAGCTAGACATTTGCTGCAGGAGTACCCAATATATGTAGAACAGAGAAAGGTATTTTGACCCTCACTGCTTCATTTGAGAACAAGCTCTATGGAGATGCCAATACGCCCAGGTTGACTGCAGTTTACTTTAACTAAATTTAGGTTGACATCGAAAGGTGCATGAAGAAGAACTTAGACTACCACACTTCATACCACAGGTATGTCAGTAGCAAAAGCGTCCGGGTGGCATGAAATGGAATATTGCTTGGCTAGCAAATCCATTACTTGGAAAGTCCTAAACAAAAGCTCATTGTGTGGGTGTCATCAAAGGTGGAAACAGCGTCTCACTGGCACGAAATGGAATATTGCTTGTATAGCAAATCCATTACGTGGAAAGTCCAACTCGACAGTTCACTGTGTGGGTGTCATCTGCAGACTGCATTCTTCTGGTTTCCGGAGGAACAACCTGTGGTGAACGGAAAACCCAATATACGGAAGTGAGGCTAAGCAGCCATATGAAGGACGTGGCGATTCCTCGGGTGAGCCCAGTACCAGAGCGTTATGTGTCGGCTCTGCAATTATGGAAGCCTCCTTGGATGGCGGGGAATGCCCATGGTGTGCCTCTACCTTCCCTTGAGTGCTGACTTGGATGTCTTCGGCTGTTCTAAATAGGCCAGCTTGGATGGAGGATAACACCACAACAGTGAGAGTAAAACGTCATACGGAAGACCCGGGAACGTTAACCCGGTCAAAAATGCCCACAGACGTCGGATGTGTCGGCCTAACGCTGCTCTACAGCAAACGTGCACAACGCAATCACCTCCGAAAAAACTCTCCGGATGAACGCAGAAGATGAGGAAACCGTCTATTCAATTTGTTACTTTTATTGCATTACTATTAAGGCAACAAGGGCTGATGGAATTGCTGCTGAATTTATAAAGGTAGGTGGCCATGCATTACATCTAAAGCTATACGAACTAATAATAAAAATCTGGAGGACAGAAGAATTACCCCATGACTGGAAAGAGTCATTATTGATACCTATCTTTAAGAAAGGAGACAAGTTCCAATGTGGAAATTATAGAGGAATATCACTACTGTCCACAAGCTTATAAGATACTATCCGCATTATTACTAAATAGACTAAAACCATATTCAGAAAGACATATTAGGTGACTACCAGGCGGGTTTTAGACAAAACAGATCAATAATAGATCAGATATTTATCTTACGACAAATAGCCGAGAAAAATTGGGAATATAAAAGAGATCTCCATAACATTTTTGTGGATTTTAAAAAGGCTTATGATAGTGTCCATAGGAATAGTCTATGGAATGCTATGGAAATTTGGAATACCAAGGAAGTTAATCAACATGACCAGACTATGCATGGAAGATACTTATAATATAGTAACATATAAAGGCAGGAAATCAGACCCCTTCCAAATAACATCTGGCTTGAAACAGGGTGATGCACTATCGCCGCTACTCTTCAATCTGGCTCTAGAGAAAGTTGTAAGGAAGGTAAAGGAGGAATGTGATATTGGAGGAACATCCAAGCTGCTTGGTTATGCAGATGATATAGATATTATAGGGGAAAATGAACAAAAGACATTGGAAATATTGACTCACTTAAAGGAAAAAGCCCAACAGATGGGGCTGGTTATCAACCAAGATAAGACAGAATATATGGTAATTTCAAGAGAAGGAATGGCTAAAAACTCTGGCCACATACAAATAGATAATATGACCATTAAAAGAACGGAAACATACAAATACCTGGGTACAATCTTCAACTGCTCCAACATCATAAGGGAAGAAATACAAACTAGAATCAATTCTGGAAATAAGATATACTATGCACTACAACATCTACTAAAATCAAATGCGCTATCTCGTAACACCAAAATCACAATATACAAAACACTGATCAGACCAGTTGTGCTGTATGGCTCTGAAACCTGGAGTACAACGAAAGGAGACGAAGCCTTGTTACAAACCTTTGAGAACAAAGTTTTAAGACGCATCTTTGGACCCATTAGGGATACACAAAGTGGAGAGTGGAAAAGAAGAAGTAACAAAGACATTTATGATCTGTTTAAGTCCCCGCTAATCACTGGTATCATGAAGGTTAATAGACTACAATGGCTGCGGCATATAGAAAGAATGGAAGACAATAGGGAAACAAAACTCGCTTACACTCAGGAAATAAATTACCGTAGACCCCGAGGTAGGCCAAGAAGACGGTGGAGAGATAATATATATACAGACCTACAAGCACTTGGAATCAACGACTGGCAAGAGAAGGTCAACCAGAGAGACGAATGGAGACGGATTGTATCTGCAGCAATGAACCTAAATGGCTCGGAACGCTGAAGAAGAAGACTATAAAATCACATGTGTAATTTGTTACTCTTTACTGCATTATTGTAACATCATCTACTTATTTTGTTCTTTTACTGCATTGGTGTAAAATTACCTATTTATTTCGTTACTTTTACTGCACTATTGTACAATCACCTATTTATCTTGTTACTTTTACTGCATTGCTGTAAAATTACCTATTTATTTCGTCACATTTACTGCGCTACTATAAAATTACCTATTTATTTCGTTTTTTTTTACTGCAATTTGTTATTGCCTTTTCTGCATTATCGTAAATTTAACCATGTATTTTATTGCTCTTACAACATTGCTGTAAAACCACCTATAAGGCCTTTTTTTACCTATACTTCCCAGATCTTCATGCACATCACAACTTCATGAACCTTATAGGCGCCCTGCTGGCATTTGCTTCAAACGTCATTCTAACTGCAAGGAACCTAACGCTCAAGAACATCCAGGACTCAAACGCGGCAATGGACCTCAGGCCGTTTTCCCATATTGCCTGGGTTGTTCTAGTCGATGGTGGACTTGTAGCCGGGACTTATTATCTCCAGGGACTCCACCTGGCTGCTAAAAATGCCTGGGTCCTGTTGGCACTATGTCTAATTTCTGGGGTCTTCCATGTGACGTATTCGTATATATCTACCAATGTTGTCTTAAGGGTAGGTACAATGAATGAATTACGTGCGCGCGCTCACGCACACACACACAGACACACACACACACACACACACACACATCGGGAAGTAGAATGGTAAGCTTCACAAGAACACGATCATAAGTGACAGGGAGGTAAGGTTAGGTAACTGTTAACCTGTTTAGGGGTCGGTAACTGTTAATGTCAGAGCCTAGCAGCAACATCGTTACGGCACCCGGCGGACAAGAGTTGTCGGCTGGCAAGTTTCTTACCTGACACGCGACCAGCGCTGACGACAGACGACGCAAAGCCACGTGACCCCACCTGAGGCAGTGGGCAGTGTGTGTGTTAATCTCAGGACCAAGCTGGGACTGGACATCTGAGCGGACGTTGTGTGTCGAGAGCAAGGCGTTTTGTGTGAATCTCCGTGGTTGTGAGCTGAACGACTGATATCGTGAGCGTTAGACCTATGAGCTGTTTTGTGGTTGTGAGTTATCTGTTGTACATTGCTGTAACTATTGTTATGTATTTATTGTGGTAATAAATCCATAGAACTTGTGTTGCTGTGTCTTACGTCGAATAACGTTTGTACTTGTACTGTCTCACATGTGTTAGCCAACGAGCCTAATATAAGATCCTGACATGTGTGGACGTGGGTTGCTCGTCATTATTTAAGAACCTAATATATTTAGACGTGTGTTGTTCGTCTTTGTGATTTAAAACTATAATTCTTGTACTTGTAAAATTTGTCAAGGTTATAGTGATGTACATGTGATCGGAAAAGTCTCAGTGTGATCCATTACTACATTGTCTAAATATGTTTAAGATCATTAGTAAATGTACAGTACATATTGTTTGAGCCTGTAAACGTGTAAAACATTTGTAATTCGTAAAACTTGTCACCGTTCGACCTTGTCAACCTTGTGATTTTGCCGCCATTTTGACCTTGTCGCCATCTTGTAAACTTGATGTCTTTGTCCTTACTGAATGTCATCTTGATGTAAGTGATGTGTCATCAATGTTATTGAGTGTTCAAATACAAATAGATTGTTGTTGTGTATTGAGTTTGTGGAACGCAAAGAGTTTTGGAAAGAGTGTAACTTCTGTTGAAAGAAACACTGTTGACTACGAAATCCTGATAAAAGACAAACACAAAATATTTCACATCAATATGCTAAGACCATACTTCAACAGAGACAACGAACAAGACGATACGACAGCTTGCACCGTGATAATAGATCACGAAGATGATGATTCTAGCGACGAGATTCCAACACCTACATTAGACACGACAAACTGCTTGAAGGAGATCAAGATCAATCCAAACCTAAGTCAAGCAGAGACAAACAGTTGCAAACAGTTGATACAAGAGTACAACACCATCTTTTCAGACAACCCAGGACAAACAGAGTTAGTACAGCATCAAATCACACTTACATCAAACACACCCATAAGATGCAGACCATACACCATACCATTACATTACAAGGAACAACTACATCAGGAAATCATTAACTTAGAAAAAAACAACATCATCAGACGATCCCTATCAGACTTCTCTTCACCCATGGTCATTGTACGGAAAAAGGACAACACAATACGACTTTGCATAGATTACAGAAAACTGAACAAAATAACTGTTTTTAGATCTTGAACCAATGGCAAATACAGACGATCTTCTGACAGAACTGACTGACGCTAAGTTCTTCACGACCCTTGACATGGCTAAAGGTTACTGGCAGATTGCTGTACATGAAGACAGCAGACATCTAACAGCTTTCGCCACGCCTTGGGGACTATACGAATGGTGCAAACTTCCATTTGGGCTAGTCAATGCCCCAGCCACATTTGTACGCATGACACGACTCCTCCTATCTGACATCCCTAATATAGTTTCCTATATTGACGACATCTGTGTCCATACAGAGACAATGACGGAACATATAAAGATACTGGAACAGACACTAGAACGTATCAGACAGCACGGACTGACAGTGAAGCCTTCAAAGGTGAGCATGGCTTACCAAGAGATATCATTTTTGGGGTACAGAATATCCAATGGCTTTGTCATGACAGACAACAAAATTGTCTCGAAAATTCTAAAACTGTCACTTCCAACAAATAAGAAACAAGTCCGCAGTTTGCTGGGACTTATTAATTATTACAGAAACTTTATTCTGATTTTCAGAGCTAACTGAGGTTTTTTTCTAATTTACTAACCAAGAATAAACCCGAAAAAGTTGTAAACGATGAATGCCTACGAAATGCATTTGATAAAGTTTGGCACATTTTTCTGATAAGAATACACCTAATCTCATCCTTAAATTGCCCAACATTCGTTTACCTTTCAGATTGAGAACAGATGCTAGCTCCATTGCGATCGGTGCAGTCCTTTTGCAGGAATACAACGACATCTTGCATCCCGTCTGTTTTCTATCAAGAAAACTAAGACCCCGAGAGCGGGCCTGGTCCATTCCGCAGTTAGAGGCATTGGCCTTAGTAGAAAGTGTAACAAAGCTGTCCAAATATCTTCTAGGACGTCACTTTATCATCGAAACTGACAACAGTCCATTAAGGTATATCAATTCCACAGTACCATCAAATAACATGATTGCTCGCTGGTCCTTAAAGCTTCAGAATTTCAGTTTTGAAGTTCGCCATATTCCCGGCAGAATGAATACAATCGCCGACCTTTTGTCCCGTTGTCCGACAGACCCAGTAAGCAATGTCTGAGTGCACTGTGTAATATTACACTCAGCCCAACACAGCCACCAATGTGTGAATTTTTCCATTCACCTACTATGTAAGGTCAATAATCAAAATTGTGATACGGTTTGCATACCGACATGTATAATATACTTATTTTAATCAAGTCATGTAATGAGTGTAGTATAATTGTGTAGTGTGTGCTAGAATGAGAACGATATTAATTGTAGATAGACACCAACAACAGTGTCACAAACGCTTAACCAATTATCAGAAGCGAACTTTACTATTGTGACATTTGTGGGTGATTTTTGTTCACCGTGATATTTTAACATGTGCAAATGTAGACCGAACATTGACTCCTACATCACCTCTACAGCAAATGTGATCCAAATTGTTCGACGTGTGAACACATCGGAAATAAGAACATTCCACCATAATCCGTTGTCTTACTATAACATCAGACACGAACTGTGGGAACATTTTACTATCTGTTCCGAAATTAAACCGGATCATTTGTGTTCAGAAAATGTAACATCAACCAAATTTTTCGTTTCGTGTGCATTTCCGGTGTAGTTTAAAAAGTATAACTTAATTAGCAGACTATGTAAAAACTTCCAAAAATTTATGACACTTGTAAAATCCTTTCGAATCTATAAAATATAATATACCAATTAGGTACTTATTTATTTTGATTAGTGTAATCTTAGAATCATATCTTGATTAACGTATTCATATTACCGACTTTTTCTCGTTAATATGAAGAAACGTCAAGCAATGACGCTAAGAAATTAAATGATTATTGTAATGTATGAAATTTCTTAAATGTCGAAATTACTTCCCTTGCATTTGTGAATTACATCAAGGGCCATAATTTGAAACATATTCATTAATGTGTATTGTATAGATAGACATTTTGTTGCTCAAATGATTGGCACAGCAGGTAGGCGTCCACCAAGCATGTCATAGAGCTGCCAACATTGCAAACCAACATAAGAGCTCCTGACCAAATGAGGGCAGAGTTTAAGTGTTTAATACGACTAACACAAAGCCGTATTTCAGTCTGGCCTAGATGGTTGTTGCAAAACAATCATATTATTACGTTTTTTTCAAAATGGCTGCGAGGTAGATGCGTGAAGCTGGAACTACTGATCTGACTGGGTATTATTGCAATGAAGGTAACCAGGCATCAGGGGGATGAAACCTGAATTGTGTTAAAAATTGTACTTCATTTGTCATTTCAATGCAACTTACATTTTTTTTGTATATATTTCTATGCCTTATATGTATTTTCATGCATAACACTGGGAAATAGTAGTCTCTGACATGAAATCAACACTACCCCAGTATATACATACATCATGAATGAAAGATGGCATCTTTCATTGAAGTACCCGGGGAGAATGTCAGAGCCTAGCAGCAACATCGTTACGGCACCCGGCGGACAAGAGTTGTCGGCTGGCAAGTTTCTTACCTGACACGCGACCAGCGCTGACGACAGACGACGCAAAGCCACGTGACCCCACCTGAGGCAGTGGGCAGTGTGTGTGTTAATCTCAGACCAAGCTGGGACTGGACATCTGAGCGGACGTGTGTGTCGAGAGCAAGGCGTTTTGTGTGAATCTCCGTGGTTGTGAGCTGAACGACTGATATCGTGAGCGTTAGACCTATGAGCTGTTTTGTGGTTGTGAGTTATCTGTTGTACATTGCTGTAACTATTGTTATGTATTTATTGTGGTAATAAATCCATAGAACTTGTGTTGCTGTGTCTTACGTCGAATAACGTTTGTACTTGTACTGTCTCACATGTGTTAGCCAACGAGCCTAATATAAGATCCTGACAGTTAACCTGTTTAGGGGTCGGTAACAGTTTGTAACCTCCGTATGAAGAAATCCCTGCAGACCTTAGGGATATGATTTGGCAGAAGATTGCTGAAAATTCATTAGTCAGTTAAAATTAGCAATCTGGAGGCTAAGTCACAAAGACAACTTATACCAAACATAAATTTTTCGATAGATTATGTGAGGACGAACACTGACACATGTTGTGACCACTAGAAAGGTTTGTGGAAAACGAGATAAACGAAGACAGCGAGAGAAATCAAGGCTTGGTAAGAAAGGGCGACAATACATGAATTTACAATAAGTTGTGGAGAAGCATAATCACCCACGCCTGTCGGCAAGGAACTTGAGGATGATGATGATGATGATGATGATGATGATGATGATGGCGATGATGATGATGATGATGATGATGATGATGATGATGATGATGATGATGATGATGATGATGATGATGATGATGATGATAGGTTAACATAATATACAGAATTGAACAAAAAATAACGGAAACGAAAAGAAGAAGAAGAAGAGGAAGAAGAAGAAGAAGAAGAAGAAGAAGAAGAAGAAGAAGAAGAAGAAGAAGAAGAAGAAGAAGAAGAAGAAGAAGAAGAAGAAGAAGAAGAAAAGAAGGCGGCGGCGGCGGCTTCGGCTGCGGCCGCGTCTGCGGCGGCCGCGGTGGCGCGGCGGCGCGAATGGTGGAGGCTTCGGCGGCGGCGGCGGCAAAGGCAGAGGCAGAGGCAGGGTAGGGGCAAGGACAGATAAAGAGGAAGAAGCCGCAGAAGCCAAAGATCCCCCAGTAGCAGCAGAAGCGGCAGAAGCGGCAGCAGCCGGAGCAGCCGCACCGGCAGTTGCCACGGCAGTAGCAGGAGCAGCAGCAGGAGAATGAGAAGGATAAGACGAAGGAGATGACGAAGGAGAAGACCACGACGAAGAGGAAGGAGAAGACGACGATGAAGACGACGACGAAGACTACTACGAAGATTGTTGTTGTTGTTTGTCCATCAAGAGTGATGATGACCATTCATTTCATCCAGTGGGGTTGAAAGTGTGGAGCCGTGGGTTCTAAGATGGCTGATAAGGCCTATTTTGGCTCAAAATGTTCTTTGACAATGTGGGCAAAGAATGCTTGACGTCTCTGGAGGAAGATTACAACGAAGATGACGATAAAAACGGCGACGAAGACGATGACGACAACGACGAAGACGACGACGAAGACGAAGACGATGAAGATGACGATGAAGATGACGACGACGACGACGATGACGAAGACGACAACGATGTCGACGATGAAGACAACAAAGAAGTCGACGCCGAAGATGACGACAAAGTCGACGTCGAAGACGACGGCGAAGAAAACGACAAAGAAGACTACCAAGAAGACGACGAAGAAGAAGAAGCTGTTTAAAGGGGAAAGACTGTTTTATATTGTTAAATATTGCGTTGTTAATTCCTGTTCTCTTCCTTATTTCTAAAATTTAGTGATTAGGATATTAAATTGTTGGAAATATTGCCAGAGAGGCGGCCGTTAAACCAACCTCAAATTTGTTTATGTTCAATGCTCACAGGTGATGAACGTGGTCAGCCATTCGATAGCCAACATTTTCAAGCGGTTCCTGGTTGTGCTCCTGCTTTATGTGGCCGGCAACCGACAGCTGACTGCCATTAACTTCTTTGGTCTGTGCATAGCCTTGTGCGGCCTGTTCATCTATACACATGGCAAGAAAAGAGCAAATGGCCGTCTCGAAGAACAGGATGTTGAAGGTAGCTGTTGCATTCTTGACATCGTCAAAACCACTACCACCATCATTATGCGACTTATCAATAGGCGTGTAAGGTTAGCCATTTTACACGATCACCTGTGCATCCCCCCCCCCCCACCCCTAATGGTTCGCTCACATTGAGATCAAGCGTAGTCCATACACCAGCTATTACTTCTAGTACACGTCAGTGATTTTTGCGTGTGGATTTGTTGTTGTTGTTGTTGTTCGCATATCCTTTCTACAGGATATCGCTGTCAACATCAGCATCTGTCAGCTGATTGTTGATTTCTTGGCAAGATTACGCTCAGTAGTTTGCCATTGCTTTCTGAGAGGCCGGCTCACATACCCGTAAGTTACCAATTCTCGCTCACGTCACGTTAGTCACGAGAGTATACGGGATTACGGAGAAAGTCGTGTACATCCTAAACCAGGGAGACCGGGGCATGTGGATTAGCTTTCCTTATTACAAGTATCCCTTACCATCATTCAAACCCACTTCGACTTTGAGGTATTTCTAATTTATGTCCCTAAGTCAAGGCTGAGAAGTCAACAGTTTAGTCCAACTGACCGGTGCAGGGGGTGAATCTGCTACCTCGGCATCCGCACACCGGAAGTATCAGAACGATCTCTCTTATCCATTCGGACACGCTGAGCTCCTGTCGCTTGAATCAGATGCATGATCTAGTTCCTATTATGCCATATTGCTAAGGCAAATGGTTATTCATCTTTTGTCTTTGTCTAGATCGTCTCCTTTCACCAGTTGTCTCTAAGATTTGAAGTTTGTTTCTCCTCGTAATATCACCAAATATTCGCGACGTCTACTCTAACATTCTCGAATCAATGTATAGTTGTCATTTGTTTCATGTAGATCTGTCACATTCCATTTTTTTTTTTTTTTTGTTTTGTCAGTTTATCGTATTCTTTGCAATTGCCCCAGAAAGCACATTTCCATTGCCATTAAATTTTGTCAGCCTGTCTGCTTATTGTCTATGCTTCACATAGGTATATTGGGACGCAGAGGTGTTTCCAAGGCACCAGGGCCGGGTTATATACTGGCCAAGACCTATTGACACGTCCTCGTCGAGCGTCCTGGGCAACAGGTCCCTTCGGGGTCCTGGCTAAAGTCAATAGGATCGCTGATTCCTCCGAAGTCGGAGAGTGTCTGCCTGTACGGCGAGGAACCACCAGTCTGCACACCAATAAGCCAGACATGGGACAACGGATACTCACGCAAAACTCAGGTCCTGTATGACATCACACTGATGTTGGACAACAGGATGTCTTCATCCGACATACAGGACTTCGCGTTGGAGCTCAAGCCAACGAACACAAGCAAGCAAGCACATAGGTATATTGGAATAGGTTCTATATAACACGTCTTGCAAAACACTACTTTTGCCACAGAGATTCTTGTTCTTGTCTCTCTTTTGTCAGATATTATGACTGTTCCAGGAAAGTTGTACCGACCCAATTGCTCAGTAATATTTCTATTTACTTGAGTGTTACATTGAGGTATTTCTTTTTACTTGGTACTTTTATTCTAGCTCTAGTTACTTCCTCTTCCTCTTCTCTTACTCTATTTACTTCATTGAAATGTTGGGTGGAGATTAAAGATTTTTTTTATGTGCCCTTTCTATTGCTCTTTGTAAGTTTATTTTCTAAGGTCGTTCTTGATACCATCACTTCATCTTTTACGCGGTCTTCCTCTTGCTCTGTATCCATCACATTTCTTCAGTGTGGCACTTTGTGGCAGATAGTACCAGTGCATTCTTGTAAGGCTGCCTGACCAATAAATATGTTGTGCTTTAATGAAGTGCATGACTGGTTTCAGACACAGTTGCCTTCTGGCCTACTCATTCCTAATTATATCTCTCGCCGATTCTCCTTCAGCTCTACTGAGGCATCTCATCTCTGTTAGTATGATTTTGCGCTTATTAGTTGCAGTAAGCGTCCATGTTTGGCATGAAAATAGTTTTTATGATACAGTGTATTTGTTTTAGTACTTACAGACATCTTCATATGCGCCAGAAGTGCGATAGTTGTTCCAGTTCTTGATATGCTTTAATTTTCCTAAAATAATCACATCCGCTGAATTTTGCAGATCATGTTTATTGTCTGCAGTCAATATTTTATCATCCGTAAATCCAATATTGCTGATGTTCTGTCCTCAGAAAGCGATTCCTCTCATATCGTTTACATTTCTTGTTATGTCAATTGATAATGCTTTCAGTTGAATTTTTCCATACATAGAAAGAGTTCCTGCAAGGACTACCAGCATACTTTGGTACACAGAACGCAAATCATTTTCCATAGCATGAAATATACAATCGCGTGATGTTATTTACCCCCTTAGAGACATGTCGAGAGTGGAGGGCTTTGACATCAAGAATCCGCATCGTTGTCCAGACTGAGAGACTTGGGAGTAAGAATTGGCACGGCCAGACACGAGAGGTACATAGGGAGAACAAGGGGCCTCGTCAACTCGTCAACCAACACAGAACTGGCACTGACACTGATGCATATATTGGGGGGGGGGGGGAGGGGGGAAGGGGTAATCGTCTATGGACATGTCCGGAGTGCAAGCATGATACTCAGACAGATAAATGATACAATCACATGTATTGGTTGGTACTAGTTTGAAGTCAAACAAACCAGAAACAGCAAAGACAGCAACAGATACGCAGGCCGTAATGCATGCTTTAAATATAATTATGTTGGTTGATTGCTTCACTGATTAGCTGAGTTATAGTTTGGTGATTGATTGTGTGATTGGTTGTATGATTAGTTGTGTAATTGGTTCGGTGATTTATTGATTGATTGTGTGATTTGATGGGCGTGTGATTGGGTAATTGGTTGGGTGATTGATTGACTGATTTGTTGGGTGATTGGTTGCTTGAGTGCCAATCAGCCAAACAATCAACCAGCGAAAAACCACGAAATCGAACAATAAACGCTCAAAACAACCCACCTACCTACAAGTCAGTCATCCAGCCAACCAAATGACAACCAGCTGATGAATACGCAACAGCTCGTGAAAAAGAGCAATTACTACAAATGCACTTTCTTTAACGTGTCGAGAACCAAAATGTGCAAGTGATGTAAACAAAACGATATTTTCTTCTCATTTCAGCTGAAACATCAAACAGTGAGCCCTTCAGAGGAAAACTGTACGCAGCTGTAGGTTGTATGGCTCTTGTGATTGTAGCCGTGATCATCTCAACTGGGCGGATGGCGAAAGCTACAGTATCTACACCAGCAACAGACAACATAACTAGCAACACCCACGGAGAGAACCATAACTGGGGAGAATACCGCATGCCCTCTGTCGACTTCTCCCACATCTTAAATGAGGAAACAGATCCTGCGATGAGGGAGTTTCTCAAACGACGCCTGATCGATACTCCTGAAGACACGGACAAGAGAGCTAAACTGTTAACCAGTAACAAACGAGTCATTGAAGAATCGCAGAGGATTCTTGTGAATCTTCTACAAGACCTCCTGGGACAAGCCAAACATGTGATGTTGATAGAGATAGCAACGTATGAGAACAAAGGGGATCCAGCAATCTCAGTGGGCGAGATTATGTTGCTCAGGATCTTGAACGTCAGTATTGTGTTTTATTGTGACATAATCATGTGCACACGAAATACAAGTTTGCAGGAAGCCCTCCATGTCAACTCACAATATGCCAAAGATGAGCTGGTGCTTTTGCTCCAAGGTGGAGGAAATTTGGTTGGATATCAATCTGTTGATAAAGTCCGTAAAAGATATATATCAAGTTTTCCCAACAGAAGAATCATCATGCTTTCTCAAAGTATTTGGTTGCGTCCTAATAATACCAACCAACTAGAGTATTCCAGAAGTGTATACTCTAATCGTAGCAACTTAGTCATGTTTTTAAGAGACAGGCAATCTCTTGAAATAGCCAGGGCAAACTTCCAGGGGGTTAGATTAATTCTTGCACCAGACTTGGCTTTTTGTATTGGGATGGTACCCCGTCAGTTCCCGCCACTGTACGACATTGTTTGGCTGAAAAGAGGAGACACTGAATCTTCAAAGTATGTCCTTCCGTCGTTTCCACCAAATATTTCAGTGGATGTAAACGACTGGCACAAAAACTGGCACTCAAATAAAGGGCATACAGCAATGGATACTTCTTTCCTCATTGCGACAGAAGGTTTCCAGTTTCTTCAGCGTGGTCGTGTTGTTGTTACGGATCGCCTTCATGGTCATATTTTATCTACATTAATGAACATCCCACATGTCCTTATTGACAATCCACCATTTCTCAAATTATCTTCGTTTGATAAATCATGGACAGCAAGTCTACGGAACACCATACTTGTCACTAATGGTAGTCTGGCTTTTGATGCGGCAATGGAATTACTAATAACTTACGACAAATCTTTGCCTTTAGTAGGACCTCGCGATATGTATGTTGGTTTCAATGGAAATGTGCGCAAACCGAAAGGGTGATCTCCTTTGGGTTCCAGCAAATCGCTAGGGAATTTATTTGTTCACTTAGTATTGTTTAATTGATTCAATGCCAAAGGATAACATATCGTCAACTGTGACCACCTATATGGACAGAAGGACAATATATTGCCATACTAGGGTCAAAGTGTTATTTGTTTTGTTTCATGTATCTACCCCAATTTCAATGCTCGGTGACGGGAAATGAACACTATAATAGTTGTTCATTTGATTGTGTTCTATTTTTGTACAAACCTACTTTTTTGGGTGCTGAATCCGTTAAGGATGGGTGGGTGAGTATGTGTTGGTTGGGGATGGATGAGGGATGTGTGTATGGGTGGCGATGTGTGTTTTGATGGGTGTGGGATGTGTGCGTGGGTGGGAGGAGATTGTGTGGGTGGGGATGTGTGGGTAGGTGCAGGATGTGTGAGTTGGCGGAGAGTAAATGTATTAGTGTGTGTGTCCGCGCATGTGTGTGAGTGTGTGTTTATGAAATAAGGTAGAGAGAGAGAGAGAGAGAGAGAGAGAGAGAGAGAGAGAGAGAGAGAGAGAGAGAGAGAGAGAGAGAGAGAGAGAGAGAGAGAGAGAGAGAGAGAGAGAGAGAGAGAGAGAGAGAGAGAGAGAGAGAGTTGAAAGCACACATGTCATGTAACATGCTATTCGATAATTTTTGTGTATTCTCATCTTTCATATTATCATTTTGAATGCTACGAGGGTAATTTAATCAGTAAGTCACAAATGGCTGTAGAAAAATAACTAACTATGATAACAACTTGAAACCAGTTTATTTTTTAAATAAATTGTTCCTTTATTTCTCACCATAATTTCCACCAACATTGTTGCATTTATCCCATCATTTTATCAGTCCTCCCAAACCGGCTACATAGAATTGTGTGCCTTGTTTTCGTTTACCTGCCATCCCACAGAACTGTGTGACTTATTGAGTCGCCCTCGTAACTTTTTCTACCCAACTATGCACCGCTTTACGGGAATTGCTAAGGACTAAGTCTACTGAAATCCCACCTTGGCGGGAGACATTTTGTGAATGACGCCGAAGTAGAATGAGAAGTGCAAACGTGGTTTAGAATGTCAATTGATTCACTTTATCAAACGCTTTTGTGGCATTTTATGAAGTACAATCAGGTCTGTAGAGAAGGGTTTACGAAGACAAATTGCCTTGCGTTGGTTTCCATATAATGGTGTGAGTGCTGGTTGTTCAGGAAATTAATGGCAAACTACTTCAACGTAAACTTGCCCAGGAATCAGAAACAACCGAAACATGTTATTGTGTTTACTGCAACGTCCTGTACAGGATATGAAACTAATTTTTAACACGTACTAGTCTGTTTAGGGAACTTCGTGACAACTGTGATGATTGCGAGGAAAAAAAACAAGGAGAAGGCAGAGAATAAAATATCTGGATGGCTTGGCCACATGACAAAAAACACGTACCTGATCCACGACACTGGTGATCGTATGCGGTGGTGAAACATGACCACCTACGCTTATCGGCATGGCACACAATACTGATGACTAGTCTTTTAATAGATTAATCTTTTAGTGTTCGAAATGTGCATATTGCTTTATTTATTCCTTTCCCGCTGATTCATCCATTGTCTTCTGCATTAATGTCATGCTTTTTATTCCTTCTTGATCTTCCCGTTATATTTCTGAGTAGAAGGTATGCGCTGTGCTTAATAGGGCTGAACGTTCTTTATATTCATTTCCTCCGTGTAGAGAAAGTCCAATAGATAAATCGCTGACTACTGTATACAGGGCTGCACCATGCTATCTAATCTAGAAGGATCTAAAGACGCTGTTTGTAACGTCATTGACCTTTAGTCCATTGCCCTGCCATAACAACACATCCGGTTTATTCATTCCATTATAAGTCATCATTCGCGCTTATCGTTTGGAATACATATCCAGCCTACAACAAGGATACAGATAAGTAACTTTTGTATGTATATTTTCATGTAGTATTTTTCATGTAGTTGTGTCAGTCTGCGTTTGTTTATTCTGTGCTGATGAAGTCTTTATCCGCAATGTCCATTTTGTTACTTGCAATCGTGTTCTGGTACAGCTCACAATCCACTTCTCGTTTTCTGGTGATTCATGCATTCCCTTTATGTGGTCAATACTAACATTATAAGCAAGCTAAGCAGTGTCTTGTTTCCTGTCGCCATGCCAAACCTAGCTTGTGGCAGAAAGAACGCTTACCTAGTGATTTATATTAGGATCCATCATCCCCGTAGGCACTACGTTTTTGCAGTCCACATACGCCAACACATAGAACGTAGATGAGCGGTTACGATATCCGCCTCATGGGTTCGATCCCTGCATAACTCTTAGAATGTTTCCAAAAACTATGGTATTTAATCATATACCAATACCCCCTGATCTCTTGGGTAGTGAATTTGGATAACTAGCCTTTTCGGATAAGGGCGAAAAACAGGAGGTCCGTGTGCAAGGTCTACATGTTAAAATGTGTCGCGGCTGTTGGAAACTGCAAAGAGTAGGCAGGAAGTCTGCTTACCTGGGAAAAATTGTTATGAAAAAAAAACATAATAAAACCTACGCACGGGTAGGTGGAACCCGTTGTTATGTATTAAATCTGTCTGTGGTGTTTGTCCATCAAGAAGATTATGACCATTCATTTCATCCAATGGGGATGAAGGTATGGAGCCGTGAGTTTAAGACAGTTGGTAAGGCCTATATTGGTTCGAAATGTTCTTTGACAATGTGGGAAAAGAATGATTAGCGTTCCAGAATGAGGATCTCCTGCAGTGGTTTTCTTGTTCGACCCTCTTTTACAGCTCTTGCAGTCATGTTTGCTTTACAGGGGACTATAACCTCCATACATCCATCAAATGCATGCCGGTAAGCGTTGGCGTTCATGATTCGCCATATCACTCGATCACCATAGTAGTGGATCAGCTCAGTGTTCTTGTCTCGACCATACCACGTGGCCAAGTCATCCAGGTATTTACTTCTCTGCCTCCTCTTTGTTCTCTTCCCCTCGATCTTGCCAGTTGTCACGAAGTTCCCCAATTTATTTCTTCTCATAACAAACCCAAAATAGTTTGAATGTCTCATCTAATTTCTCTAATCAGTTGACGGTTTTCATTTGTTTCTTGTAGGACTTGGTAACTACATCCTAGAAGTGGTTAAAAACTCTGCCGAGGAGCAAGCATGACACGAAGCTTCTAATCATCAGAAGAGGTCCTCCGCGGTGAATGTTTCGGCCCCTTTATCTTTTTGACACTCTCAGGAGGTAGGCTCGTCTGGGTCATGACTCCCGGACGTTTTTCTCATCCCGTGCGTATTCATCGAGGCGGTCCCCTTTTCGGCATCGCTATGTGAGCCTGCCCAAAGGCCATCCCATCCCTGGGGTAGGAGACGGAGGGGGAGGGAGGGTTTGGCACCCGGTGCATCTATCAACGTTGGCACCACACCGTGACTGACGGTGGGAAAGCCATATTTTTCCCCCGGCAGGCGGCCGCAGTCTTCGCTTCTACCTTGGTGGCTAGCTATGACCCTGTCAGTAGACGTCATTGCGGCCGCGTTGCCTTCTTCGTGAAGGAGTAAACCGCAGACAAACGCATGCTGAAGGCGTATACATTGACATCTGAGGTGGGTGATTTGGTAAGGCGTACTAGCCTTCACGAATTCTAATCCTCCACTGGACAGACTTCAGAACCAATATGCAAATAACACAAGAGACTAAGCAAGATACTGTATCCAATTTTATAAGACAACGCCGTTGGATTTACATAGGCCATGTACTCAGAATGGACAAGACAAGACCAAGCCCTCACCAGTAGGGAAAAGAAAACGGGGAAGACCAAGAGAGACCCTGCGTAGACAGACCATCAGAGAAGGCTCATTCAACTGCCAAGTAAACATCCAGGATCTACAACAGGTAGCAGCGAACCGCCAGACATGGAGAGCCATGACTTCTGCCCTATGCGCCACCTTGGGCTCAAGAGGAAAGACTAACTAACTAGCTAACTATCCTCAGAGGAGCGAAGAAGATCAGGAAGAAGTATAAGAGAAGGTCAGTCCAGTGGCTGGAGGAGTGTTCAGAGATTGATGAATGGAGTTTGGGTCATCATCATCATCATCATCATCATCATCATCATCATCATCATCATCATCATCATCATCATCATCATCAAGTGCCCTGCCAGCTGGCGTAGACGTTCATGACTCTTCACAGATTTCGGTCTTTGGTGTTCTGGATCAACTCTGCTGATGGTATTCCTCCGTGCCACTGTCTTAATCCATCCAGCATCATTTCTCTTGGTCTGCATCTCTTCCCCTCGACCTTTCCAGTTGTCACGATGTTCTCCAATGTCTCTCTTCTCATCACATGACAGAAGAAAGATGTTTGTCTCTTTCTTATTGTTGTATATAATGTTCTAGTTTCATTAGCCTGTCTCAGGCAGTCGTTGTTAGTTACTCTGGCAGTCCAAGGAATTCGCAACATTCGTCTCAGGAACCACATCTCTGTTGCTTCTAATGTCTTCTTAATTTGTTTATTTACATTCCACAGTTCACTGTCATACAGCAAAACTGGTTCTACTTAGCATTTCAGCACTCTCTTTCTTATATTCAGTGATAGTAACGTATTGCATAAGATACTCTTCATTTTCTGAAATGCGGCTTTCGCTTGTCCTATTCTGCTCTTAATCTCTGCTGTACATCTTCCATCTGATGTTATAAATGCCCCTAGGTATTTAAAAGTATCCACTTGGTTAAGAATTGTCCCTTATATTTCTATTTCACATGTTGGTGTCACCATTTTCTTTGAAATCACCATTGTTGCTGTTTTCTTGATATTCAATGAGAGTCTTTTCCTTGCACTATCTGTTACTACAACGTCTAATAATTGTTGTAGGTCTGTTGAATTATCCGCCACCTATACTGTGTTATCTGCAAAGCGTATATTATTTATATTATAACCTCCATCTAGTATTCCTGGCGTTTGTTTGATCTCTCTCATTATTACTTCGCTATACAGGGAGAAGAGATCAGGTGACAAGACACACCTTTGTCGTACTCCTAGCTTTATCTGTTCGTAACCTTACTGTTCGTCTACGGTGCAAGTCGATAGTGGGGCGGTCATTTTTCATCGCTATTGCACATCTGCGAATTATTCGATCATCACAATCCTTCGTTGGGTATTGCTTAAGAGACAGTTTGTGTCCTGAAAAAAAGATTTTAGTTCGTCACCCTTGTCCATGCACTTTATAATAACATTCCTGTTAATTAATTATTTTCCCCTAGTATGATGACAGTCGGTTTCCTAGCCTAGAGGTTACAGACTTTTCTCCGAAATCTCGTATACTCTCGTAAGCAACGTGACGACGGTGAGAATCAGCAGTGGTTCGAATCGCGTCGGTAACTTAAAGGGTATGTGACCTGGCCGCTCAGAAAGCAATGTCAAACTACTGAGCGTAATCTTGCCAAGAAATCAACAATCAGCTGAAAGATGCTGATGTTGACAGCGATGTTTTGTAAAGGACATTCAAACATCTTAGTATAATGCCAACGGTAACCAAATACAGCGCTTTAAAGCCATAATGCCCTGAGCTTCTTATTAAAGTAATTTCCTTTGTTTGTTCGCTGGCTGTCAACTCAAACGTAGTCCACACACATGCTGCTACATTTAGTGCATTGGATCTGATTTTACGCGTGGTATAGCGTCCCTTTTTACCAGTATCCCTCGCCATCAGGCAAACCCTCTAGGACTTCAGAGGTACTTGTCCCCAAGTTGTCCCCAAGGTGTGATGCTGTAATTTACACAGATGGGTCGGTCGTCCGACATGTGAGAAGCGCATGGGCCTTTACAGCTCGGGCCGGAGGGAGAATTGTGAAGGAGGAATCTGGTGCTTTCACTGAAACCACAAGTAGCCTGACCATGGAAGTCATGGCAGTAAGTAAAGCAATAACATAGCTCGAGACACAGACATTCACTAGGGCATGTTTCCTTAGAGACTCAATGAACATGATCAAGAGGATAGAGGAGGGGTCGATCCAAAGAGAATGGTTGCTGCCTCTGGAGCGGTCTCGGCTGGCAAAGATTAGTTTCATCTTCGTGCGAGAGTACAAGGAAATGAGCGGGCTGACAAGCTCGCATGTAAGGCTACTGTGGAGGGCGGACGCGCCATGGACCAGGCGGACATTCTGAATGCTCTACGAGAAGTAAGACTTTT
The DNA here is from genome assembly GCA_014155875.1 of Cepaea nemoralis. Lineage (NCBI taxonomy): Eukaryota > Metazoa > Mollusca > Gastropoda > Stylommatophora > Helicidae > Cepaea > Cepaea nemoralis. The sequence continues at coordinate 59,835 of JACEFZ010027620.1, read as the reverse complement.
GCGAGAACCAAGTGATGACTGTGAATCTACAACCATGGCCAGACTGCGAGAACAGCAAATTAAAAGAGGGGTGGCCAAACAAGAACACTACGCAGGAAGCCAAAGAAGATTGATAAACCAACACAGAACTGGTGTCGTTAGCGGCTACACGCTGCGGGATTTTCTGAGGAAAGGATCAGAGCACTTATGGATTGAATGGTTCGATGTGCAATAAGGATGATATGTAGACTAACTAACTAACTAACTAACTTGTCCCCAAGTTAAGGACGAGATGTCAACATTTAGTCCAACTGACCGATGTAGGGGTTGAACCCGCTACCTCGGCTTGAGGACACCGGATGTTTAAGAACGAGCGCTCTTATCAACTCCGCCAGGCTGATCTCCGTTTTACCGTTGTTTGTCCATCATCAGAACTCTGCTGATATCGGTCAGTTATAGGGTGGGTTTCTGAGGTGGCTGGTTAGACCCAGGTGAACCTGGACATATCTATTACGATAAGGTCAGAGGCGAGTCCGATGATGAATAGATAGCCAGACACTGAGGGAAGAGGAGTGTCGAATGTCGAGCGAAAGGAAAGACCCATAGGCTATAGGAATGTAGATAATTGAACAGAAGGAGTGACAAAGAAAGCAGAGAGGTGTGAAATGTCGAACAGAAAGATAATTGGAGGTGGAGTGTCAATTGTCAAACAGAAAAAATTGTCGAATGTCGAATAGAAGGAGGGACAAAGAGGGCGGAGGAGTGTCCAATGTCTAATACAATGAGGGGAAAAGAGGGCATATTAGTGCCAAATGTCGAATAGAAGGAGGGAAAAAGAGGGCAAATGAGTGCCGAATGTCGAGTAGAATGAGGGATAAAGAGGGCAGAGGAGTGTCGAATGTCGAATAGACTGGGGACAAGGAGGACAGAGGAGTGCCGAATGTGGAACAGACAGAGGGACTGTATTCTTGCATATACATTTTATTTAAGTAAGCGAGAGTAACACGGCATCAATCTCACTCTCAACGCCTGATTTCATTATTCAAGCGTAGAAGATACGATGGAGACATTTCCACATAGGGGTTAAAGAAGAAGATGGTCACATGTATGTACCGCAGGGTCAATTACGCACCTGTTTCTGAGTTTCTTATTGGACGCGTCTGGTCATGTGACATTCACATGTACACTGCGTATGTCAGCTTAGTGGCCTGGCGACAGTGGACGCTTTTGGCAATTCCAAAACATAGAGTCAAGGGCTCGAAATCAACCGCAGGCGATTTGGAACCAGACGTTGATTTCGATGAGATGATCGTCGGTCATTCAGAAAGGAATGAGAAACTACTGAACGCACAAAGTGCCCGACAAATCACAAACAGCTAAAAACTGCGGGGTTGAACGCGACGTCCTGTAAAGGACATGCAACAAACTAACATTATGTATCCAATACTTAGGCAAGCGAGCAATATCCACCAGCCATGCAAACCTTTCTGGGTCTCTAACGCCCGACATGAAAAGCTTCCTAAAGAAGCCTCTATCGTAGTCATATTTACCTCACAGAGCAGGCTGAGAAGGGAGAAGACGGGCATGCTTCGTGCGGAGTGACATGCTTCAGTTACGGATTGCGAGCTTCCCCTTGAACACTCTTGTTGGTGAGGATACAACTTCTGGGTCTGCACCGTTGTGTGGGGTTTGGTGCACGATAAGTTTGATGTGGTCAGGACCCCGAAAGGAGTATATGAATAGTGTGCAAGAACAGATATCACCATGATGTGCTGGATAGTACAGATGATGTACAGACAGGCAGAGACAAGGTCATTTTGGCGGAAGAAGTACAGGTGGCAGTAAACAGGGTGGCAGGGTGGTGCAGGGACGCAGAGGCCGTTATAAACCCAGACGAGGCATCGGTTGTGTGGTACTTCCTGGAAAACAGGATCGTCAAGGCAGATATCTCAGGTATTATGTTGAATGGATGTCCTCCTTCGTAGAAAGAGTAAATTGAAGTACTTGGGTATCACTTTTGACAGGTCTTTGTCTTTTAAGGATCATGTGGAGGCTTTGGTGGTGAAGGCTGTTATGGGACTTAATGCATTGAGGGCGATGGCAGCAACACGTGTTGACCAGAGGATGCTTTACAGGCTCTATCAGCAGTTAATAATGTATGTCATTGAGTATAGTGTGGGGCTGCTGACAGTATGAAAGAGCGAGCTTGTAAGTTTGGAGCGCATACAGAATGCTGCCTTGCGGGTAATCCTGTGATGCACAAAGGACGCACCAATTATATGCATGAGGCATATCCTGGCGCATCCAACAATGACGGATTGGCATATCCTGTCATAACCATTGTGTCTTCAGGCGATATGGTACCTGAGAGTTGTTTCAGACAGGGATCATCCCCTGCATGAAGCCATGGATATGGTCAAGGGTCATAGACTAAGACGAGGCAGGTCCTGGATGGCACAGGCAAACATATCTATAAGTCAAATGTGTAATCTGGAGACCATCAGTCGTGAATACGAATGGGTTGTAATGTAATAGTACCACTTGGTGGTAAGTTCAGAGAATGGGCAGCGGGCCTCACTGAGTTTGAAGTGCAACAACTGATCATGGTTAACATACATCAAGGTCATTTAGTCATCTACACCGATGGGTCAGGGGTGAGAAACAGACGTAGTGGCTGGAGGTTTATTGCAAAGGCTAATGGACAAGTATTGAAAAGGAGAGTCTGGCATATGAGACTACGACCTCCAGCATGAGAATGGAGGTGGAGGCAGTAACAGCGGCATTCCGCTGGCTAGAGGAGACTACTGCAACACACGTTGTATTCATTACGGATTCAAAGAGTATCCTTAATAAGGTGGAGAAAGGAATGTTTCGTGTGGAATGGCTATCGTCGCTTCAGAGGTCATAGATTGCGAGAATTGTAAGGTTATTTTGTCCTGGCCGTGCTGGGATGCAAGGGGGAATGAACAGGCTGATATGCTGGTAGGGAATACGCCTCTTGGTGGTAGATTACCTATGGACAAGGGGAGGCCGTCATGCGTTTGTGGTATACCTTCGTATATCAAAGACACCAACCACGCTATCTCTATCTTCGATTCCATCAGTTTCACAACCCCTTCTCAGTACCACATCTTCACTTTAGATGTGAATTCACTCTACACATCCATTTCCAACTCTGACGGCCCTAAAGCCCTGGAATTGTTCTTGGAGAAAAGGCACAACCCCAAAATAGCCACTGGACCATTGCTGCGTCTTGCAGAGTTATTCCTCAGCCTCAACTCGTTTCAGTTCAATGGGGACTACTTCGACCAGATTAGCGGGGTGACCATGGGTACTAAGATGGGTCCTAGTTATGCTGCCTCTTTATGGGCTATCTAGAGCACCAGGTATGGAGTCAACACACCGGAAGGCTCCCGGAGCTCTACAGGAGGTTCATCGATGACTGCTTTGGTGTTTCAGACATGTCCTTGTCTGACCTCCAGAACTTTATTGCCTTTTTCTCCGACTTCCATCCCAGCATCAAACTTACCTCCACCAATTCTTCGTCGACCATCAACTTCCTAGATCTAACAGTCCCTTTAGGTTCCGCGGGTCTATGCACGACGGTTTATTATAAACCAACTGACTCGCACTCATTCCTTCTCTATACCTCCTCCCATCCTCCCTCGTGTAAGGGCTCTATTCCTTTCTCCCAACTGTTACGTCTCCGACGGCTTTTTCAGGATAACAACTTTCATCAAAAAGCTCAATAAATGTTGGATGTTTCCGCCTTCGATGCTATCCTGAGAATGTTCTGTCTACAGCTCTTCACCGCTGCCAGTCTATCAGTCGTGCTCAGGCTCTTCATATTGATTATAGCTCCACAATCTGGCATGGATGCTCCAAATCAATAACAAAACGCCTTTATTCACTCCAGAAAAGGGCAGTGTGTCTAATCAATGGTGATAAGCTTACAGACAATTCTAACCTACATGAAAGTCTTCAGTTACTGCCACTCAACAAACGCCTCCTTTTTAATAAGGCTACACTAATTCACAAAATCCTATTTCTACACTAATTCACAAAATCCTATTTCAGAATGCCCCAAGCTACCTTTGGCCATTGTTTAATATAACACAAGACATAGCGAACGACTAAATATACTTCATGTCCCTAAACCTAGGATAGACTTATATAAAACAAGCTTAGCATACTCTGCCACTCGGTTATGGAACAATCTTCCACAAGAAATAAAAGACACCACCAATCATTATACATACAGTCGCAACCTGTTTGAATACTACCTCAAAACAGACTGCATGCCCCCTTAAAAAAATACAGCAACAAAGACAATAATAATGGTAAATTATCTCGAACGACAACTAGCCAAAAAAAAAAACATTCCCATATGTATGGCACGTTACACCCACCTTAGGTATTTATGATGCCCATGTTAAACATTGCCTCAACGAGTAATGTATTAATGATTATTTTTCATTCGTTTTAATGCTTATTGTTCTTTTGTTGTCAAAGAATTGCTTCATAACAGATGTTGAATGAAAGAATGTATGAGAGGAAATAGAGAAGAAGGGCAGAATGTCAGACGTGCCTGCGTGCCCAATTCTTAACCCGTTGAAAATAAAGATTTACTTTGTACGTTCGGGAATGCCACGAATGCTGTGATGTCGGTTCATAAATCAATCTATCAATCAATCAATCAATCGTTCGTTCGTTCGTTCGTTTTCTCCTCCATGCCGAAACCACGAAATAATAGACTTGTCCTCACAATAACCTACCATCCTCACAATATTGCTGCCAAGAACATCCTCTTGAGATATCTATCCATTTTCCAGGCGGACCCGACCACTCGCGATGTCTTCTCAGAGGCCCCCCTTGTGGCGTACAAGCGAGATCGTAACCTCAGGGATGTGCTGGTCCATAGCAGTCTACCCCAACCTCACAAGTCTCTTCCTGGCACGGTGGCTTGTCTTCGATCGCGTTGTAAGACCTGCCCACGAGTACTTCAAACCCAGAGTCTGGTATTCCCTAAGACGACATTCCACATCCGTGAGGGTTTCTCATGCACGAGTCACAACGTTATCTATGCGATTACTTGCACACGTTGTGACATGAGACAGGTCTACGTCTGGCTGAAAGATTTAGACAACACCTTTCTGACATCAACAGTGGCGCCCAGAAACCAGTATCCATGCACTTCAACAGTCCTGACCACTGTGGCGTGGCTGACATACAGGTCACGGCGATCAAATCGTGCGCATCCCACGAACGGGATCGTCAAACATTGGAAAACCGTCTCATCTTCCAGTTGGGTACACTCTCCCCTCACGGCCTCAATGTCCAACACAGTTTCATTTAACTTCCAAACCCCACCCCCTCCCACCCTCCCCCAGTTGTATAGTCCACTAAAAGGTAATTGTATGTCCTTTGCAGGACGTCGCAGTCTGCCCCAGCATTATTTCTGCTGTTTGGGATTTCTTGGCAGGTTTGCATTCGGAGGTTTGCAATCGTTTTCCGAGCGACCGCTACTCATGCCCCTCTCTGAGGACCAACGCAATGAAATCTTCCGCCACTGTGTTTCGAACGCACAGAGAGAAATTGCCAATTGCGTAGTGCGTCCGTGATATCTTCGCCTATCCCATTTTTAAGTTTTGCCCCCATGGGCGCCTCTCAACCGCACCCCCTTCCCGCCGAGTTGTTTAGCCATTAGCTGAGCTTCAGACGTTTTGACCTTTTGACGTTTTGACTTTTGATTGTCATGTAGCAGAAGAAGGATTAAACAGCACTTCAGAATGAGACACAGACGTTAAAGTGAAAAGGGACCCGAAGAGTTAATCTCGAAGCAACATACGGCAAAGGTTGCTAAGCGACGTCACTGTGTGAAAAACGTCACTGTGTAATACGTCACGAACCGGCAGTTAGGTCTGGGATGATGAATGCAAAGGCGGACTAAAGTGACAGCGGTGAATTATTATCGTAAATTCCTTCAGAAGAGGTAAATTGAAGAAGTAAGCAACCATTCGTGTAAGATACGTAAAGAAGGCACACTCTGGAGTCAGGACGGAAGGTCGGCCATGGATATTTAGACCAAAATTCGAGAGAATGGCTCAGCGCTAGCAAGTTGTCAACAGACATGGGTTGTTCGTAAGTAGCTCTTGTTATGATGATCGGCAGGGATGCAATCTAGGTAACGATAGGCGGTTGGAAAATTATCTTGACATTCTGATAATTAAATGTATATATATTTGGACACGCCAGTGGATAATGATATTATACGTATGCTTGTTAACATGGTACAGGCCCTCCCATCAACATGGGCACGTTGACCTTTTTTTCTGACGTGACAATCTATGCAAATAAAACTTGAATGGCAAGAAATGCCAGCCTTGCTCAAGTCATTTGATGTTTATTGAATTTGCTCCTGTTGCACTGCCTGACTGTTTGGTGGACAGCGAGCTGGGACAAAAAGGGAAAACAGTCTTTGGCATTGACCCGTTGACCACACATCCGGCCCATACAATCCACAGATGGCCGTCAAACTGTGTCAGTCGTCAGTACTCCAAGCTAAGACACAGATTCAGATAAATACCCTTAATATTATTGTCATGTAGTTTTGTGTTGGTTTGTGTTGTCTAGTCTGTGCTGACGAAGGCTTGGGCCGCAACGCCCATTTTGTATCTTGTAATCGTGTTTTAGTAAAGCTCACAATCTAATTCTTGTTTTTTTGGTGATTCATTCATAGCCTGGTTTGTTTGTTAGAATTCTTGGCTGATTAGAAGTCTTGTTTGGGTGTTAGAATTCTCGGTTCATAGCAAGTTCTTGATCGCTAGAATTGTCAGTGAGTAGATTGTCTTGATTGCTCGGATAATTATGAGTTATTCATATTAGACGTTCACTGTTCAGTAGTGACTTAGGACGTGACATGAGTGATTCTGATTCAAGTTGATTGTCGGAGTGATTCGCAATGATTAACCTTTGTAAGACTAATTCTCACTTGTGATTGATTCCACATTATTTCTATAAAGCTTAAACTTTTTTGCAGGGACAGGATCTGTGTCTATTCCTTTGCCTGGTACTATATGTCAGCTAGTCATATCACTGAGTGAAGGAAAAGCTAAAGAACAGATGTCTGTATTCTCAGATAGGTATTCGTATATAGATTAGGATAATCTTAGAGTAGTAGGTCGAACACATGTGGGGAAGGTCGGGGAGTAACTCTCCACCAGAAACTTACGATTGTGTCTTTGTGTCGTTTCAGCTTTATAGGCTAACAGAAACTACATCCTGTAACAGCACACTTCCAACAAAGATCTAACGACGTTAATCGCCATTATGTGTCTCACCCACCAGTGTAGAGTCATTGCCATTCAGCACCCGTGTGAGAAGGGAAACCTGAGGTTGAACCCACAGGCGTAGTCGAGGGATACATGAGTCTGAGTTAGTGCTAGACGAATCCTTGCCCGATCTACACAACACTTTGGCCGAACTTGTCAACTGATGATTGTAGTAGAGCACATACGCTGAGGACAGCTAACGGCTAACGTTCTAAGCTACACCAAGAGCTGTATGAGCATTTCTTTTTTTTTCGGCATTTGTTATAAATAAAATTCTACACTTTGGTTGCTTAAACTTAACTTAAACTTTGACTCTTCCTTTGTCAATAAAGTAATATATAGATAAAAGTAAAGTGAGTGTAGGAAAAGTGTTTCTATATTTTTGTGAATTCATTATCTTGTTGGATGATAGTTTGCTGGAGGCTTTACCTTTGTCATAGGCAAGCGTAGCAAAGATAAACAAACCTGCTGTTTCCCCTCCTGTTTGAACAGCTTCAAGTTTTACCTGCTGGTGCCCGTGCCATTATTGGGAAAGATAATATGCTAGAACCTATATTTATAATCCTTAAACTAAACGAGCCGAATTTGTTTTCATTCCCTGCAGCGGGTAGACTTTAATAGGGGGCAGTCTTTGTGTCGTCTAGTTTACAAGTGTAGTTCTCTCGCCATTAGAAGACCCTGCTACAAATTCAAACTACTGAGCAGACAAAAAAAACACACACAAATAATCCGTGTCTAGATTTTCCCCAGATTCACAGATCCGGGCACAATTATCCTTGGAATACGATGTCTGCTGTCATATCCCAGGATTTATAAGGCTGAAGATAAAGAGGAATGATCGTGTGACAGACCCGTACTACTTCAGTGTGCTATTTAAAGACCCCTTTTTACAAAGGTGCTACAAAAATTGTTGTTTGGACTGCTGATATACAAGTTTTGCTTGTCAATCTTCAAATTACTTTCTTATTAATTTTAAATGAATGGTTAATTTAAAACAGCAAATTGTGTAAGTTAATTTAGACAGAAGCTATAGACAATAGGAAAGCTCGATTTAATAACTAGCATATTTCGTTGCATCACGTCCGGTAGGTGATGCAGAGTTACATATCATATGAAATTAATAAACGAGACCATCCCGATACTTACTCCACCTGTATAAGCATTATTGTCTACGTATACCAAATCAGATTGTATGTATCTAGTCCAGTGTGAGTTCCAAGCAACTTAATTAGGTAGAACATAACGACAGTTAGCAAATCGAGTAACCGAATATATACATGTATGGATGAAAATGGGAGTTAAGTATCAAGAAATGCCGTGCGATGTACCGCTTGTAGAAGCCCAAACTCGCTCATCTCTCAAAACCTGCTAGCTTGCGATCATAAAGTTAACAAAGAAGAAGCGTTTCGTATACTGAATTCGACGAACAATAAATTGCAAATATAAAAATAATAAATTTAGGATAACGGGGTCCTGCGCCTGAGGAATTAAGGCGGCGATGCTTGTGCAGTCGTCGCGAACGGTACAGGTTAAGGTTTTAATTTTGCCGAACAATAACCGATTACTGAAACACATCGAAACCATAACAATTAGGCAGCTAAAACCGGGGTTGTGCCGACAGAAAGATTTCACAGCGACTCCTCGATTACCGTGGGAATAGCATTGCTCCACATTCGAGAAGTATCAGTGACACTGTGAGTGACACGTATATTTATTTCATATGTTTTATAAATGTTTCATCTCATCTCATCTCACCATGCTCCTCTTGTACCTTGCGGTGTCGATGTGAAGCATAAACAGCGGGAGAGTGTCCGCTTATGGGTTTCATGTATCGATATTCCTATGGACTCTGTTATTCCCTGCATCCATCGTTTACGTGGTCGGCCTCTTCCCTGCTTCCGTCTCGTCTGTACATCATTGCTTGTTGTTGTATGCAGTGGAGTGGTTACCTACTTGCATGGCTAAACCATTTGACTTGCTGCCTTTTAATTAAATCTAGCGCAGCTATAACCCTCACTTTAGCCCTGATTTATTCATTTCTGATCTTATCTCATCTTGATACATTGAGTATTCTTCTCAGGTATCTTATTTATGTTGTGATTTTTCTTTTCTGTTTTGTCATTGTCCAGGTTTGGCATTGATAACATAGAGTTAGTAGGAAGATTGTCTTGTAAAGTGTTTTCTTAGTAGTTATTGGTACATGTTTGTTCTTTAGTATTGGTGCCATTTGTCCAATGAGTTGATTTGCCTTATTGCATCTATTTTCGATCTCATCTTCTGATTTACCATTTGATGATATTATACTTCGTAGGTACATGAAACTCTTTATTTGTTTCAATGGATGTTCGTTTTGGTGAATTGTTCTTGTTTTTTCTTCTTTAGTTATAGTCATTACCTCTGTTTCAATTGTGATAATTTTCATGTTATGTTCTCTACCCATTTCCTTTAGACTATGCATGTGGTCTTGTAATTCAGCTTCTGATTTTGCTATTAGTACTTGGTCATCCGCAATCAGGAGTTCCCTAATAGTTGGATTTGCAGATGGTTCTTCTTCTGTGTTCTAGATGGTTCTTCTTCTGTGTTCTCGTCATGCTGTGTTTTTTACGGTCTCTGTTTAGCTGGTTTCTTTACATATCTTGCCTATATATGTTATAAACAAGAGAAGGGACAGGACACAACCTTGTCGTACTCCGGATCTTATGGTGAAGGGTTCTGAGTGTCCTCCAGTTGCTCTCACTATGCATTCACTGTTGTTGTATAAGCTACTATATAGGTTTGTTAGATCTGTACTCACGCCATATTGTTAAAGGATTTCCCACAGCTTGTTTCTTTCTACTCTAAGAAATGCCTTTTCTTGGTCGACAAATGCTAAGTAGAGTGTTTCATTGAATTCAATTGATTTTTCTATAACTTATCTGAGAGCAAAAATGGCATATGTGCATCCTTTGTATTTCCTAAATCCAAGTTGTGTTTCGCTTAGATGGGGTTCTTTAGTAATTCGTAATCTTTTTTCCCAGTATGACTCAAAAGGGAAATACCTCTGTATTATGTGCAGTCTCTTTTGATGCATTTGTTTTTTTCCAAATTGGGATAATTATGGAGTTTCCCCAGTCTCGTGGTGTCTGTTGTATCTAACCTAACATGGTTGAACAATCTATGGAGCCAAGCTGTTCCTACTTATCTTGCTGCTTTAATTAGTTCATTTGGTATTTCATCTTGTTCCGGTGATTTGTTCAATGGGGCTAATGTGATGGCTTTGTCAGAGTCTGAAAGGAGATGCAGGAACATCGTTACGCCCGCCAGGCGAATAAGTCCCAACTGAAGTGCAGGGACATCGTTACGCCCGCCAGGCGAGTATTAGTCACCTGCCTACAGGTTGCTGGCTGACGCAATAGCCATCGGTCAGGCAAGGACAACGCAAGACGCACGCAGGCCTCGTGAAGCGCAGCCACAGAGGGCAAGCGCGTTGCGAGAAACCAACAGACAGCTTGGGGTACTCGGACCGACAGGACATATAGAGAGAGAAAGGCTTGTGTAGTTCTGTGCCCGAAAGTCGAGTGCTTGTGCATCTTGTGAGAGAGACTTAAGCTGCGGGTTGTCTGTAAGTGTATTGTAAGATGTACCACGTATGTAATATAATGATTGTCTCATGCCAAGCTAGATTGTGTTGCATGTGATCGGTAAATAAATCCATTGAACTCGTGTCGTTGTGTCTCAAGTCCAATCATATTGTACTTGTACTGTCTCACATGTGTTAGGGAGAACGAGCCAAATCTAAGACTCTGACATGCTTCTATAATTTCTTCTTTCAGACACTAGCCATAACTGGGACAGCGCTCGAACTCCGCATAGACACGTTACCTATAGTTAATGTAAATGAACATAAGTCATTAGGTCTTTTAATTGATAGCCATTTAAATTGGAGCTCCCATGTCCACGTCCTTACCAAGTTAATAGCACAGAAAGTTTACCAACTTGCTAAAATTCAGTACTTCCCGGACGAAAGCACGCGGATGTTATTTTATACATCCTATATTCAATATCATCTCGATTATTGTTCCACAGTCTGGGATGGTTGCCCTAAATCCAACATGAAACTACTCTTTTCTCTTCAAAAGCGGGCTATACGTCTAGTTTCTGTCACAAAACACGCAGAATGTGATAATCTATATAGTCAGAAGCTCAGTCCCACCCAAATTGCAAGTGATAAGGGAAACATCAGAAGCATGTATGAAGGGATAAAGAAAGCCTGTGGTCCAATGATCAAAAGAAGTGCATCGCTGAAAACCTTGACTGGAGAAATCATCACTGATAAGAAACAGCAGATGGATAGATGGATGGGTCGAGCACTATTTAGAGCTTTACTCAAGTGAGACCAAGCTAGCGGATGATGCCCTCAACGCCATAGAGGCGCTGCCAACTCTTGACCACCTGGACACACTTCCTACTATAGCAGAAGGTAAGTGTGCTATAAATGAGCTTGCATCTGGCAAGGCTCCAGGTAAGGATGGGATTCCAATAGAGGTAATCAGGAATGGGCAAGACACACTCGCTCTACAGATCCACCAGCTAATAGAGCTATGCTGGCGAGAAGGACAAGTCCCACAGGATTTCAAAGATTCAAACATCATAACGCTGTACAAGAACAAGGGAGATTGGAGCGACTGTAACAACTATAGGGGTATCTCACTTCTGTATATTGTTGGGAAAGTATTTGCCAGAATTGTCCTGCGCAGACTTCAAGTCCTGGGAGATCAAGTCTACCCCGAATCACAGTGCGGCTTCCGTCAGAACCGGTCTACCATTGATATGATATTCTCATTGCGACAGATGCAAGAAAAATGCCGGGAACAAAATCACCCACTGTTTATTGCCTTCATCGACCTCACAAAGGCATTCGATTTGGTCAGTCGTGAGGGTCTGTTCAAAGCACTAAAGAAGATTGGCTGCCCACCAACTCTTCTGTCCATTGTGGAATCGTTCCACACAGGCATGAAGGGTATAATCAAGTTTGATGGCTCAACTTCAGAAGAGTTTGAAATCAAGAGTGGAGTTAAGCAAGGTTGTGTACTAGCCCCCACCCTCTTTGGGATATACTTTTCACATCTCCTGAAATATGCCTTTCGTGATCAGGATGACGGTATATACATTCACTCACGCTCAGATGGTGGCCTCTATAATGCTCAGAGATTGAAGGTCAAGACCAAAATTAGCAGGGTACTAATCAGAGAGTTGCTTTTCGCGGATGATGCTGCGATTACGACCCACTCTGAGGACGAATTACAACATCTACTATCTGCATTCTCCAATGCTTGTTCTGAATTTGGTTTAACAATTAACAAAAAGAAGACACAAATTATGTCACAAGGTGCACATGGTGTACCTTCAATCTTTATTGACGACGCCGAACTGGAGATAGTAGACCATTTTACATATCTAGGATCAGAGGTAAATAGCAAATTATCCCTCGATCAGGAAATCAACATCAGGATTGGCAAGGCAGCAACAACAATGAACATGTTAGAAAAAAGAGTCTGGGAGAACAGGAAGCTTACTGCCAAAACAAAAGTCCTCGTCTACCAAGCCTGTGTCCTTAGTACTCTTCTTTATTTCAGTGAAACCTGGACAACTTACTCACGCCAAAAGAAACGTTTAAACAGCTTTCATATGCGGTGTCTGCGAAGAATACTTGGTATTAAGTGGCAAGACAAAATCACAAATACTGAAGTATTGGAAAGATCAGGTTATGTGACGGTGTATTCCATGCTCAGTCTTCGTAGACTTAGATGGATAGGACACGTTAGGAGGATGGATGATGGTAGAATACCAAAGGACATCTTTTTTGGTGAATTACAAACGGGTAGGAGATCTCAGGGTCGGCCTCTACTACGATAAAAAGATGTGTGTAAGCGGGACATGACTGATGCAGGCATTGATAATGCACATTGGGAGCACGTCGCCGCTGAACGTGTTGCATGGAGGGCAACTATCAGAAATGGAATAAAGACAAAGGAGAAAATGATTGCAGATAAAGCACACACATAGCGTGAGAGACGTAAGATGATGCAAAATGGTGGAAGTGACCATTTTTTTCACATGCACCTACTGTGGGCAAACATTTGCAGCAAGAATTGGCCTTACCAGCCACACTCGCCACCGCCACGGATCGTAGTTATTAAGCCTTTTTGAAGCACAATGTACCAAACTATCGTCTGTCAAGACGGAAAAGTGCCAATAATAAGAATAACAATCCCACCCAGAACAGATAACCACTATGAAAACACCTCAACGCGCAGGGGCAGATAAACAACAGCAAACACCTCAATGCGCAGAGGAAGATAAACAACAACAAGCAGTCTACCCTATTGACGTCAAAATAAGCAATAGGTTCAAAGTGCTTCAAGAAAAGTCACAAGAAAACGTACAGTGCTTTAACATGCTGCATACAGGCAAGACATGCCTACAAGATACATCGGGAGAACCACATGGAGACATAAAGACTGCTTATAATCGGAAATGGATGAAACAACGGGCGAGACGTGCTGACAACCAGCATGTACAGAAATAATAATCAAAATATTAACAATACTCTATGTGGAGCGGTGTTTATAGACTTTAGAAAAAGCATTCCATATGGTAGATCATACTATTCAAATTTAAAAAAAAAACTAGAAACAATGAAAGTAAGCTTTAATATTGTGACATTAATAAAATCATGTTTATTAGACAGAAAGCAAGTAGTATCACACAATAAAGCTTTATCTCAAGCCATTACCATTAATATTGGAGTACCTCAGGGTTCTATTCTAGGCCCTCTGTTATTTGCCATTTATATAAATGATCTTCCCTTACATCTGTCTTCGTCCTGCGATCTATTTGCTGATGATTGCACAGTATATACAAACGCTATTGATCGTAATGTGCTAGAATTATCCTTAAATAAGGAAATAAATAGTGTAGTTAACTGGAGTCATGCAAACCGCATGCAAATTAACATTTCTAAAAGAAAGTCTATGTTAATAGGAACCAGGCAAAAACTTCACACGCCAAACTCGCAGAGAAGTCTACAGCTGCACATTGGTAGCATGCCTATAGAAAGTGTAACCGAGCACAAGACACTGGGTCTTATCATAGATCAAAATCTAACCTTTAACTCACATGTTCATGCTCTCGTTAAACAAATATACCAACTTGCCAAAATTAAAAATTTCCTTGACGAAATCACAAGAAAGATATTCTATACTTCACATATACAAACACATATTGATTACTGCTCCACAGTCTGGGATGGATGCTCCAAATCAATAACAAAACGCCTATATACACCCCAGAAAAGGGCAGTGCGTTTAATTAATGGTGAAAAGCTTACCGACAATTCTAACCTACATAAATGTCTTCGGTTACTGCCACTCCACAAACGCCTACTTTTAAATAAGGCCAAACTAATTCACAAAATCGTATTTCAAAATGCTCCAAGCTACCTTTGGCCATTGTTTAAATATAACGCTAGACATAGCGAACGACTAAATATACTTCATGTCCCTAAACCTAAGATAGACTTATATAAAACAAGCTTAGCATACTCTGCCGGTCAGTTGTGGAACAATTTTCCACAAGAAATCAAAGACACCACCAATCATTATACATACATTGGCAACCTGTTTGAATACTACCTCAGTACAGACTGCATTCCCCCATAAACAAAACCCAAAAAGACAGTAATGGTAACTTATCTCAAACGACAACTAGCCAAAAAAGTTTCCCTTAGGTATGGCACGTTACACCCTCCTTAGGTATTTATAATGCTCATGTTAAACATTGCCTCAGTGAGTAATTTTTTATTGATTATTTTTCATGCGTTTTAATGCTATTGTTCTTTTGTTGTCAAAATTTGCTTCATAAGTGATGTTGAATGAAAGAATGTATGAGAGAAACTAGAGAAGAAAGGCAGAATGTCAGACGGGCCTGCGTGCCAAATTCTTAACTCTTTGAAAATAAAGGCTTTCGTTCGTTCGTTCGTTCGTTCGTTCGTTCTCAAGCTTCTACCACTTCGAAAGCGTTTCCTTTTTAACAAAGCCAAATTATTTAATAAAGTAATATCTAAAAATACCCCAGAGTATCTTCAACCATTGATAAAATCTCATACAATGAACAGAAAGCGCTTAAATTTATTATATATCCTAGAACCTAGATTAGAAACCTAGATAAAACCTAGAAACACTCTTATAAAAATCATACTGGAAAGCAAGGTTGAGAGCATGCGAGCAAGAGGTAGACAACGATACAAGTGGGAAGATAACATCAAGAGATGGACGAACATCACCCTGACAGAATGTACAGTCAAGGTGGGAGACAGACAGTGTTAGAAATCCATTTATGCCAACCTTCATTGTGGAGACAGCACCTTATTGACTGATTGATTGATTGACTGATTGACGCAATTTAGCAGCTGTTGAGAGATGGCCGAGTTTTTCTTCAGGTTTCCTGTAGACTGATTAACTGTATTTCCAATGTTTCATTACAAAACTTTGATTTTTCCATGTGTTTTCCAAGTGACCCGACGATCATGAATAAGTGGATCCTGGCGGTTTGGGCACGTGCTCTGTTGTCGGCAGGTGTGTTTGCTGCGTGGACACTGACCTCATTTCTGTGCCACGAGTGTTCAAAGAGGTTCCTGACGGTCTCAGAGTCAATGTTGTCAATGTTCCTATCAGCAAATTTCCCCCATGCTGCAGAGGAATTACCTTATTATCGATTCTTCCTTGCGGCTTCGGTCACAGCAGTACAGGTGAGCAATTGATTTGTTTTAATTCGTATACATTCAGAGTGGGGTGGAAAGGGGGGGGGGGGGGGGGGGGGGCGGAGAACGGGGAGCGGGATTTTAGAGAAGAATATACACGATTGCTAGGTGGCATCATTGTGGTTTGTAGTTTCCTTTAACATTTTGTTTTTGTTGTTTTCGCCCGCTTCTAACTCAAAATGACTCCATACAAGTGCAACTACTTCTATCAATAAAATTGGGTGGAACTACGGTAAAGCTGTGAAAATGTAAACAATATAAAATGATACAAAGTAGTGCAACTTTACATAACAAATTTACGACACAAACAGGACGTTGCAGCGATTAGCCTTTATCAGCGAACAAACACATTCACAAACACAACATACAGTCAAGGAGATCTCCTGTGACTACATCAAAAGGTGACGACAGGACGAAAAGAACAAAAGGATGAAAAGATGAAAGCAATGAAGAGGAAATGAGAATTGAAAAAAAATTGTTCATACTTACCCCACAGTTGCGATCTGTGAGTAACTGTTACTCACAGATCGCAACTGTGGGGTAAGTATGAACATTTTTTTCAATTCTAATTTTTTCTTAATTGCTTTCAGTTAGTTACTGACTTCCTTACTTAGTTACATAGGTAGTTAGTTACTTAATTAGCTACATAGTAAGTTAATTAGCTGTTTTGTGACTTAGTTGTTTACTTAGTTAAGTAGTTACTTAGTTAATTAGTTACTAAGTTGTTTACTTAGTTAGTTGCTTAGTTCCTTAGTTAGTCACTCAGTCAGTCAGTCAGTCAATCAGTCAGTCAGTCAGTCAGTCAGTTAGTTAGTTAGTTAGCTATTTAGTTAGTTAGTTACTCAGTTAGTTATTTAGTTCGATACTTGCTTACTGTGTTAATTACGTACCTAGTTAGTTACTTGGTAAGTTACTCGTACTTAGTTGCTAAGTTACATTGCTACTTAGCTAGTTAGTTACCTAGTTACATAGGTTGTCAGGTACTTAGGTATTTAGTAGCTTTGTTACTTTTTTAGTTACTTAGTTAATTAGCTAGTTAGTTACTCAGTTAGTTGATACTTGACTTACAACTGGTGTCCGCTTACCGGAGGTCAACGCGTACATCTTAGGTCAGAGCACATGGTTATGTCACAACCGCCCGGCCTGGTCGTTAATTGACCCACCACTGAAAAACAAACTTAGTTAAGCGACGCCAAGAAACTTAGGAACAACTAGGCCACAAACATCAACCCGGTAGCTTCAACAAGACCTCGGCTGTAGGTTCACTTATGGGTTCCCAGAAGGTCCAACATGATACAGCTAGTCGAAGACACGGCATCTCGTCTCAAGGACAAACTTTACCACCACTGTAGATCAATCTCTAATTCCCAAAGAGTTGCATTCCATGCAGCTGGAAGAAGCGGCCGTGACATGATGGCTTCAACAACAACCTCCGCTGTAGAGCATTCTCCGAGGTGCCTAGTATACAGCTGGCTATAGAAGTGAGCGGCTACCGAATGACTTCTCTTCGGATCGGAAGTACACACTCACGGAGCCCGCCGAAGAGATCGAGAATTGCCTCGCGAAAGTGATGGCAACTCACGATTCTCTGAGGTTTACCAGTATGTGCGATTTACAACAGCAAGTATCTACGCTCATTCAAAGAGTCGAGTTATGTTTCTCGGGCCCAGTGACATACATGCCCGATACATAACTGCGTGTGAACCCAAACGACGGTCCACACTCTTTTTACCCGGAGATCTGCACGACCCCCCCCCCCCCCCCCCCCTGTTTAAATGCGGCCGAGCCGCCAGAACGGGCGTGGCACAAAAGTGGGTAATGCGTTGTGCCGTCTGAGACCCACTTCCGTTTCGCGACAAGTTAGTTAGTTAGTTAGTTAATTGGTTAGTTAGGTAGTTAGTTAGTTAGTTACTTTGTCAGCATGACGGAATGTCTAGACTTGGGGATGTAAATAACAAGTACCTCTGAAGTCAAAGTGGGACACTGGTAATTGTCAAAGACTGAAGTATAGAAGATCACTCAAGTAGATTAGAGGTAACCCAGTGCCCCTACATGAGGGCAGGGTAGGTGATAGGGAGGGGAACTATTAACTAGTTCTCTCATGAGACACGGAGATGTCAACCACAGAGAGTAAGCACTCTGATCACGGCAGAATCACGCCTACGTGATAGCCACGGAGAAGTGGACTGCCACTCAAGAGTAAACGGCTACTCGAAGCGTGCTGAGTGTCGCAGCACGCAGAAAGCCGAAGGACGCACAAGGTCTCCGCGTGGTGTGTAGCACGCGAGTAAACTAGCCCGAGGGGGGACTGACTTTCATAGTGAGCGCATCGATTAGTGTCGATGCGCGTTTCCTTAGCCAATAGATAGAGTTAGCTATAGGGTTAGGATATTGACTAGATAGGGAATTATGTGTCTTTATGTGTAATTTAATAGCGACCGTTTTGTGCAGTAATCCATTGTTAAAGAGCCAGTGATAATAAAATGCCTCATTCATACCTCTCGTACGACTTGCAATATTTTTGTGTGGTACGGGAGAAGTTGATCCTGTAATGCCTGACGCATCGGTTGCTGACAGTAATAGAGAAAGCTAATCCATAGGGGGAAAAAATGAGCCGAATGCTACTAGACGTAGCGTGTATGGACAATGCTTGAGTTGAAATCGAGCGATCACATTAACAAAACAAAACCAAAATTACTCTCCTTCAAAGTACTTTCTTAAAGACTGTGGACATTTCTCCAAGCGGCCCCGTTGGTGTGGGAATAGAGTAGGCGGTCATTTTCCTCAAATGTATTCCCATGACACAAATCAGCCCACTTTCAGCCTCATTGTAAAGCTTGAATAGCAGCCAAGATTCGCAAGAAGCCAAAACTTTTTTTCGTGCAGGTATTGTAGGGACTTATTTAAGAAGGCGATGAATGCATCAATCTTCGCGGAGAGTATGATGTGAAGAAAGATTGCGAGCATGCCACCACAGATTGAAATATAATTGTCACAAGTGTAAAACGACAAAAAAAATGCCCGTCACTATCTACATTTATGTTCATCATGCTACTCGTAGCCTAAGCAAATATGGAATCAGCGAACTTAATTCCACAAAGAAAAAGTAGTGGAATTGCATGGACATGAAACTAACTGTTATTAGCAAAATTACCGCAAGGGTTTAACTGAAAACATGAAAGGAGACGAAGATGAGGACAACCTTACACATTATTAATAAACCAATGGTCTTGTCTTCGCATGGTCTCATCCAACTCAACGGCAATATTTATTATTCTATTACCCACACCGCCGGCTGCCTGGCCGAGAGGTTAGCAGCTTTCTCCGTTAACTCCGAATACTCTATTGGTTGACGTGAGTGCACGAGAATTAGAAGTGGTTCGAGTCTCTCCAGTGACTTATGAGAGTATGTAGCCGGTCGCTCAGAAAGTCGTGGCGTGCTGATGAGCGTAATCTAGCCTAGGAATCAACATACAGCTGAAAGATGCTGGTGTTGACCGCAATATCCTGAAACATGATGGAAACGCGGAAAAAAAATTACCCACACCATGTCATGAAGCTCTGACTAGGTCTGTTATGTGCCAGGACCAACGCATGTTTTTAGTTCTGAATTCCAAGAAGAATTGGATGGTCAGTGCGACCTCACTGGGGGGGGGGGGGGGGGGGGGGGGGGGTGGGGTGGGGTGACTAGCGCAAACTCGCATTAATGAATGCTCGCCTCAGGTACGGAGAATATCAAACACCGGTCAGTTAGACTAAAATATTGGCTTCTTGGATTTGACTTGGTGATGAAAATTACAAGTACCTCAGAAGTCGATTGGGTTAACCTGATGGCGAGGGACACTGGTAATCTTCATCATTCAGTGTCTTACTGACTGGCTTGAGCGATCATGTTTCTCTACAAATTGCGGTCTCCGACGACATGGATCATTACGTGTGTTGACTCCCTTCCCTGCAATGACACAAGACTCAAGAATTTTCTCACACTGTCTTCCTCTATTTATCTTTTCCACATCTTTCATGACACACATGTTCCAGTTTTTGTCTTCTCATAATGTGGCCAAAGAACAAATGATGACTGCTTACTGTTTCTGTCTAATGTTTGTGATAAGTTGTTTGCGACTTAGCTTCCCGCAAAATGTTCAGATTGCTCATTTTCGCTGTCCAATTAATTTTCAGCATTCTTCTATAAAATCACAACTCCAAGATTTCTACGGATATTTTCGTCTGTTTACTATTTGCCCAGGATTCGCAGCCATATGTTAAAATTGGTTCTACGTAACATGCAAGAACTCTTTTTCTAATTTTCAAGGACAAGGAAATATTGCATAAAATATTATCTATTTGATAGAATGCAGTGTGCACTGGTAAAAAGACAAACTAATGCTCACACATAAATTAGCGCACTGCGCTAAACATATTATCACATGTATGGACTACTTCTGAGTTCAAAGCAAGAGAAAGCAAAAAAGAAAAAAAAAACGAAAAGAAAAACAGACACCTTCGAAGAGGCAGTCAGTGGGTCTCCTCTCTGTGTAATGAAGGCGGAACTGTGTTCTAGGTGCACCTTGTCATCGTTACAGACGAAATTATGTGAATTGGAACTAGAGCTAGAATTCCATCGCACAAATCCTGGGCTTGGATTCAGAGAACATGTGTTGCCCATGCAGCATGATCCCTCTCTCGGCCTTGCCTTATTTTCTCCAGAGGAAAGGGTGACCAGTACATCTGGAACAAGGTAGGCTGCAGATGCTGGCGGCTCAGCATCAAACCTCCGAGAGCAGGAGGTGATTAGCGGCCATGCCCTCACATCTGGAGGATTTGACTTAGAGACGTTCAGCCATTTCCCTCAGCTGAGTGCCTCAAATCAAGTGTCTAAACCTGTATGAGTGTGTACATATGTCAATCGTAAGTGTCTGGACCTATATTATTAGCGTGTACTACTGTCAGACTCCCCGCCTAACATTGTCTTCAGTGCGGATCACGCTACCAGCGAGATTCCGCCCGCAGGATATATTGCTCATCTATGTTGCTAACACATGTCCAATGAAGGTTGACTGAATAAGTAAAGAAAAGATAAAAGTAGTGGTATTTCAATTGCGCTTGCTGCTCCCACCTGTGGTACATCCTTCATGTAAACTGGGGGAAACACAGGGGGGCTTTCATAGCCAAGTATTAACGAGAGCATACACGACAATCAAGTCTCTGAATCATAGAACGAACGAACGAACGAACGAACGAACAGACTTTATTTTCAAAGGGTAACAAATTGGGCACGCAGGCCCGTCTTACATTCGGCCCTTCCAATCACTCATCTTTCTTTCATCAACAGTGCATAGGAAAAAAACATTGTCACATGAATTTTGTAAACATAAACAATGCATATTACTATGTTATGAGACACATCCACCACCCACACACACACACACACCCACACATCCCCCATTCAATCCAACTCCCCCACCCAACCACACACACATACAATACATTCCCCCACCCATCCACCACATCCCTACACCTACACATCTCCCCACCCACACACACCTCTCACCCACCACACATCCCATCCACCCACACCCCAAGCACACATACTTTCAATAACCCAAACATCCCCCACCTACACACATCTCCCCACCCACTCACATATCCTCTACCCATCCCATTTCCCACCATCAATCACTAACCCAATATCCTCCTCCACCGACACACCTCCAACCACCCAACCAAACACACATTCCTCAGCCACACACACACATCTCCCCGTCAACTCACATAATCCGCACCTACCCACACACAAATTCCGCACTCACCCACATAATCTCCCATCTCCCCCAGCCCACTCACAGATCCCGACCCCACACCTACAACCATCCCCCACCATCTCCTAACCTGCACACACTCACTCACCCACATATCCTCTACCCACCCACACATCCTCTACCCACCTATCCCCCAACCAAACATCCCTTAACCACACACCCTTACTCATATACAATCACCCACCCACACATCCTCTACCCAACCACA
Source organism: Cepaea nemoralis (assembly GCA_014155875.1). Lineage (NCBI taxonomy): Eukaryota > Metazoa > Mollusca > Gastropoda > Stylommatophora > Helicidae > Cepaea > Cepaea nemoralis. The sequence continues at coordinate 37,698 of JACEFZ010027620.1, read as the reverse complement.
CATCCTCCACCCAACCACACATCCTTCATCCACCCATTCCCCCAGCCACACATCCCTTAACCACACACCCCTACCCATATACACACACATCCCCACGCACGCACAATCTCCCCACCCATACAAACATCCCTCACACACATCCCCACCCACCAACACATTCCCCATTCACAAACACACACCTCCCATCCACGCACACACAACCCATGCATTCATCCCCTCACACATCCCTAGACACACGTACTTATCCCCTCAACCACTAACACCCACACATCCCTTACCCACTCATCAACACATACATCTCCTATCTACCCACCCACACTCACACATCCCAACCACCCATCTAAGCACACATCCCCCACCCTCACACACATCCTTCACCCACCCACAAACCCAACCACACCTTCAGCCACCCACACAAACATCATTTATCCACACCCAGCTCCCCTCCCACACAATACCACACCCACACACATCCCAAAGACACATCCCTCACCCACACACACATCTATCCACACATCTCCTACCCATCCACACATCCCCCAACTACAATCACCCTCACTACCCACACATACATCCTCCATCCAGTCACACACACCCCCACCCAGCCAGACATATCCCCCACCCACACATACATCTCCAAATCCATCACCCATACCCATCACGCACCCCTCCCCCAACCACACACCATCCCCCACACACATTCACCCACACATCTCTCCCCACACACACTCCCCACCCATCCACCCAAACATCCCACACCCATACACATCCCTCACCCACACACACATCCCTAAACCCACAACCACCCCCACCTGCACACATCTCCCATCCACCACATATCCCCACACCCACATCTCCCCACCCACACATATACCCCCACCCATCCCATAACCCACCATCAATCATCCACCAACATATCCTCCTCCACCCACTCACCCACAACCACCTAGACAAACACACATCCCCACCCACAAACACCTCTCCCCATACACCCATACATCTCGCACGCACCCACACACAAATCCCCCACCCACCCACACACAAATCCCCCACCCACCCACACAAACCCACCCCGCCCACCCACACATCCTGAGCCCACCCACACACATCACGAATCCACCCACACACACATCCCCCGATCCCCCAACCTACTATTAGTGATCAAACTCCCACACTTTACACACACATGCAGTGACGATTGTCGTGAGCATTGTCGCAAAATTGTAAAGAAAATGGAGAAAAATTGTACATATACATTTTGTAACTTAAAAATTAGGGATGCAAGTCAACTCTCTCTCTCTCTCTCTCTCTCTCTCTCTCTCTCTCTCTCTCTCTCTCTCTCTCTCTCTCTCTCTTCTCTCTCTCTCTCTCTCACTCACTAACGCTCTCACTCACATTACAGTAATGTTATATTATACATGATAAAATCAAGTGTCATACATACAAAATGATAATGTGAAAGATGAAAATACACAAAAAATATGGAATGGCATGTTACAGGACATGCGAGGCACTGAAGTCTCTCTCTCTCTCTCTCTCTCCTCTCTCTCTCTCTCTCTCTCTCTCTCTCTCTCTCTCTCTCTCTCTCTCTCTCTCTCTCTCTCTCTCTCTCACACAGGCACACACACACATATCCCTCACATACACACCCATACATACATCCTCACATCTAGACAAATACATGATGCCTCACATGATCACTGAAACTAATAAGAACAAACTCCCACACTTTACACACAATTGAGACACTGACGATTGTCGTGAAAATTCTCGCAATTGCAAGAAGTGGAGAAAAAATTGTACATATACATTATGTAGCGTAAAAATTAGTGATGCAATTCAACTCTCTCTTATTTTTCTCTCTCCCTCTCTCTCTCTCTCTCTTGCGCTCTCTCTCTCTCTCTCTCTCACTCTCTCTCTCCTGCGTGCTCTCTCTCTCTCTCTCTCTCTCTCTCTCTTCTCTCTCTCTCTCTCTCTCTCTCTCTCTCTCTCTCTCTCTCACTAACTCTCTCACTCACATCACAGTAATGTTATATTATACATGATAAAATCAAGTGGCATACAAAATGATAAGATGGATGAGAATTTAAAAGGAAAAAAAAATATGGAATGGCATGTTACAGGACAATCAGGTGGCATTAAACGATACCTCGTAATATGAAAGATGAGAATACATAAAAAATATGGAATTGCATGTTACATGACATGCGTGGGCTCAACTCTCTCTCTCTCTCTCTCTCTCTCTCTCTCTCTCTCTCTCTCTCTCTCTCTCTCTCTCTCTCTCTACATACACACACTCTCACACTCATTCACTCTCTCTCTCTCTCTCTCTCTCTCTCTCTCTCTCTCTCTCTCTCTCTCTCACTTACACTCACTAACTCTCTCACTTGCTTTACAGTAATGTACATGAATTCATTTTATGCATGTTAAAATCAAGTGCATCAAAATGATAATATGGAAAAAAAACATGAGAATACACAAAACATATGGATCAGCATGTTAGATGACATGCGTGCGCTCAACTCTCTCTCTCTCTCTCTCTCTCTCTCTCTCTCTCTCTCTCTCTCTCTCTCTCTCTCTCTCTCTCTCTCTGTTTCTCACTCACATGTACATACACACACCCACACACATCATACCCACGCAATACACACACCTGCACACATCCATATACTTACTCACACGTACTCATATAACACCCGAATATACACTCCCTCGCATACACTGCATGCATGCACACTTACACATACAAAGATATACAATACATACACGGGCACACACACACACATCCATACACACACACACACACACACACACACACACACGCACATGCATATAAACGCATATAAACACATGAACCCACACCTTAACACACGAACAGACATACACACAGAGTCACACACAGATACACACATGTACACACATACACACTCATACACACATCCAGACATGCACACACATACATCACACTTTCTCATGCACTCTCTCATTCACCCACGCTCTCTCTTTTACACACTCACTCGCTCTCACACTCACTCATTCACGCACATACACGCATACCCACAAATTCTCTCTCACTCACTCACGCTCCCTTACTCACTCATTTACTCGATGACTCTCTAACTCACACTCACTCACTAACTTTCACACTCTATCACACAGACAGGCAGACACACAACACACCCACTCTCTCAGATTCACTCATTATCTCTCACACATATGTCCACACACGCACTCACTTTTACACTCACTCAGGCACACGCGCATGCATACTCTCTCACTCTCACTCATACTAATTCTTCCACTCACTCTCTTTCTCACTCACTCTCTCACCCACTGTCTCGTTCACACACATACAGTGAAGAATGATAGTGGAAAAATGATACTAGTAGGTGACTTATGGAGGGATATAGTCGGTATGAAGTAAGTATTGAAAGAGTTTTCGGTTGAATGTGTAGGGACTCATTGGTGTTTTCAGTTCTGGTGGAAGGCTATTCCACAAATGAGCACCAGAATATGCGAAACAAGTTTTGTATAAGTCCAATCTAGGCTTAGGAAGCTGTAATAAATTTAAGCGCTTACTGTTCATTGTATTAGATTGAATTAACGGTAGAAGATACTCTGGGGTATTTTCAGATATAATTTTATTCAATAATTTGGCTTTGTTAAAAAGGAAGCGCTTTTGAAGTGGTAGAAGTCTTAGATGTCTGTATAATTTATTACTTTCAACGTGCTTTATGCTGGAAACTAGACGTATAGCGCGGTTTTGAAGCGAACACAATCGTTTCATATTAGATTTAGGGCAGCCATCCCAGACTGTGGAACAATACTCGAGAGGTGATTGGATATAGGATGCATAGAATATTTTACGTGTGCTTTCATCCAAAAAGTGTTGAATTTTAGCAAGTTGGTAAACTTTTTGTGCTATTCTCTTGGTAAGGGCGTGAACATGAGGGCTCCAGTTCAAATGTCTGTCAATTAAAAGACCTAATGTTTTATGTTCATTTTCATTAATTATAGATAACGTGTCCACGTGGAGCTCGAGCGGTGTCCCAGTTATGGCTAGGGTCTGTAGTTTTTGTCTGGTCGTTATTAGCATGGATTTGGTTTTGTCGATGTTAATTAACATGCGATTTTCATTGCTCCATCTACTAAGGTTGTCAAGATCGTTTTGTAAAGAGCTCTCTAAGTCACAAAGGCTCTCTTGACTTGTGTAAATAGTGCAGTCGTCCGCAAATAGGTCACACGAAGTATTGAGGTATAAAGGAAGATCGTTAATATACACTGCAAAAAGCAGCGGACCTAGTATTGAGCCCTGAGGCACCCCAAAATTAAGTTGTGTGGGTCTTGATAGACAGTTATTGAAGGACACTACTTGTTGTCTGTCTGATAAAAATGACGTAATTAGGTTCACCATATTGGTGCTAGTCTTCATGTGTTTTAATTTTCTAATTAAAATATCATGATCTACCATATCAAAGGCCTTTTTAAAGTCTACAAATACTGCTCCACAAATGTTGCCATTGTTGATGCAAAGATGCCAGATTATCGGTCATTTTTGTAAGGGCACTATGGCAAGAATATTTAGGTCGAAACCCAGATTGACTGTCAATTATTAGATCGTTGTTGATTAAAGGATGTAGTGTTATTTTATGCATGTGTTTTTCTAATGGCTTTTATAGCGACGATAGTAAGGAAATAGGTCTATAATTACCCAAGACGCTAATATCAGTTGAGCCATTTTTATGTAGAGGATACACTTTAGCAACTTTAAAGGCAGATGGAAAGTAGTGTTTGGATAGGCACTGGTTATATATGAACGTTAAGGACTCACTAATAATAGGTGCAGCACACCGAAGAATTCTATTACTGATACCATCTAGGCCTTCTGAATTTGTTGCTTTGAGATTCCAGAGACATTTATATACTTCTGCAACAGACATGAAGGGAATCTCAGGGGGAATATTTCTAGAGCACTTCCCTTCACAGAATGATGACAGTGAACTTAAATTACATACTGAGTCTGGTATTGAGGACTTTAGATTCTCTATTTCTGATTGAAAGAAGTAACTGAAATCCTCGCATGTTATAGAGTTTGGTATTGCTGACTCTGAAGCGTGTTTCTTGTTGGTTAGCGAGTTAATAGCCTTCCATATATTTGTATTATGATTATGTCATAACGAAGGCTCGAAAAGGTTTGGCAGCAATGAGAGTCATGGCGACTGCCAATATCGAGCAAAGACTGCTATTACTTCTGTTCCAAGGACTTGTGCTTTCACGCGTCGAGTATGCCCTGGCCATCCTCACTGTCAGCCCTACACAGATTGGAAGACTTGAAAAGGTACAAAACGAAGCCATGCGCATCATTTTGGGCTGCACGAGAGACACCAGCTGTGTAGCAATGAGATACCTCCTTGACTTCCCGACAATGGAACACAGGATCAAGATCTGGAGAGCTCGTGCATACTTAAAAATAAGTGCAGATGAGCAGCACCCTCTGCATGACGCTGTATTCAGAGACAAGGGTGACAGGCTAAAGAGGGGCAAATCATGGATGGGTCGGGCGGAAGATATCGTCGGACAGGTCTGCAGTCTTACCAGTATCAACCCCGGCAAGGAATGGGTGCCGGTGCCTCCAGCTTCTAAGTGTACCTTCTCCTGCATTATCATACTCGACAGACGGTGCAGAGAGCAGAACCCTGCCGCTGTCAATGCAGAGGTTAACGCGCTCATCTATGATCACTCAGATAGCCCCGAAGTGCTCATCTATACAGATGGATCTGTTGTAAAGCAGCAGAGAAGTGTGTGGGCATTTACAGCCCGTTCAGCGGGCCGAACCGTTCAAGAATCCAGTGGTGCCCACTCTATGACCACGAGCAGCATGACGATGGAGGTGATGGCAGTTACACAGGCTTTCATATGGCTGGAATCACAGCGTTATACCAACGTGTGTGTACTAAGTGATTCAATGAGCATGATTCAGAAGGTCGAAGCTGGATCTGTACGTAGACAGTGGACTGAGTCGCTGCGGAAGTCTGTTGTCCGCAAAGTCACCTTCATCTTCGTCCCGGGACATGCGGGAGTCGAGGGAAATGAACGAGCTGATAAACTGGCTGGCTCTGCACCCCCTGTAGATGGCCAGCCCATGGATCGTGCCGATGTTATTAACGCCCTTAAAGATATGGCGAGAACAGAGGATTTTGACGCCAGTGATTCCACATCGCTTTCCAGGATGAAAGACCTGGGAGTAAGAATCGGCACAGCCAGACGCGAGAGGTACATCGGGAAAACAAAGCGCCTCGTCAACCAACACAGAACTGGCACTATTAGCCACCGGACGCTGATGCATATGCTGGGGGGGGGGGAGGATCTGAGCACCTATGGACATGTCCGGAGTGCAACGAAGATACCCCAACTGATAACTAACTAACATAACTAACTAACTATATTTGTATTATTTGATTTATCTACAATCAAGTTTTTGAAATGATCTTTCTTTATCCTACGAATTTCATATTTAACTTTATTTCTTAGTCTGCGGTAATTGATAAAATCTTTATTTTTGTGTGCTGTATCTCGTTCTCTCATGATTTCGAGAACTTCGCTAGTTACCCACGGGGACTTATGTTGATTCTTGACTCGAACTTCTTTGACTGGCACATGTTTATCAAATACATTGTAGACTGTCTTTGTCCAGTAAGCTAGTGCATCATCCGGATCAGGAAGGTGGTAAACATGTTCAAGGGCTGCATTTGTTAAGTCGTCTAAAAATAAATTTTGGTTGAGAGCTTTAAAGTTTCTAAATTTGATGCTTAAATGTTTATTTTTAGGAGTTTTGAACCCAATTTTCGACCATGAAGGGAGGGGGACAAAGGCGGTCAATAGTACTGGACGGAAGTAAGAACAATCATTGCACCACGAACACATACATCATTAAAATAAGAACAATCATTGCACCACAAACACATACGCCATTAAAATAAGAACAATCATTGCACCCAAAAACACATACGCCATTAAAATAAGAACATTCATTGCACCACAAACACATAAGTCATTAAAATAAGAACATTCATTGCACCACAAACACATACGTCATTAAAATAAGAACAATCATTGCACCCAAAAACACATACGCCATTAAAATAAGAACATTCATTGCACCACAAACACATAAGTCATTAAAATAAGAACATTCATTGCACCACAAACACATACGTCATTAAAATAAGAACAATCATTGCACCCAAAAACACATACGCCATTAAAATAAGAACAATCATTGCACCCAAGAACACATACGCCATTAAAATAAGAGTAATCATGGCACCACACCCATATTTGTCATTAAAATACGAACACTCGGTGCCCTACAAAAACGGAAGCTATTAACTGCTTTCCAGATTGAAAAACCTATAACAACAAATGTTATTGTGCTGAAGGCAGGCGTATTCGTTGAGACAACACAGTACGAGTGTCAGACCTAGGCATGTAACGAGTTTAAACTCGAAAGTAATAAATAATATAGTTTATGGCTAATACATTGTTCTCACAACGTGACGAATTATCTGGAAGAAACAAACAAATGCGCTTTTGAATATACGTATTACAGAAGAGTATAAGAGTTGAGATGAGTTGAGCTAACAAACGATATCACTGCACTCAGGACATTCCCATATGCGCTCAGTCCCCTCGTTCAGTAGCCAGCGAAGAGTCGCACTATTAATCGTTTCCACCTTTATCTGATTTTGAAAGTTCTCCTGGTCTTCCCTCTCAGTTTTGAGATTCTACCAGAACCCCTGCCAATTCCCCGCAATCTCATCCTTTCCACAATCTGTTCCTCCACCTTCTCCACCTGGTCCCACCAGCGTGCGACCACGTCTTCTTTGACCATAGGTAATCGACCACCAAGAGGTGCATCCCCTGCCAGCCTATCAGCCTGTTCATTCCCCCCGCACTCCCGCATGGCCAGAGCAAGACGTGCATGCAATTTTTCCAGTCTGTAACCTCTGAAGCGAGGTGACCTATTCCAAACGAAACATTCCTTTCTCCACTTTACTAAGCATACTCCTTGAGTCTATTTCTCACCATTGACTCATCAGTATAGATGACTATGTCACTTTGATGTGTGTTGCTCTGGATAAGTTGTTGCACCTCAAACTCTGCGCTGCTCGCTGCCCATTCTCGGCACTCACGACCCAGTGTTACGATGACATTGTGCCAGTCCTTCCTGTCTGCCGGTACTTCAACCCACTCTTTTTCACGATTTATGGTCTCTAGATCACGAGCCTGACGTATATATATTTATGCCTGTGCCATCCAGAGCATTAGAAAGTCAATGGACAAAAAAAAACATAATAAACAGATATATCCAACAAAATTTCAATGTTGAAGACTATTGGCCATAAAGAGAAAAATTGAGGAAAATGACATATTTTCTTCATGTAGAATACATGAGAGTCATATAAAGAAAACTATGGGGGGGGGGGGGGGGGAATTACAGGAGAAGGGACAAGAAGACAACAGCGGCTTACGAGAACTCAAGAGGCGATAGATAATTTACTCCAGACATGAGCAACGGCTGGAGATTTGGCTTATTATAGACAGACATTTCTAAAGACCAGCTAGTTAAACAAAGGAGTCATAAACAGTATATTGCCCCATTTCCGGCCTGTCATATTTCTCTGCAGAGTTATATATCATATGAAATGAATAAATGACGAATACTTTGGCTGATAAATTAAGTATATGGTCACTGATATTGTTCGAATGTAAAATACATTATTTGCAGGTAAGTTTAAGAGTTGAGTTGCGTTGAGTTGAGCTAAGAACTGACATCACTACACTTAGGATATCCCCATACGCGTTCTGTCCTCGCGTTCAACAGCCAGCGAAGAGTCACACAACTAATAGTTTCCACGGTTATCTGATTGAAAGTTCTCCTGGTCTTCCCTCTCAATTTGGAAATTCTTCCAGAATCCCTGCCAATCCCCTGCATTCTCATTCTTTCTACATACGGGTTCCCAACCTGCCATCCAACCCCCCCCCCCCCCCCCCCCACACCCCCACCTACACCCCTTTTTCTGTCTTTAACATAAAGTCCTTCTGTTTGCGTAGCAACGGCTGGAATCGGGAAATCGATAATGTTAGTGATTTAGTCATTAGATCATACTCAATGCACATCGAACCATTAGTCCATAGGGCCCCGGATTCTCTCCTCACTTTCTCCCTCAGAGTGTAGAGAGTGACGGACACAGTTCTGTGTTGGTTGACTATTCTTCTTTGGCTTCCCTCAGACCACTCCAGTCCAGCTTGATCCCCTTGAACTTGATGTTCTCCTGGTGTCTTCAGAGTTTCAGAATCACATCCCTTTTGAGTCATTTACTCGTCCTACCTCCCTGATGGTGTTCAGGATGTTGGCCTGATCCATTGTTCGCGCAAACCATACAGCAGCCATGCCCACAAGCTTATGTGTTCGTTCGTGTTTCCTTAACGGGAAAGAGTTGTGTACAAGGCACGTCACTGAATGACAGATGATGAAACAGACAGAGAGACAGACACATTGTCTTGAATTCGGCTTCTGAAAGATTTGTATTCCTTCAAGCAATCAATCAGCTGCCGTCTCAACAGTGAAGGTTGGCAGCAATGGATCCCCAACATTGTCTGTCTCTCGCCCTGACTGTACATTCTGTCAGCTTGCTGTTCGTCCATCTCTAGATGTTTTCTTCCCACTTGTATCGTTGTCTACCTATTGCTGGCTTGCCTTCCACCTTACCCTCTAGATTGGTTTTTATAAAAGTGTTATGTCTTTTAACATGGCCGAACTATTTAAGTTGCCTATTTTTAATTTCTTGTATCAACTCTCTTTACATTCCCAGTTTTTCTAGAACCGATGTATTTGATTGCTTTGTGTTACAACAAGATATTCCTTAGCACGCTACAATAGAACAGACATATATACAAAGAGTGACAGACTGACAGACAAATACACACATATAAACTCAAATAATATACAGATAGACAGGCAGACAGAATGAATGCAGAACATAAGGCCAGGGAGACATACATTAATTGTAACGTCCCTAGCTATAGATACACACACACACACACACACACACACACACACACACACACACACACACACACACACACACACACACACACACACACACACACAACCAACGTCTCTAGCATAGGGGATGCTGAAACATTGTTTCACAAATACCCCGACTTACCGTGTCAAGGATTCGATATCAGCGGTGTTCCATTTGAAAGTATGCATTGATTTAGATTATGTAAGCGTCGGCCATCCAGAAAGCAATGGCACACTACTAAACATAAAATCATTTCTCGTAAATCACAAACATCCAATAAACGCTGAGGTTAATTGCAAAGTCTTGTAAAGGGCGTGCAGCTCATCATCATCATTATCTTCTTCCACTTTTGCCGTCAAGCATCGTGGGGAGAATTAGTTGGCGCTTCAGCACCCCATGCATGGCACTGGATAGTGTCATTCAGTGTGATCGTACAATGTCTTTGATGTCACCAATCCATTTTCTCTTGCTCTCGTATCAGATCTTCTTTTATGCAGGGCCATTGATGGTATAGTCTGTTTACGTGTGTCTGCCCCAATGTAAAATTCCATATCTCGGTAACCAACTGAGGGGAAATGATGAGAATTAGCATATAACCTTATCATTATGTCCACCCAACAAACACAATTTTGTTCTGGAGATTGTACAGCAGATTTCAAAGTTTGTTTATATGCGGTATATAATTTACGGATCAGAGATGAAGTGTTCATTATTAAATGTATCACGTCTTCACACGGAAACATTCGCGTTGAATAATTAATTTTTATCGTGGGACATGGGATTGGCCTTATGACAAGAGCCTCGCGTAGTGGAACGGGGCATTACTGTAAAACAAATTTTTTAGCGAGAAATCACTAGTTTTTCACCACAATATCAAAGAAATGTCGCGGCTTTCCATAATTTAAGTTGCTTTTGGACCTATCAAAGACATATTCATTGGGTGGGGGTAAATATAAGACGGCAGGAGAAATTTCCTAACGATGCAACAGACAGTTTTCAAAGTAATTGATCGTGAATGAAGGCATTCATTTCTGGACAGACTATAGTTGATGGTGCAGCATTCTAACGAGATGGCCAAACCATGTAACTAACTTGTCACTATGTTTACTATATCCACCCACAGTGTTGCTCCTGTGCCTTGCTGGTACGGACGGATACAACCTTTTGCCAGTCAAGACTGAAAACAGTTCTCATAACTTCGCACGTCCTGGCCACTCTGGTGACAAACTACAGCATGACGTTTATCGAGGTGAAGTTATTGTCTTCTTCCTCTTCTTCCTCATATAGATAAAACGCCATCTCCTAATCAGTCAATAAATTTTTTTTCCGCGTTTCCATCCTGTTTCAGGATATTGCGGTCAACATCAGCATCTTTTAGCTGTATATTGATTCCTAGGCTAGATTACGCTCATCAGCACGCCATGACTTTCTAAGCGACCGGCTCCATACTCTCATAAGTCACTGGCCCGACTTGAACCGCTTCCAATTCTCGTGCTCTCACGTCAACCACGAAAGTATTCGGGGTTACGGAGAAAGCTGCTAACCCCTAATCAGTCAATAATAATAAAATAATTCATAAAGTTCAAACGCATTTTGATGACTGTTAGAAATAAGAGTAGTCAACAACCAACCAATGTAAGGGATATTAACATATCTGAGCTTAACTAATTTTGGTGTGCTGAAAATAAAATAAAAACATGTTGATTGGCTCTAGTTTTCAAGATATATGCTAATAGTGTATTTAATACCGGTAAGTTTATACATACACACACATACAGACACACACACACACACACACACACACACACACAAACAAACATACACACACACACGGCGATTGGGCAATCTTGAGCATAGCCTACGATGGGTAGCGTTGTGATGTTCTGTTGTGATAATTTGGTGTGTCCAGTGTGTGCCGCGTGGTTACACACCCGCTTCACACGCGTGATCCGGGACTGTTTCCGGATCCGGTCAGGGATATGCACTACTGACGAGCTCAAACGAGAGCGAAACTCGAGTATAGTACTTCCATATTGACGTGGATAGGCCTTAGGTTCATACCAGAATGCGATCGGCGTTGCCAGTAGTGGGTTGTGCTCAATATTTAAATTTCAAATCCCGAAACAACTACATAATCAATTGATTATTGCTCACTGGATTTAGGAGGCCTGGTGTTCCTTGCCAGTGAGAAGTCCTGATCGTTCGGGTCCCATCGATTGACGGACGTCGGTCGCGGCGATTGGGCAATCTTGAGCATAGCCTACGATGGGTAGCGTTGTGATGTTCTGTTGTGATAATTTGGTGTGTCCAGTGTGTGCCGCGTGGTTACACACCCTGCTTCACACGCGTGATCCGGGACTGTTTCCGGATCCGGTCAGGGATATGCACTACTGACGAGCTCAAATGAGAGGCGAAACTCGAGTATAGTGCTTCCATATTGACGTGGATAGGCCTTAGGTTCATACCAGAATGCGATCGGCGTTGCCAGTAGTGGGTTGTGCTCAATATTTAAATTTCAAAATCCCGAAACAACCACATAATCAATTGATTATTGCTCACTAGATTTAGGAGGCCTGGTGTTCCTTGTCAGTGAGAAGTCCTGATCGTTCGGGTCCCATCGATTGACGGACGTCGGTCGCGGCGATTGGGCAATCTTGAGCATAGCCTACGATGGGTAGCGTTGTGATGTTCTGTTGTGATAATTTGGTGTGTCCAGTGTGTGCCGCGTGGTTACACACCCGCTTCACACGCGTGATCCGGGACTGTTTCCGGATCCGGTCAGGGATATGCACTACTGACGAGCTCAAACTGAGAGCGAAACTCGAGTATAGTGCTTCCATATTGACGTGGATAGGCCTTAGGTTCATACCAGAATGCGATCGGCGTTGCCAGTAGTGGGTTGTGCTCAATATTTAAATTAATTGAGTATGTAATTGGTGAATTTCATTACGATATTTGAACTGAGCATGTCAATATCAATAAGAAATGGTGTATTTACATTTTGATACAAATATTTATTCAAAATGTGTTGACTAGTGTAATGAATGCGAGTTACAATTGCAGAGAGTATTGAAACTACTCTCTTTCCTTGAGTTTAAAAAAAAATGGATTCCTAGGGTGAATTTAAACACATAAACTACAGTAACCGCTACGGTACACCGGCTAGCGCGCTGGCTTACCAGTCTGGTGGTCTTGGGATTTTCTGTAAAGAGGCATGGGCTCAGTGGCGTCACTGGGGTTGGTGTCACCCAGTGCGGTAAACTCTTGGTGTCACCCCTCTAGACTTTCACCATGGTCTTCTTCCGAGTGTTTCTGTACCGTATATAATCGCACATAGTAATGTTTGTAAAATAAGTCAAAAAGTTAATAAGGACATAAGAAAGAAAACAAATTGAACAATATAACTTCAATACTTCAGGTAAAACATAAATAAAGAACTTCGACAAACTCGGACAAAGTTAAATTTTTGTTATTTTGCTACGTCTGCTTTGTCAAATTTGCAATTTTTTATATTTTGGTGTCACCCCTTGATGGTGTCACCCGGTGCGGCCCGCACCCCCCGCATCCCCCCCCCCCCCCAGTGACGCCCCTGCATGGGCTTCCTGCTCTAATCAGTCTCAATAGATACCGAGTAATATTATGGGAAGTAAATGCGCGGTTACGTGATTTTGACCACAATCGAATGTTGATTGGTTTATATACATATTGTCGTAGAACTTTAATCAGTAGGCTTCAAAGTGCGGATAAAGTCCTTTATTTTACTTAACCATCTCTTTACACTTGAAGGGTACGGGTGCTACTGCACCGAGCTTTCGCTTCGTTAGTCACATTGACCCGAAATGACACAAATAAGGCTTATATGTGTGTGTACTTGCTTTACCACCCTACCAGAAAACAATTATTAGAACTTAACAACTCTATGGCGTAGCCAGGAATCCGCTTGCTTGTAAAAAGAGCTGGTATTCTCTTGTGTTTTATGTGATTTTCTTACAGAGATTGGATCGCATTGTATATTCTAGTGAGTGTTCAATTGCAACCTTTCCCTCGTTTAGTTAACACTGTAAAGAATTGGTTTTATATTTCAGATCAAGTGCTTGTTGTCTACGTGAACAGGATGATTACATCCGGTTTCGTTAAGTTAATTTCAACGTATATTTGTGTTTGCATAGGAGGATGTATTATTAAGTCTGAATGTGACAAAAGAAAAGTCATTTGGGATAAGAGGTAAGTCGGTCAGTTTAACCCCCTGCATTTTGAAATTCACAGACAAGTCAGATTATTATGTAAGGAGGCAAAAGAAGCATGGCTTGAGAATAATTGCTTAGAAATTGAGAAACAACTCAGCAGTCAAAATATCACATTAGTGACCTAAAGATGGCGAAATCATAATAGAAAAAGATCAGATTCTACATGTAGGGTCAGAGTATGTGAAAAACCTTCATGATGATAACAGAGATAAACAGTATGATATTCGATTTAATAATAAAGGACCGCCAATTTTGAAGATCGAGGTTCGAAATGTTCTTAAACATATGAAAGCTGGCAAGTCCCCAGGTTCAGATAATATCACAACAGAAATGATTAAAGCTTCAAAAGAATATGGAATAGATCAAGTCACCAGACTGCTTCACACATTATATGATACCTGAGAAATACCTTCTGAATTATGTAATTCTTTATTTATTGCAATCCCAAAGAAATCTGGAGCCTTGGAATGTGATCAACATAAAACAATTAGTATAATGAGTCACATCACGAAGATTTTGTTACGAATTACCATGCAAAGAGTGAGGAAGAAATTACAACCTGAAGTAGGGGACGAACAATGTGGGTTTGTAGAAGGAAAGGGTACAATAAATGCTGTGTATATGCTGCGATCAGTTATTGAACGTTCTATAGGAATAAACAAAGATGTCCATCTTTGCTTTATTGACTACACCTGCGAGATGAGATGCCTTAGGAGAGATGCCAACCTAACAATCCGAGACCGAGTAAGAAATGCTGTTATCAAACAGACTGTGGGATCAACACCTTATGACACATTTATTGAAAGGTAGAAGATCAAGTGGTTTGGCCATGTCGTTTGAATGCAACACGAGCAATTATCATCACTGGCCTTACATCTAAGCTCATCTGCGACGAGACCAAGAGGACGTCCAAGAAGAAAATGGATTGACTACATCAAAGACATTGTACAATCACACGGAATGACACTATCCAGTGCCGCCCACCAGGCGCTGGAACGCAAATTATTCCTCCCCTAGACTCTTGACGGCAGAAGTGGAAGATGATGATGATGAGGAGATGACAAAGGCTTTCGATAGAGTACGACATGTCAACGTCGTAGATATGCTTGCAGATCTACAAATTGATGGGAAAGACATTATACTTATGAAAAACTTATATAGGAAACAACAAGCTGCCATAAGGATTGATAATTATGTGAGACAATATCAGCCTATTAAGAGAGGTGTAATGTCTCCAGATCTTTTTTTCCTGTACAGCGAAAATATTTTCAGAAATGTAGACGATATAAATGGAACCAGCATTGGAGGACGAAGTATCAATAACATTAGATATGCATATAATACAGTATTGATTGCAGACAATGAGCAGGGTCTGCGACAATTAGTAGATGAGGTTGTTGCACACAGTGATCAACTGGGGTTAGAATTAAATTGTAAGAAGACACAGATTATGGTCGTCACTAGGAAGAACGAAATACCACAATGTAATATACAAGTAAATGGGAATACTCTTCAACATGTGAATCGGTACAATTATCTCGGAACAGTCATAACATCTGATGGGAGATGCCTTGAAGAGATTAGAACAAAAATCGCCTTCAGCAAGATGAAAATCATACTGACCAATAAAAAGATGTCAACTGAAACGAGAAAAAGAGTGTTCAGATGCTACATAAAGCTTCTTCTTTTGTATGGATGTGAAACTTGGACAATGTGCAGTCAAGCTGAAAATCACATGATGGCTGCAGAAATGTGGTTTCTGAGGAGAATGCAAAGAATACCATGGACAGACTGAAAAACCAATGACCAAGTACTACAGGAGACAAATGAAAATCGTAAATTGATTAGAGAAATTAGACGTAAACAGTCAAAATTCTTTGGACATTTTATGAGATAAAAATGAATTGGAGAACTTGGTGACAACTGGCAAGATCGAAACGGACAGACCAAGGGGAAGACCGAGAAGTAAATACCTGGATGGCTTAGCCACATGGCATGGTCGAGACAGGAACACTGAGCTAATCCACGACTCTGGTGATCGAGTTGTCACCAGAGGGAAAAATATCAAGGACAGGAAGATGTAATTTCCTATACTTAAGTGCTCAAAGACAAAGAAGCGCAACACTGACTTTTAATGGGCCAGAGAAGAAAAGGACAATAAGGAGAAATAGAGAAAGAGCACTGTGTATATCCTCCTCTGTTAACAAGAAAAGGGGTAGAATTTAGACAGAAGATTCCAGGAGTTCTTAGGGCGGGGGATATACTGTTGTACACCCCAGACAGAAGATTACACTGCTGGACTGTAACAGGATCAATGAGTATACACAAACTACAGACTAAACAAAACAAATTAAGAACAACAAAATTAGGTTTTTATTGACAGAACTGCATGGTTTAGGGACAAACAGGCATCTTGACATGTCACATAACTGATATATACAGAAATGGGAACCGATGTTCCCACAGTAATCACTGCTGCCTAACATCGCTATGCACATGACTAGGTACCCATCTCCACAAACCAACAAGGACAAGGCAACAACAGAGCCTCAACGTAAACAACAACGGTAACAGCAGGTATGGACTCTCTATTGTAATCATCTCAGGACTCATGGACAGTTGGTACATACAGAAATGGGAATCTGAAATCCCACAGTTAGAGATAACTGCTGCCTAGCACTGACTACAGTGGGCGGTCTCTAAATGACAGTGAGACCTCAATCATGTTCAGTTGAGTCGAAGGGCACCCTCAATACCCACACAAGACACCCGCATCACATAAGTCGACTGGGACCAGATACAGCGAAAAACCATAACATAACGAGTAACAAAACTATAACCCTAACAGCAGAGATATAGTGGCATAAACACGCATAAACAGGTATACGAAGGGTATACGAAAGGGGATGTGAGTGGCCTACGACATTAACCAGAGCCGGGGCTCAAGTTTGCTCTACAACAACCATGGCCAGGGGTCACTACAAATTGCCAGTCATTTTGATGGATTTCCTCGGTCCTCGTGTGTGGACCACACAAGCCAGTCTTGGTTCAATAGAGGCATTTGTGACTCCCTGCTCTGGTCCAGTGACTGGGGAGGGCTGGTTAAAGCCTCCCTATTTTATAATCTACATGAAAACAGCGATCTACATAATCACTCCTTCGGCCACGGTTGTCTGGTTTTGAGAGCCCGGGAAACTGACACGAGCCTCTATTTATCCTTGCTTCCAGAGCGGCTTCCAATCGTACCCCAGGGCACTGCAAGGGATGCTGGTATTGGTAGCATCATCAACATCATGTATCGCGTCAAGCGATTACACATCGCACCCCCAATTTTTCGACGGTCCCTCGTCGAATAAGAAAACTGTAGACCTTAGGGTTTAGCCAAAACACTAGGGCTATTTAAATAAACAATCAGTCAAGGGGGTTTCATCACGGGACTTAAACCTCTCAGCGTAAAATTGTTACCAGTTATATTTTCTGAACCTGCCTTAAAAACATACATCAGTGACAATTTAAAAACATCAGTCCCTGACAAAAGATCATACCATATCTTATGAGTGGCCATGAGAAATATGCAGACTGCATACAAAATAAACTAGCAACCCTGACATCAACATCAACACTTAGCTCCATGGATGCAATACATAGGGACACAAAAAAAAATTCACACAGGCATCCCCTTAAATTTACAATCCCTACTTGTAACCCAAAAAAAAAACCGACCGGAATAACCTGCATGCTATCCACTAGATCACCTGCAAACCAAGATGCAGACTTTCTTGCCACTGAAAAAAATATATAATTCCCATGACTGTGCAGGCAAACCCAGTTTTTGTTTCCCCGGTCTGATTCTGGTAGCCCCGCTTCTGCCAGCAACATCCACCAGTTCCATGGGATGAGTCAGTAATTTCTCAGTTGTCACCGTGGTACCCAAATGAAGTGGGGTAGAAAAATACCTGTACATGGAAAAAAAACAAAGCAAAACAAAACATGCTGGAAGACATGGCGTCTTGGACTCACTTTCTGTGGGTGGGGATTCCTAATTCGAATTACCATTGAATGACACAAAATAATTAACTAGTAATTAATTAATTGTCCCTGTCGTGGAAATATATAACGAATGTTTCTGTCTGATATTGTTCACTGGATACCGGTTCCTCCTACTTAACGTATATTATGTGTCTCTTTTGAAATTTCTACGCACAGGGGAAATATAGGACATCATTGTTCATTTGCCGCTCAACACTTAATATGTCCACTTATGATATGAACCTCGACGAACTCGCTGGTATTATTAACTCCTCTGCTTCCGCCTATAAGGAAATGATTTTCTTATCACCACAGGTAACATTGTCATCTGTCACTTCAAATAAGCATGGTGGGCTGATGTACAATAAGGGAAACATCCCTCCTTGATGATCTCAGGTGATTATGCCACCATTGGGGATTGAATATGGATGTCCAGCGCTCTGCTGCTGGTGGGACACACTGGTGGGATGGATTTCTGATGTCCCCTCTTCCAGACAAACAAGGGAAAGGTACTTCTATGGATGGCCCCAGATGTTGGCACTGCTGAAATCAGTCGCATAAACAGTCCACAACTGTTCTCCCAAAAGAATCAACAGAATTTTTCTCTTGGACAAGCACAGTCCCAGCCTCTATTGAATGTGGGAGCATTCTGCTCTCATGGAGTCGTCAACCACCTCTGTAGCTTTCTGAGTAAAGCTTGATGGTTTCAGTAGGAATATATATGCATATTCCAAAAGACTTTATAGCTAAAGTTTGGTGACCTTCGTTGGAGTGTTCGCACTCTTAATTTATACCAGCGGACTCAGACTGAGTGCCGGCTGGGTGGGAAACTTCGGTTCCCTAAACATGGAATAAGGTCACCTTTAATTTCGACGACTTGAGATGTGGTGTAGGTCTGGAGGCTCATCTCTCAATGCTGTGCTTCTTGGAGACTTGGGGAAAAAACCTGAACCCAGTTAATGTCTTTGGCCAGGGACCTCTCACACCCCCAAAAAGGCCCAAAAAACAACAACAACATGGAACTACCACCTAAAAGAATCATTGAAGACTGGAACAGACACCAACAAGATAATCTAAAGGCCGCCAAACAACCCAGGCCGAGGCTCGCCACTTGTCACCAGAGGGAAAAATATCAAGGACAGGAAGATGTAATTTCCTATACTTAAGTGCTCAAAGACAAAGAAGCGCAACACTGACTTTTAATGGGCCAGAGAAGAAAAGGACAATAAGGAGAAATAGAGAAAGAGCACTGTGTATATCCTCCTCTGTTAACAAGAAAAGGGGTAGAATTTAGACAGAAGATTCCAGGAGTTCTTAGGGCGGGGGATATACTGTTGTACACCCCAGACAGAAGATTACACTGCTGGACTGTAACAGGATCAATGAGTATACACAAACTACAGACTAAACAAACAAATTAAGAACAACAAATTAGGTTTTTATTGACAGAACTGCATGGTTTAGGGACAAACAGGCATCTTGACATGTCACATAACTGACATATACAGAAATGGGAACCTATGTTCCCCACAGTAATCACTGCTGCCTAACATCGCTATGCACATGACTAGGTACCCATCTCCACAAACCAACAAGGACATGGCAACAAACAGAGCCTCAACGTAAACAATAACGGTAACAGCAGGTATGGACTCTCTATTGTAATCATCTCAGGACTCATGGACAGTTGGTACATACAGAAATGGGAATCTGAAATCCCACAGTTAGAGATAACTGCTGCCTAGCACTGACTACAGGGGCGGTCTCTAAATGACAGTGAGACCTCAATCATGTTCAGTTGAGTCGAAGGGCACCCTCAATACCCACACAAGACACCCGCATCACATAAGTCGACTGGGACCAGATACAGCGAAAAACCATAACATAACGAGTAACAAAACTATAACCCTAACAGCAGAGATATAGTGGCATAAACACGCATAAACAGGTATACGAAGGGTATACGAAAGGGGATGTGAGTGGCCTACGACATTAACCAGAGCCGGGGCTCAAGTTTGCTCTACAACAACCATGGCCAGGGGTCACTACAAATTGCCAGTCATTTTGATGGATTTCCTCGGTCCTCGTGTGTGGACCCCACAAGCCAGTCTTGGTTCAATAGAGGCATTTGTGACTCCCTGCTCTGGTCCAGTGACTGGGGAGGGCTGGTTAAAGCCTCCCTATTTTATAATCTACATGAAAACAGCGATCTACATAATCACTCCTTCGGCCACGGTTGTCTGGTTTTGAGAGCCCGGGAAACTGACACGCGCCTCTATTTATCCTTGCTTCCAGGGCGGTTTCCCATCGTACCCCAGGGCACTGCAAGGGATGCTGGTATTGGTAGCATCATCAACATCATGTATCGCGTCAAGCGATTACAGAGTTAAATGGCGAGTCATGACTGCCCACGCTTTCCGGCATGGCACATGATTGATTGATTTTCAAATTCAACATCTACATCTGTGGAAAAGCCTGAAACTTTTGCCGTAGCTCAATTTGAACTCAACCGTGGTACATACATGCTACTTCTATTATCACTGGATTACATATTGCGTGTGGATTATCTTTCCCTATTACCAGTGTCCCTCGCCATCAGGCGAACCCACTTCGACTTCAGAGGTACTTGTAGTTTACGTCTCCAAGTCAAGGACGATAAGTCAACATTTTAGTGCAACCGACCGGAGTATGGGGGTGAACCTCATCATCAGCACACCGGAAGTTTAAGAACGAGCGTTCTTATCTATTCCGTCATGCTGACCCCCACTTTGGTTTCTGTTAATTAGGTTATAGTTCTTCGGTGGCATATGTGTCGGTTTCTTGAATTCCTGTGACATCTGATGGGATGTACTGTTTCCATCTTATTAGGATTTGTTTTTGTTCACTTATTGCTTCTCAATTTTCGTTGTTAATTATTTCAGTTGGATTAATGGGTTATCCTTTGGTTCTCATTGCACTTATCTTTTTATAGAAGTTTTTAATTGTCTCTTTGTAGTTTTTATTTAGAGTTTCTCCATACTCCTCCCAATATTTTTTTTTTTTTTGGGTTTTTCTATCTTTACTATTCTACTCACATGTCTTCTCGCTATTCTATATTCTATGTAATCACATTCCTGTTTGCTCTTCGACCACAATTTTATATTTTTCCTTTTTGTCTTTTACAGCTTTCTTTGCTTCTGCGTTCCACCAACTTGTTATTTTCTTTATCCGTGTGTTGCGTCTTTCCGTGGTTTCACATGTTATCTTTGCAGTATTTAAAATGCTCGATTTGAACATCTCCCATCCTTCTTCTACTGTCTTTTTTTCTACAGGTAATTTTACAAAGATTTCAGTTTGCTCTTTTTCGTAATTTTCCCTCACTGCCTCGTATTTGAGGTTTTTTTTTTTTAAGTTTACTGATTCGCATGGCATGTATTTTCCTGGTCTTTGCTTCCTTCTATTGATGATTCTTATTGTGGCAACGACTGCTTTGTGGTCTGTGTTAATACCTAAGCTGGGCACTGCCCTTGCATCTAATATATTTATCTTTCTGTTATTTCTTGTTAATATAAAATCAATTTGGCTTTTAGTATCTAGATCGTTCCATTTATACCAGGTGTATATTTGTGAGTCTTTGTGTTTATAGAATGTATTTGTTATATAGAGGTCGTGTTGGCTGCATAGCTCTATCAGTCTACTTCCGTTATCATTTCTTTCATTATGTTGGTCTCCAAATGCTCCAAGATGTTATTCTATGCCCGCTCTGTTGTGTCCTAGTCTTGCATTGAAGTCTCCCATAACTATGATGTTGTCCTGCTTATCTATTTTATTTAGCACGTCATGGATGTCTTCGTAGAAGACCTCGCATTCATGCTCATTATTGTTTGTATAACATGGTGCGTATGTTTGTACATATGTTATAAATGTTTGTTCTTTTATTCTCACTGTTATGATTCTTTCTGATATATATTTTATTTCTAGTATTCCTCTTGCCAGCCGTGGTTCAATGACTATTCCCACACGGTGTCTTGCCCTTTCTTGCTGTCGCACTCCAGAGTAGACAAACGTGTAATTTTGGTGGATCTCCTTGCATCCTTCCTTCTTTATTCTGGTGTCCGCTAAATTCCCATCAGTCTAATTTTCCTCTCTTTCATTGTTTCTATAAGTCCTTCTTCATTACTGTTAAAACCGCAGACGTTCATTGTGCCTATTTTTTCAATCACTGATTTATCTCGTAATCCATTAACAGTGCTGGGTCTATATCCATTAGGGTCAGTCCGTTTATACTTTTTAGTTTTTCTACGAGCAGTATGAAGATCCCCTGCTGGCTTGCTAGGACAGTCGCAGATTTAGGACAAAAATCTGACCATAGGGAGCTCATCCCCCATAGTGAGCCACATGGGGTACCAGTAATCTTTATTGACGACGCTGAACTGCAGATAGTAGACCATTTCACATATTTAGGATCAGAGGTAAATAGTAAATTATAAATAGATCAGGAAATTACCATAAGGATTGGTAAGGTAGCAACAACAATGAACAGGTTAACAAAAAGAGTCTGGGGGAACAGGAAGCTAACTGCCAAAAACAAAACACCTCGTCTATCAAGCCTGTGTCCATAGTACTCTTCTTTATGGCTGTGAAGCCTTTTCAACTTACCCACACCAAGAGAAACGTTTAAACAGCTTTCATGTTGTATTCTGCGAAGAATACTTGGTATTAGGTGGCAAGACAAAATCACAAATACTGAAGTTTTGAGAAAACCACGTTGTGTGACGGTTTGTTCCATGTTAAGTCTTCTTAGACTTAGATGGATAGGACACGTTAGGGCGATGGATGATGGTAGAATACCAAAAGACATATTGTTTGGTGAATTACAGATGGGTAAGAGATCACTGGGTCGGCCTCTACTACAATACAAAGATGTGTGTAACCGGGACATGATTGATACAGGCATTGATAATGCACATTGGGAGCAAATCGCCACCGAACGTGTTGTATGGATGGCAAATATAAGAAATGGAAAAAAGAAAATGGAGAAAATTATTGCAGATAGGTCATACAATGAGCGCGTGAGACGTAAAATGGTGCGTGATGGTGAAAATGACCATGTGTTCACATGCATCTTCTGCGAACAAACATGTACACCGCGAATTGTTCTGATAAGTCACATTCGCAGCCGCCAAGGGTTGTAGTTATTGTGCCTTTTTGAAGCACAATGTAACAAACTATCTTCTGTCAAGGCGGCAAGGTGCCAATGATGAATGATAGCATCGCTAGATGATGTGATTGTATTGCTATAAGATGTGGTAGTATTACCTAGTATTTGTGATAGTATTACTAGAATATGTGGTATTATTACTAGAAGATGTGGTAACATTACCTGAAGATGTGGTAGCATTGTTACATGATGTGATACCATAACTAGAAGATGTAAGAACATCGCTATAACAAGTTGTAGTATTGGTAGAAGTTATGGTAGTACTACTAGAAAATGTGGTAGCATTACTAGAATATGTGGTAGGAATACTATAAGATGTGGTAGCAATACTAGAAAATGTGATAACAATACTAGAAGTTGTGGTATCGTTACTAGAAGATGTCGTATTTTTTGCCAACTGTAGTAATGTTGTTAATATAAGATATTGTAGCAATACTAGAAAGAGTTGGGTCACGAACTAGCAGCACAGCACTCGGAATGTTACCATACGTGACCAGCCCTTTCTGCAACAACCATCGATGACTCCCAGTTCTGGGGGTACCAGTTCCAATCTGATTATGTATCTCGTAGCCTTACCTCTGAGTACTGAGTGTTGGCACCATCCGTCATTCCTGCGGCACCATAATCTCTAAGCTATGGAGATTTATCTGTTGCCCCACACTATACACATATTACCAAATAGAATTAATCACGTCATGCACCAATACTGCACCTAACTATGGATACCCAGCCATTCTATCCGACTGCTTGTTTCCCACCACACCAGTATGTTTCTAACAAACGATGCAACAGATTCTACAGGTATTTAAATTTTAAACTGAAGCACGCCATTCTGCGCGGAGACGACGTGTTTTCACTAGCGCCTCTAGCGATACTAGAAGAAGCTGTTTTTGTAATATCTGAAGATTTAGTGTCATTACTATAAGACGTCGTAGGGTTAGTAGCAACTGTGACTATTACTAAAGGTGTGGTTGTATCACTAGAAATATGTATGTATGTGTGTGTGCGTGTGTGTGTGTGTGTGTGTGTGTGTGTGTGTGTGTGTGCGTGTGTGCGTGTATGCGTGTATGCGTATATCATTTGTCTGGTTTTCAACGATGAACTTGTTGTATTTTCAAGGCCGCCTCCACATTGGCTTTCAAGCTGATGGAGCCAATCACAATGGCAATAGCACATCACGTGGTCTTCCAAACAATGGCGCCATTTCAGACATTCATTAGCATACCTCTTATTGTCTATGGGGCGCTCATCTTCACAGGTATGCCATTTTGTTATTATTAATGCTTTAAAACAAAATAAAATAATAATAATAACGTTGTGGTGTTTATAGGACTTAGTTTGGAAAGTTAGCTAATGATAATAATATACAGAAGGAAACTGTCAGAGTCGTTTTAAAATTACATTTACTTTTCTTTCAAGAACAGAAGAGACAGACTAGCACATAATCCTGTAACAAGAGCAGAGGATAGTGTAGTGGCATGATCAGATAACGGCGGAAAAGTGTTCTGACTGTCTATCCTCTAGATCAGTGGTTCTCAAACTTTTTTGGCCCGTGCCCCTCTTCATCATATTTTAAGGACTTCATCCCCCCTCCCCTTTTTCGTATTTCCTCCCTACAAATTCCCCCCAGCCCCTACACAGTATACGTAATAATGGAAGCTAAATTTAATAACACATACTAAAAGAAGTCTAGACGTCTACATAAAACATGATTTGCGAGTCTACTTACATTATAAAATGAATTGCAGAAGGGTGAGACGTACAGAACCGTAAAATATGATGGAGAAAACAATATCAAGTAATCGGTTCTTGTATTAACGAGATCTTTAAATAATCTTCATTACCCACCTGGAAACCCTAAAATTCCCCCCTGATGGGGGGGGGGGGGGGGGTGTGTGTCATGGTCTTATATGTAAGGAAGAATGTAAGTGCCGGTATGTAAGCGAGAGTCAGTGTAAGCATAGCTGAGGTAAAGGGGAGTAAGAGACACCACGGCTTGGCTAGCGGACGGTCAGGCAAGAAGCCCGTGAACAGAGCCACGTGATGTGGGAAGGTCAACGAGGAGAGAGTCAGAGTGTGTGAGGCAGCGAATAGGGACGGACGTGGGGAGATCTGGAGAGCGCGAGAACGATAGAACGATAGAACGATAGTGGTTGCGACGGATAGATGGAGATGAACGTTGTGTATTGATATTCGAGGAATGTACTAACTGTGATATGTGCGGGATGATGTGAAGTTGTGATTGTGAATGATCATGCGGGCGACAGTGTAAAGATCGCCATTGTGAGCTAGCGCGTGGCTGTTGGTGGTGAACGATTGTTTGAGCGTGAAGTGCGATCATGTTGTCAGCCTGTAATATATATTGTAATAAATGATTGTTCAGGAGATAGCTCCTGCCAGTTTCCGATTGCATTCATGTGTTATTAGTAGATGTGTCGTAGATGTTGTAATGTGCCTGCAAGTCCAGCGAGCTAGACAGAGCTAATAATTAGGACTCTGACAGGGGGGAGGGGGAATTCCCCACCGGTTGAGAACCACTGCTCTAGATGATCATACTTAATATATGTAAGGTGCGGAAATGATGGTGAGAATCAGTAGCACTATGTGCATCCCCCGTACTCTTGATAGCTAGAGTCCTGGGACTAATCTCTACTAGTTTGTAATAGTCTTGAAGGTAAAACTAGACTATAGAGAACTCGGCAGGTCTAGGGAAGTCCCTGAGAAGTTATAAAACACACCAGATATTTTTCCCCTCCTAGAAGAACCCGATTAGCTCAAAGCCCCCAAAAGTCCCCATGATTCCAAGATGGTCCAGATAGGACAATGTTTAGAATGAAAGAAAGTGTTCTCTGGATGAACTTGGGAACCTGGGTCGTTACCATAGGGAGAATTACAATCAGTTCCCCATGAGAAATCACCCAGCCTTACTAGTCCCCAACTATTTTAAATTGTGTTAACTAAATGGTAATTAAACACAAAGTAAAATTGGTAACATTACAATGAAATGTAAAGAAGAATAACTAAGTTTTCAAGTTTTAATGAACTCTAAAATTGAGTTGGAAATATGGAGAAGAGAATAAACATGGTTCACATAATCAATACTTACATGCATTGATCATTTATAAATCAAGAATGGTGCATGAGTAAACACATGTACTCTCCTCATCTCTCTCAATTAAAATTACTGGTCGTAAATTGTTTGTGTAGGTTCTAACTAAAATGTTTCTGTGGAAAATATACTGAACACCCTGCACAGTTGTGTTCAGAGAAGATTCACTGAAGAAAAAGTAATAGATGGCCTATGTTGACTGAGGGCATCTCCTCTTCACAGTGAAACTAAGATATGGAAGTTGATTGTAGTGGTTTGGTTTGCAGCTGTATTTATCAACCGTCTGGAGGGAAATAGACTAAGCCTTCGTCTGGTAACTAGGTCCATTGATGGATAGTGACACTACCTGCCTTTCGGAAAAGATGACGAACTGCCCAATACTCAGGTGGAGGACCTGAGCTGCCACATTCTCCTACACAGTCTGGCTGCATCTTCTTTATATGCTGCTATCACCAAGTAGCACTACTCACATCACTGTTAATTCAAACAATCATATCTATTTGCATCTTGATCAACTCAACTATATATTACAAAGAAAGAGTTCAGAATGAATAAAGACAAGATAGGAGGGATGAAAAGAAGGAAGAAGAGTGACAAAGCCTGAGAGTAAGAGCTATACCCCTTCTCTAGTTAGTGCTGAATCCACTCTGACTGTTAATGGGTACCACAACTTTATGCATGCTGATCATCATCTGGTCTTACTGTTAATGTATGTTCTCAATGTACCAGGTGTCTCGGTGAGATATGGACATTCGACAAACAGGTAAGAACACAGAGTTGTGATAGAGAATCTGATGAGTAAGCCACGTCACTTAGAAAAGGACATAAGTATGATGATGATATGATGGCATTAATAATGACACAAATATAAATCAAATAACTCATCAACCCATAGCAAGGCTATGCATGTTTTGTGTTTGCCCTGTACATGTCAGGTCTGGTTCACGAGCGTTAAGTCTTCTTTCTCAATTCACCTCTAACATGTAAGCTATTCTATTTACGGAGGTGTCATAAATTCGAACAGGTATTACTAGGGTTGCCAGATACGTGGGTATCAAAAGGAGGACATGATAAGACAAAAAAGGAGGACAAAGAAGGACATAATAAGACAAAAAGGAGGATAAAGGAGGACATATTGAATGTTTCATTTAAATCGTTCCAGATTAAACCCATAATCAATACAATTGTATTACAATAGCTGCCGTTAAGTGCATCTTACTGTTAGTGAACCGACCAAGTAAAAATCATGGTAAAAATAAATATAAATTCAATGGAGGCCTTTTTCAAAATGCTAAAAAAAAACATTATTTAAACAGCCGATTGTACAATTATTACCTTATAATCTTTATTAATTACGCAGCATATTTCTCGGAGGAGCCAACTTTTCGTAGAAGATCCTCGTTAGCAATCACATATGCATAAAACTGTTCACAGATAAGATTCTTCAAATTGTACTTTGTGAGAATGATGCCCTTTACAGAGTAGAGTAAGAGTCTGTTCCTTTCCTTTGTCCATTGAGTATTAATCAAGGAGAACACTCTTTCCACATTGCCATTGTGTCCAGGGATACAGAAGAACACTTCACAAATTTTAAGTTACTCTGAAAAGCAACATGCATTTGGGTAACTTTGGAAAAATAAACTCCACTGTTCATGCAAGAGTCTTTAAAAAACTGTTCATTCTTTTCTTGCACAAATGATTTAAGATTGCAGTATTGGTCAAACAATTGCACATCATCTACAATAATACCCTTCTCTTTCAAGTGCAATATGCATGTCAAAAGGTCATTTTATTTAAGTACATCCAACCAATGTACTGAAATTCATCAAAAGGTTTCAACCACTTTTCTAAGTAACTAATGCATGCTTCATACACCCAACCTAACGTCTGCCATAAAACTAGTACACTCTTCTTCTCGACCACTTTCCTTAAGTCTTCTCAACATCTCCCTGAATTTCAGTGAAATAAATGTCTCCTTCAATCTGCCTTTCAAGACTTTAAAGGTTGTGTGAAGAAGACTCCTAACCTCTAACACTGATGTTTCTTCTTTTTCAATGGTCGAAATATTGACTTGGAAGACAGGCATCAAAGAATGCACAAACCAAAGGTAACCGTCTGAACAATCGTTCCCCAAAAATTTGCCTTCCAGTCAAAGTATTGAACAACGATCGGAAATATTTTCTGCGAGCCGTGATTGCTAGCATCTGTCGAAAGACCGAAACATGAAATACCACTTAAAGATTTATCCAATTCATCAACAGTGTGGGGGAAATTTATCTGGTTTACTATTGCTTCAGCCTTTGTTTTTGCACAAGCAATATTTTTAGCAATTTCCGAATCTTCAAATAATGTGTGCATCAAACCAGCTATGCAGGTCATCTAGTTGTAAGACTGCTGATGACAAACTGTATGAAATGCCAAAGTTGCTTCAGCCGCGTGCGCTTTCAGCAGCACATTTGAGTACTTAGGCTGGGGAAAAAAAGACGTCAATGTGCTAGATGACGCGGACACTTTGATTAGGTTTCTATGTCTCTCACTGTCAACATGGTGCTCCAAGTCAGTAGTTCCTTTGTTGGCAACGGACAAGTAACTATCGCAAATCGCCTCATTCTCGTTGCGTCCTTCAACGAAGCATGGAAACTTATTTTTCATAGTGCTCGAGAATTTGCATTTTCTCTTTGTAGAAGCCATTTTCATAAACATAGACGGCAAAAATTACAAATTAAAAAACTATTTTAAGTGGCGTCTCTGCTACCGTAACCTGAAATAACATGAACATTTTGACCATAAAGACTACAGCATTGTTAGTGTTGCCGATTAGAGCAACAGTTAGATTCAAATTATACAAATAATTGGTTGTTCACATTTGGTATAAATAGGACAACTAAATAAATATTATTAAGCAATGGGTTTTAATACAGAAAGTAAACACACGGTAGAGTGTAGATACATTGTAAGTTGTAACAACAATACATAAAAAATGATAACAATACATTATTTATATTATTTGTTTATATAAATATTTAAAAAGCCGGACATTTTAAAGGTGTTTAGCTTTGCCAGCCGGACGGAGGACACGAGGCTAAAAAGGAGGACATATCCTCTCTTTGCCGGATGTCTGGCAACCCTAGGTACTACCCCATCAGCTTTCAGAAGTTATAATGAGTGTAACTCACATATAAATAATTTTCTCGTGACATGAGAAAATAGGGTTCATGTTCATGAATGGGCATATAGGAAAGCCTCATGTGTAATGTTCACACACTCTAGCTGACCCGGCCCGGCTTCGCCCAACTCCTGGCGGGGATCTATCTATCTATCTATCTATCTATCTATCTATCTATCTATCTATCTATCTATCTATCTATCTATCTATCTATCTATCTATCTGTCTGTCTGTCTGTCTGTCTGTCTGTCTGTCTGTCTGTCTGTCTGTCTGTCTGTCTGTCTGTCTGTCTGTCTGTCTGTCTGTCTGTCTGTCTGTCTGTCTGTCTGTCTGTCTGTCTGTCTGTCTGTCTGTCTGTCTGTCTGTCTGTCTGTCTGTCTGTCTGTCTGTCTGTCTGTCTGTCTGTCTGTCTGTCTGTCTGTCTGTCTGTCTGTCTGTCTGTCTGTCTGTCTGTCTGTCTGTCTGTCTGTCTGTCTGTCTGTCTGTCTGTCTGTCTGTCTGTCTGTCTGTCTGTCTGTCTGTCTGTCTGTCTGTCTGTCTGTCTGTCTGTCTGTCTGTCTGTCTGTCTGTCTGTCTGTCTGTCTGTCTGTCTGTCTGTCTGTCTGTCTGTCTGTCTGTCTGTCTGTCTGTCTGTCTGTCTGTCTGTCTGTCTGTCTGTCTGTCTGTCTGTCTGTCTGTCTGTCTGTCTGTCTGTCTGTCTGTCTGTCTGTCTGTCTGTTTGTCTGTCTGTCTGTCTGTCTGTCATCTCTTTCACACCCACAACATTGAATGAAATGTTGGGAAAACATGATGTTGACCGCACACTAATTACCACTGCAATTAAATGATGCTGTGTCTGAGTGCTAGGTCTGCCAGATATGCAACAAATAGTATATCAATCCATGGTTCACGCATAAGTAAGAAGAAAGGAAGAAGGGTGTAATTTCCTCACTCACTCCCTAGCAGTGTTACAGGCATAAGCATGTAGATTAAGAGAAGCATTGTTTCAAGCACCTGAATTGTCTTCTGAGCAAGAAGATAGAAAAAGCTTACATTTGATATAATGCATAAAAGTGCATTGATAACTTTACTCCCTACAGCTTTTTGAGATGTTATATTGTGGTATGCATTCATTAAAGGCAATAGATTTTAAGCATCTATCCAGAGCTAGCAGATATTGAGATATAAAATTGCATCATGATGGCTGGGGGTATCCTCAGGTCTGACAGGCTTTGCAGCTAGTGAAGTTAGCATTCATTGAGTTTTGAGATTTAATATCACACTTCAAACATCGAACAAACACATGGTACCTTAACCTTCCCATTCAGGATCGTTATGTTGATCTTAAGAGAGGTAAGCTTACCCGATTCAGTGATGAAAAGTCACAGAAAACACATGTTGCCGGGGCCCATACGGCGGAGCAAAGAATAGTAACACTGTTGCCTACCATGCTCTTCATAAAAGACGGCTAAGGAGGTTATGGTTCCGTCGCCCTGCTACTGAGTGAGTGCGTGGCGCGACATTGTGAGTTGTGAATTTCGCGTGGAATGCTTTTGCATCTGTCCGCGGTTTTGTTTTCGCGTGAGCTGCATGTTTGGAACGATGACGGCCGGTTGTTGCTCGATTGACTGGTTTGCCTTTTCGGTTCCCAGGTGCATTTTTCAGGAGGCTCCTGGGAGTCGTTGCTGTAGCTACGGAGTTCGTGCTTTGTGCGGCGCTTTCGGCGGGTCGCCCAGCAGAAAGAGACCGAGCCATATGGGATAAAACCCCGGTCAATGAAGTCTTTCTGGTGACTGCCGTTTTCATCGACGATGAACTGTATTTTTCGTGGAGGGCTTTTGTGTTGGCATTCTGGCGGCGGCATTATGCACAGTGTACGTGTGCGGGCTGTTGGCTTGCTGGCACTCCTGTCTATTCCATTGTTCACATGGGGCAGTGAGGAGCATTTTGTGATATTCACTGGCACAGGAACGGAGCAGTATGGGGACCACCCGTTGCCGGGAAGTTGGAACCGCGACTAACTAACTAATATAAAATCCACATCACAGAGCGACATGATCCGGCCGCTCCCAAGCCGTACAGGAGAATGCGCGGGGCATATGTTTGGCGGTTTTCTTGATATTCAAGGAGAGTCCTTTCCTTGCACTCTCTGTTACTACAATGTCCAACAATTGTTGTAGATCTGTTGCATTATCCGCTATCAATACCGTGTCATCTGCAAAGCGTATATTATTTATATTATAACCTCCAAATATTATTCCTGGCTTCTTTTTTTTTAAATCTCTCTCATTATTACTTCGCTATCGCGAAGATAGCATAGATGAATTTTATGGTGTCTACTTTGAAGAAATGTAAAAATTCATAAATAAATATCATAATGGGTGACTTCAATGCAAAAGTGGGAAATCAAGGGGATAGATGCACAGCAGGCAACCATGGTTTGTGAGATCGAAGCGAAATAGATACGACTTCTATAATGTTCAAAAGAGCAGGAAATGATTGTAGGAAACACATGGTTTAAATAACATCTTAGACGATTATGAAGGAGTCCTGATAGCAGAATTAGAAACCAGATTGATTACATCCTGATTAGCAAAAGGTTTAGAAATGTGTTATCAATCGCAAAAACAGTTCCCATAGCTGACTGTTACAGTGATCACAGATTGATTACAGGAACAACGAGGGAAAAGTTAAAGAAAGTCAAGTATTCACCAGGAAACACCAAATATGATCTATGTACATTGAAAACTGACAAGGTAATACAAGACTATTTTAACATAGAAGTAAAGAACAGATTTGATAGACTGTCTGATCTAGAGATCCTATTTCAAGATGTCGATGATCAATAGGAAATGTTGAAGAATTCAATCAGTTTGGCGGCAGAAACAATTATTCCAAAATTAAAGAATGTGGGTCGTAACAAATGGATGACTGAAGAAATTTTACAACTAATGTAAACAATAACACACACACACACACACACCACACACACACACATACACACACCACACACATACACACACACACACCACACACACCACACACACACACACACACATAACCCTGTCAAATATGAAGAAAATTACAGAAACGTCAGAAAATTATGTAATTAGGCAAAAGAGGCATGGCTTGAGAAAAATTGCATAGAAATTGAAAAACAACAGAACAGTAAACATACCTAATTAATACACAAAAGAATCCAAGAGCTTACTAATAAAAGAACACGTACAACAGCTGGCTGCCAAAAACGAAAAGTTGGAAAAATCATAATAGAAAAAGATTAGATATTGCATGTATGGTCAGATTGATTGATTGATTAATTGGTTGATTGATTAATTAATTGACTGATTGATTGATTGGTTTAGGAATCGACATCACAACATTCGAGGCATTCCCATAAGCGCTACGTCCCCATTCTCGGCAGCCAGCGAAGCGTTCCAATACTAATAGTACCAGTAGCAATCTGATTATATGTCGGTCTCGCCTTTCCTCTGAGCGTTGAGCGTCGGCCAGATCCCCTCGTCACTCCTCGCTGTCTCATTCTTGCCAGGCCATGGTAATCCATTTGCTCCCCCGAGGTGTACACGTGCTCCCACAAGGCAGCAACCACGTCTGCCTTAGCATGTATCAATACTCCACCAAGTTTTGCATAGCCAGCCAAGCTGTCCACCTGTTCATTTCCCAGCACACCGGCATGCCCCGGAGAAAAGATCCAGGCGATGCTTGTCACCCGTGACCTCCGAAGCGAAGCAAGCCACTCCGCACGAAACCTGCCCATCCTCACCCCCCTCGTAGCATGCTTTCTGAGTCAGTTACAATCACGATGTGTGTGTGTGTCGTATTCTCCATCCAGCAGAGAGCCGCAGTGACTTCCTCCACCTCCATTTTTAAGCTGGATGTTGTGGTATCATATGCCAGGCTCTCCTGCACCAAACGTTGACCATTAGCTTTGGCTATGAAACCCCAGCCACTTCTCTCACCTCTTGACACCGAACCATCTGTGTAGATAATCAATGTATGGTCAGATTATGTGAGAAACCTTTATGATGACAACAGAGAAGAACATTATGATATTCGAAATAATAATGAAGAACCATGAATTTTGAAGATCGGGGTTTAGAATGTTCTTAACCATATGAAAACTGGCAAGACCCCCGGTTCAGACAACATCACAGCAGAAATTATTTATGCTTTAGAAAAATATGGAATAGATCAAGTCACCTGACTGCTGAGCACAATATATCATACTAAAGATATACCACATTAATTATGTAATTCTGTATTTATTGCAATCCCAAAGAAATTAGGAGCCTTGGAATGTGATCAACATAGAACAATTAGTATAATAGCCACATCGCGAAGATTTTGCTAAGAATTATCATGCAAAGAGTTAGGATGAAAATACAACCCCAAATAGGAGAAGTACAATGTGGGTTTGTAGAAGGCAAGGGTACAGTAAATGATGTGTACATGCTGAGAACAGTAATTGAACGTTCTATAGAAATAAATATATGCATCTTTGCTTTATTGACTACATAAAGGCTTTCGATAGAGTAAGACATGTCAACATTTTAGAGATACTTGCAGATGTACAAATTGACGGGAAAGACCTCAGACTTTAAAAAAAACCATATATTGGAAACAACAAGCTGCCATCAGAATTGATAATGAAGTAGATCAATATCAGCCTATTAAGAGGTGTGACACAGGAATGTGTAATGTCTCCAGATCTGTTTTCACTGTATAGTGAAAATATTTTCAGACATGTACAGGATATGATACAAGATATGTACAGGATATGTACAAGATATTATCTTGGAACAGTCATAACATCTGATGGGAGTTGCCTTGAAGAGATTAGAACAAGAATCGCCATGGCGAAAGTAGCCTTTAGCGAGATGAAAAACATTCTGACCAATAAAAAGATGTCAATTAAAACGAGAAAAAGAGTGTTGAGGGGATACATAGAGCCTGTTCTTTTGTATGGATGTGAAACTTGGACAATGAGCAGTCAAGCTGAAAAACACCTGATGGCTGCAGAAATGTGGTTTCTGAGGAAAATGCAAAGAATACCATGGGCAGACAGAAAAACCAATGACCAAGTACTACAGGAGACAAATGAACATCGTAAACTGATTAGAGAAATTAGACGTAGACGGTCAAAATTTTTTGGACATGTTATGAGAAGAAATGGATTCGAGAACTTGGTGACAACTGGCAAGATCGAAGGGAACAGACCAAGAGGAAGACCGAGAGGGAAATACCTGGATGGCTTGGCCACATGGCATGGACGAGACAGGAACACTGAGCTGATCCACAACACTATTGGTCTAGTGAAATGGCGAGTCATGACCACCCACGCTTTCCGGCATGGCACATGATTGATTGATTGATTGACAGGATATGAAAGAAATCATCATTGTAGAAAGAAACATCAATAACTATAGACATGCTGATGATACAGTATTGATTGCAGTCGTAACACCTGATAGTAGATGCCTTGATGAGATTAGAACAAAAATCGATATGGCGAAGGTAGCCTTTTGCAAGATGAAAAACATATTGACCAATAAAAGGAAGTCAATTGCTGTGAGAAAAAGAGTGTTGAGGTGCTACGTGGAGCCTTTACTTTTTTATGGATGTATAGCATAAACAATGAGCAGTCAAGCTGAACAACATCTGATGACTGTGGAAATGTGGTTTCTGAGGAGAATGCATAGAATACCATGGACAGACAGAAAAACCATCGACCAAGTCCTACAAGAATCAAATGAAAATCTGATTGGAGAAATTATTTTATGGGAAGAAATAAATTAGAGACTTTTGTGACAACTGACCAGATCGAGGGGAAGAGAACAAGGGGAAGACAGAGATGTAAACACATGGATGGCTTGACACCGTGGCATGGTCGAGATACTAGTTAGTTAGTTAGTTAGTTAGTTAGTTAGTTAGTTAGTTAGTTAGTTAGTCGCGGTTCCAACTTCACGGCGACGGGTCGTCCCCATATTGCTCCGTTCCTGTGCCAGTGAATATCACACAAAACGCTCCTCACTGCCCTATGTGAACAACGGAATAGACAGGAATGTCGGCAAGCCAACAGCCCGCACAGGTACACTGTGCATAATGCCGCCGCCAGGATGCTAACACAAAAGTCCTCCACACGAAAAATACAGTTCATCGTCGATGGAAACGGCAGTTACCAGAAAGACTTCATTGACCCGGGTTTTATCCCATATGGCTAAGTCTCTTTCCGCAGGTCGACCCACCGAAAGCGCCGCACAAATCACGAACTCCGTAGCTACAGCGACGACTCCCAGGAGTCTCCTGAAAAGCACTCGTGAACCTAAAACAAACCGTCAATCCAGCAACAGCCCCGTCACCCCGAACATCTTTCCCGGGGGAAAAAAACAAACGCACAGAGCAAAAGCTTTCCCACGCAAATTCACAGCTCACAGTGTTGAGCCCCACTCACTCAGTAGCAGGCGACGGAACCATAGCCTCCTTAGTCGTCTCTTACGACGGCATGGTAGGCTAAGTGTTGCTTTCTTTTTTCCCCCTCGAGATATAACACTGAGCGATCCAGACTTGGTGATCGACTGAAATGGCGAATCAAGCCCCGCCCACGCTTCCGCCATGGACAGGGGATAGTTGATTTTTTTGCAGATAAAAAAATGCACTGGTTCTGATCATTCTGTAGACAAGACTTACAAGATAGATAACCCCATAGCAAATACTGTGGTTTGGGAATGAAGTGTTGTGCTTTCATCAACTCTAGGCCACATTATCATGAGGAGGCATCGCCAGTTCGCTTCGTCCAATATAATTCCCAGAACATTCTGACAAATGGCTGGAGGCTATTTGTATGAGACTGGGTCCACCACAGAGCCATACTGGACAGGAAAGTAATCCTGCCCCTGACGGGGTTTGAACCCAGACTTGTGCCTGGACAAGCAAGGGCTTTATCCAGTATGTCACAGCAGCTCTTGGTGTGAAAACCTAAGGGCATCATGAGCTGCAATTGCTTTTATAATGGTCTATTAAAAGAGATTGGCGTAGACATCTCATAGACAGTTTTAGCGACCATGTTCTATCAATCAAAATATATGTGCTTGGCATATTTCGTTGCATCTCGCCAACTGCATATTGCCGAGTTATGCATCATATAAGATGAATAAATGAATTATACTTTGGCTAGACTACTTTAAGCTCTGATTGTGTTCGAATGTAGAGCATTAGTTATCCCCTCGGTAATCGTAAATTTAAAGTGAAGTCGTTTTGTCTGCACAAAACTGGTTGGAACAGCCTAAGTGTTAAAGCCTAGGTATATTTGAACAATCATGTATTGCTCGTCGAATACGATGTGCAAAACGCATTTTCTTTTATAACTTTATGGCGGTAATTTAGTAGATGCTGAGAGATGGCCGAGGTGTGGTAACGCAGTGGCTAGCATCTTATTCTGCCGGCCCAATGGGTATGTGTTCGAATCCCTTTCGAGGCTGTGATTATTTTAAGAAATGATTTGGGCTCACAAGTCAATCTAGATCATAATCGGTACGCGAAAATGTCTCGGTAAATAAAGGCGGCTGGAAGACGTTGGCAACATCACAAGTCCGTGCTGAGTGGTCTATAAATATAGAGAGATAACACTATATATCCAAAATGCCATAAGAAGTGTCAGACATCCAGTACCATCTTCATGTGTTAATGATCTTCCACGTGCCTCTCCAGGTGTTAAGACCAACAGCGTGTCGGATGCTGCAGGAATAGGTCTGGCATTTGCCTCCAACGTTTTCCCCCAAAAAATCCCCTCTGGGACAAAGCCCCGCCAAGAAAAACTATCGCCCCCCCTTTTTTTGAGACAAGCCATTCAAAAACCC
>JACEFZ010027619.1:410000-415986 GCA_014155875.1 Cepaea nemoralis | reverse complement strand
GGTAGTGGGAGTGGTAGGGTGGTGGTTACTGATGATGATGATGAGGTTACTTAACTAATACACTACATTGGTGAAACCAAAACATGTCGGTCACCTCAACTGCAGACAGAAATTCATACAATGAAAATCAGAGTAAATTGGATTAAATCTGAACTGGTGAATGGAAGATCTCCTATAGAGATAAGAACAATGAATCGCCTATGGCACTAATGTCATGCAACTTGACAAGTTGGAAACTATAATCACCAGCAAGACACATTGTCAAGCTTCAATGAGAAAATGGGCGTTAGAACAGTATGCAACAGGACATCTAGCACACAAGGCCTAATTATTGATTGTGCGGTTCTGACTTACATACAAAAACTGAATAACTGGTGATTGCTGGTGGTTGGATGGCTGTCGGTGGAGATGGCTGTGTGTTGGCGTTTTGTTGGCTGATTGGTTGTTGGATGGAAGGTTGGTGTATTGGTTAGTTGTGATGCGGGTTCTAGTGCGCTGGATTCTGTTGGTGGCTGACTAGTTCTGGTTGGTCCGGGCTAGGTTGGTTGGTCTGATGGTTAGTGGCTGGCTGGTGGTATTCGGTAGCGTGTTGGTTTTTGATGTGTTGGTTAGTTTTTTGGCTGGTTGATTGTGTTTGTTGATTGTTGTTGGTCGTTGGTGTTTTCTAGCTGTTGTAGGCTGGGTGATTGGTTGGTTGTTTGGTTGGCTGGTAAGTGGTGCTGGCTGGGTTGGTTGGTGCGGTGTTGGGTTAGCTGGCTGGCTGGTGGTTAGCTGGTTGTTTGCTGGCTTGTGGTGTTGGGTGGGTCGAGTGGCTGAAACGGGTTGTGGTTGGTTGGTTAGTGGGTGGGTGGCCTGGCTGGCATGTTGGTTGGTTGTTGGTGTTGTATGATTTGTTGGTGGTTGATTTGGTTGAGTGGCGTTGGTTGGCGGGTTTCTATTTGGCTGAACGCTCTGCTTGGCTTGGCTGATTAGCTGATTGGTGTTTGGTTGCTGCTGGTTAGTGGTTGTGGGTGGCGAGGGTGGGCGGATGTTCGCTGCTTGTTGATTTGGTGGTTGCGTCGTGGTGCTGTTGTTGATTGGTTGGTCGCTGTTTGGTGATTGCTGTTGGTTGACTGGTTGTAAGTTGTGGTTGGTGGCTTGATGGTGTGGTTGGAAATGGCCTGGTTGGTTGGCTGGTGATCGCTAGGGTGTGAAACCTTATTAACTGCGTTACAACGTGCATTAAACCAAGAGCTGGCGTCCAAGGCTTGCATACTATTTGGTGATGTTTGTTGAGACCTGCATTTCTCTCTTCGACAGACCGCTACCGAACATATCATCTACACGGGGACTGTGTGTATAGTACATGAATGTTCCTCTCCAAGTCAAATATGCGAGCATGCAAGGCTGGGACTGAAACGTTCACATGTGCAGAGGCTTAGTGCGATGTAACAAAGTATGATCTAGCACGCACACGACACAGACTGGTGGGATTGACCTGGGGCGGTTTTGTTTCTCCTTCACGAGTTGAGGCATTCCACTGATCAGCAGGTCCACTTGTGCAACGAGAGAACATGGCACACTCCACCTGGTGGCAGAATGCGATCTGCACATGGCAACATAATTATAATACATATATAATATAATACTAATAATAATATATAATAATAATCCTTCAAATACAAATTTCATTTTCATCATCATCTCATCATCATCTCATCAACATCAACATATGTGTCTGGCGATAGGGGTGGTAGTGCGGTGTTGTGTTTGACTCGTTGGTCTCACACAACCACAGGCTTGTTCAGGTCATCCAGACTATCTGTTTCCTCCCTGCTCTGTTTCCAGTCAGGTTTGCAATTGTCACGAAAATTTCCAGATTTTTCTCCCCATACGTGCTTTAAAGAAACCTTGATTGTTCTACGCTATAGTTTCTTATACATTATGATTTTATCTTGTTCGTGAAGAACTGTCTCATTCGCTGTTCTGTCTGTCCGCTCTTGGTATACCCTTACATTTTCTCAGACCCACATTTCCACCATCATTAGATGTGCTAAGTTGGTCTGCTTATTGTCACGTGTGTCACCTGCACACACGTATAGGTGCTTGTGATAAACAATGTAAAAACTATGACGTATGGTAGCAGCATTACAAACAGAATAACGAAAACAATAGAATTTGCGGTACGAGACTCACCAGCACACAACACAAGAAAACAGACAACCACGAAATGACACTGATGTCTTATATATAAACACTTAACACTCGTTCTCTCTGCAACTGACAACACATAACACCATTTCCACACGATAATTACCTCGCGACTTCAGATACTCATTTAGTGTACGTTCATCCACGGTGCAGAAGTGAATCCAATTGATCAGAAAACCTTTACTAGTCCGACATCTTGGCGAGCTCTCGCTCATAAAGTTAACATCTGCTCTGAACGCGGACACACAGTTCCGGCCCTTCAAGTCGCTACACGAGAGTACGAGGCTGCGGATCCACCCGTTAGCAGATAGCAGATCACGTTGTCTGGAGAGTCCTAGCTTTGGTCATTCGCAGCTGGAGACGGTAGTAGGGCGCAGGTGACTAACACCAAGTGAGTCGAGGGAGATACAAAAGTAGGTTTTCCAAAAGAAATTGCATGTTTTTTAACGGATATGTTTGCGATTTACAGTGGTAATGTAAAATAGCTGATACTGAAGGGCCCAGGTAACGTCAGGGTACGTTCATGGAAACGCGACTGTAAGTGAACAACGTTAGCGAAAAACTATTTCTCCATAGAAGTAATATTGAAAATACAGTGTGTGATATAATGTTTAGTGTGCTAAACAGAGTCGGGTTGGCGGGCGAGTGCTAGATTATGGGATCGTAGAGGCATTAAAACACGACTTGCTCCAAACTCCATCATCAACACTACACGTACTGGTCTCACCGCTATTCTTAGCTAGATGTTCATAGAGAGACTTTGCTTATCTCCTGATAGCACCATCTTGCTCACAGGCTCTTCCGTTGGTTCTGGTCTTCACTACCAGACGGCCACTATAGTGCTTCCCATGTTCTCACATAAGAGTACTTCTGGTACGATGATCTCTGGAAGTACACAAAGAGATGATGTTTTTTAGTCTACCTCTTTGATATGTCACGCACCTGCACGAATTGGAGTCTCATCGTGTGGAGGTAAACCATGCGACGTTACCGATATCAACAGCCAGATCACCAGCCTCAAAACGACGTAACATCTCTAACTTCACACATCAGAGATAACCCTTTTTCTTGGTTCTCTTACAACCGGCCACACGATCACTTACTGATGCGCTGTTGAACTCATAATTCATGCGTGATTACACGATACATCCTGAGAACACGTCTGCACAAAATGTAATGGTGACGTTAACACAGCTAGCACACAGATGACGACGTTATAGAGGCACGTAGCGACGTTAAATGTGAGTTACTGTCCATTGTGACAACGACGTTATCGCGACAACGACGTAAACCGCAGCGAATCGTATATCGGGGCCCTTCAGTATAGAGAAATGTATGCACCTGGAGCATATTCACTGCCGCATGAGTATAGTTCACCTGACTGCGTATGGTATTATTCATGCAAGTATGGGTATAGTCACCTCCGAGGTTGGGTATATTCACCTGAGGTACGGGTACATGCATCTGAAGGTATGCATAATATTAACGATCTCATCTTATCATGTGCCTCTGTACCGTGACCGGAATGTCGAGGTGCAGTTTAAACAGCGTGAGAGCGCCCGATTATGGGCTCATGTAGCGATGTTCCCATGACTCTGCTATTCCTCCGATCCAACTTTACGTGGTCGCGCCTCTTCCTCTGTTTCCATCTGGTCTGTGCTTGTTGTGGCACGCTGTTGAATGGTAACCTACTTGCATGGCCAAATATTAACGTACACTGGTAAAATCCTAAATGCTTTGGAAGCGGTGGTGCTTTTGAAGATCTAAAAGAGACGTGTGATAATTGAGTGACAGCGTAGGTCAGCATGGCCGAATGAATAAGAACGCATGCTCTTAAACATCCGGCATGCTGATGCCGAGGTAAGGGGTTCAGCACTTACACCAGACAGTTGGACTAAAATATTGACCTCTCGTCCTTGACTTGGGGACGTAAATTACAAGTACCTCTGAAGTCGGAGTGGGTTCGCCTGATGGCGACGGACACTGTTAATAGGGAAAGCTAACTCACACGCAAAAATTCAGTCTAGCAGTACTATAAGTAGTGTGTATTGACTACGCTTGAGTTCAAAGCGAGCGAGCGCAACAATAAAAAAAAAACGAGAGATAGCAACTCTGAAGAGAACTATATAAGTGCCTGGGGGTCTATGTGGCGGAGTAATCAAACCGCCTGCCCCGCACTCCGACAGTTAGGTTCAGTTTCAAACTCCGCATTTCGGCTCACAAGTGTGATTCCCCCCCCCCCCCTCCCAGAGACCAGTGGGCGCTGTTGATGAGGCTACGAAGTTGAGGCTCTGATGAGGCTTTCGGCAGGCCGTTCTGTGGAAAGAAGACCGGGTTACGTGGGATAGAACTGGATGTAATGACATCAGTGAAGCACAGAACGTTACGTCTGTACCCTCTTTGCGAAGCTTCACGACAAAATAGTCGGGTGCAAGACGAAGGCGATCAACCAGATGTCGTCTCTGTTACTGTCATTTGTAAATAACCTCTTTCTATGACACTTTGAAATCATCTACCCTGTCATCTTTCTCTTCTCAGCTTCCTTGGTGCACCTAAATCCATAGTTATCTGTCCCAAGCATTGATGACTTAACATACCTAACATACTTCATTTGCCATAGAAATGTGCATGTTCTTGATACTCTGGCTTAGGTTGCTCTATCTGTTGCAATCCGTAAAAGCTGTGTGTCAATTGTGGAAGCCTTTGAGGCCACAACGAAAGGTCATAAATAAGCACACATGTGTTGTTTGGCAGTCATAGAAGTAGAACAATAGTCTCTCTTTATTCTTTTACTTCTATGAGTGCCAAACAATATATGTCTTTTTTTCTGAAATGTCGTAAAGGTGTAGCTGCTTTAGTTTGTACATAGCAATGTCGTAAAGGTGTAGCTGCTTTAGTTTGTACATAACAATGCTTGCTGTCTTTCATTTGATAATAGAGGTTATCAGGAGTCAGCAAGACACACTCACTATACAGATCCACCAGCTAATAGAGCTATGCTGCGAGAAGGACAAGTCCCACATGATTTCAAGATTCAAGCATCATAACGGCTGTACAAGAACAAAGGGAGATCGGAGCGACTGCAACAACTATAGGGTATCTCACTTCTGTGTATTGTTGGAAAAGTATTGCCAGAATTGTTCTGCGCAGACTTCAGGTCCTAGGAGATCAAGTCTACCCCGAATCACAGTGTGGCTTCCGTCAGAACCAGTCTACCATTGATATGATATTCTCATTGCGACAAATGCAAGAAAAATGCCATGAACAGAATCAACCACTGTTTATTGCCTTCATCGACCTCACAAAGGCATTTGATTTGGTCAGTCGTGAGCACTAAAGAAGATTGGCTGCCCACCAACCCTTCTGTCCATTGTGGAATCGTTCCACACAGGCATGAAGGGTATAATTAAATTTGATGGTGCAACTTCTGAAGAGTTTGAAATCAAGAGTGGAGTTAAGCAAGGTTGTGTACTAGCTCCCACCCTCCTTGGAATATACGTTTCACTTCTACTGAAACATGTCTTTCGTGATCAGAATGGTGGTATATACATTCACTCACGCTCAGATGGCGGCCTCTATAATGCTCAGAGATTGAAGGCCAAGACCAAAATTAGGAGGGTACTGATCAGAGAGTTGCTTTTTGCAGATGATGCTGCAGTTACGACCCACTCTGAGGAAGAATTGCAATGTCTACTATCTGCATTCTCCAATGCTTGTTCTGATTTTGGTTTAACAATTAGCAAAAAGAAGACACAGATTATGTCACAAGGTGCACATGGGGTACCATCAATCTTTA
>JACEFZ010027619.1:402500-405000 GCA_014155875.1 Cepaea nemoralis | reverse complement strand
GCTGCGTTACCCTACGTGGATATACCGGATTACGGA
This sequence comes from Cepaea nemoralis, assembly GCA_014155875.1. Taxonomy (NCBI): domain Eukaryota; kingdom Metazoa; phylum Mollusca; class Gastropoda; order Stylommatophora; family Helicidae; genus Cepaea; species Cepaea nemoralis. The sequence continues at coordinate 404,964 of JACEFZ010027619.1, read as the reverse complement.
GAAAGACGTAAACTTCTTTAGCCAGGGAGACCGGAATATACACCTATTAATAGATACTAAAAGCACTCTACAATTAATTGTCCTACCAACTCTATGCTACCAATGCCAATCCTGGACAATGTCAGAAAAGAAAAGAAAAGAAAAATTACAACAACGGAAAATTAGATTCCTGAGAAGAATACTCAATGTATGAAGAAGAGAGAAAATCAGAAATGAAGAAATCAGGACTTATGTTAAGATTATAGCAGCGCTAGATTTCATTAGAAAATAGCAAGTTAAATGGTTCGGCCACATATCTTTGTAGACCACTCGACACTCAGTCAGTCATGTGGTCTGTATCACGACCGCCGCGTTTATCTCCCAAGATATTTCCTGGTATCAGTTTGAGGCTGGCCGGTTCTCCGTGGCATAGGCGTTACATATTCGGCTCGTAATTCCGCCTACCTGCGTTCGAAAGACAGCTGCGACCGATTTGGCAGCAGACCGTGTCACGTTGGGTTTTAACGTGTTGATATGGGAGCCGGTCGTTCAGAAAGCAATGGCAAACTATTGAACGTAAACTTACCAAGACATCAAGACCAGCAGTGCTGGTGTTGACAGCGATGTCCTGTAAATAGGATATGCAAAAACAAAAATGAGGCTGAGTCGAGCTCGGAACCCAGGTCGATTATAAAAAATGTGAATCCTTCCCCGATGGGAATTGAGCCCTGACTACAGTTCCATCGTGTTTTACTTACATGTACAAAATTCTCTCTCGTCGTAGTATTGACAATCACAGCACTGTGTGTGATTGTATATGTGTGGATGTGTATATGTGTGGATGTGTATATGTGTAGCTGTGTATATGTGTGGGTGTGTATATGTGTAGCGGGAGTCAATGACCATGTTCTGCCAGCTCAAGATTACACTTCGTGATACCAAACGACGCTACCGGAAATTGACATTTCAGCAGACGTCCCACGTAGACGTTATTTTCAGAATATGTGCCCACATCTTCATGCTAAAGACAAATAAATGAATTGCTTTGCATGAAGTTTCAACCCATATCTTCTTCTTCTTCTTTCGTTCGCCTAAATTATGTTTATAACTGCAATGTTGTCTCTTGTATGAATCTAACAGTCTTTTTTAGTTCATTCAGCGGTCCATAGAGTTTATCTTCCACTGTTGTCTCTCTAGGCCAGAAGGTTCGCCTGGATATGTTGTAGTTTGGGCAATCCTGGAGTATGTGCTCTGCTGTCTGTCAACCCATATGTTGAGACCATATCCGCCATTATTGGGTACTGTCTTTTTCTACGAGTAACCGATTCCCTTTGTGATTTAACTTCTGTCAAGATATCTTCATTACTCCTTCTATCTACCCATGATCTTCTCATCATTCTTCTCTACAACCACATCCTCGCAACTTATGCATAAATACAGTCATGTTTAGGACTAACTTGAAAGAGAGCAAAGAAAGGAAAGTTAATCAAAATTCACACAAAAATACCGACCTCAGTTATAACCGATGCTGAAGAAGCGGGCTGAACAAGGCTGAATTGTATTTCCCCATAAATATCGAATCGACCTTCTGCATACTTCCTCTTCACTTTATAACCAAAACAATTGTCTCGATACATTTTCCTGCTTTGGGTTTGTGAAATAATAGCTCCCTCACATTTAGTAAGCCGTGAGCAAGGAAGAATTGGTGGCCAATCTTTCCCTCAATTTGTAAAGCGACGTGCCCAGGCGTTGAACCGGCGTCCGACCGTTCTCATGACATTACAATCGCAGTTCACTATCAACTTCGCCAGCACCTCCTTTTGTTTCTTCACTATCATCATCCAGTACCTTGCCGACTTGCGTGGGCGATCATGAATCACCACAAATTACAATCCCCGATGTCATGGATCAATTCGTGTGTTGACTCCTTTCCATGCCATGACATAAGACTGTCTAGCATTTTCTCTCGCTGTCTTCCTCTATCTCTTTTTCGGCAAATCTTTCAGCTTGTCCCAACATAATCCAGTTTTTGACTTCTCATAACGAGGCCAAAAAGATGGCTGCCTATATATGATGTTCGCGATAAGTTGTCTTTGTGACTCAGCTTCCCTTAAAACTTCCTGATTGCTCATTTTCGCTATCCAATTAATTTTCACCATACTTCTATAAAACCACATCTCCAAGGCTTTCGTGGATTTTTTTCACCTGTTTTCTAACTTTTCAGGATTCTCAGCAGTATTTTCACTATGCTAAGACAATATTCGTTACGACATGCACTTTCAACTTCTTTTCAACGTGCATGATCATTCAAAACAATGCATTCCCTTTGTAAATGTAAACACACACGCCATAAATAAAATATTGCACGATTTTTCCACTGACATATTTGGCAGCATCTCGTCACGTGTATACTGCGGAGATATAGGTGCAGGGAAATGTGTCAGGCAAGAAATCCTGCAATCTTTGATTTATTGCTTTTGTGTTT
>JACEFZ010027619.1:377500-397500 GCA_014155875.1 Cepaea nemoralis | reverse complement strand
ATTTAATAATTTTTATTCATGTGACGTGGCGGAACCATTGTTGATTTGTCTGCCCACAGTGTGCAATATGTCAACCAGAAGTTATAAAAGTGGAGCTCAAAAGAGGAAAAAGAAGCAGAGAGCTGAAGAAGAGCTTAGCAAGATAACAAAATTAGATAGTTTCTTAACAAAGATAGATAAGGGGCCTGATGAACCAAAAGCCTCTACCACAGTGAGTCAGTCACAGGATATTCACCCTATTCCTGATACAGAGCCTGGTACATCTAGTTGTATAGAATCTACTTCAACGAATGAAGCAACAAATATTAAGATTAATAAACCAGAGAGTAGTACAAGCACAGAAGATTCAGCATCAAAAAACAAACAGAATGATGTTGGGGTATGGGGTGATTTAAGTAAAGATGAGATTTTATACTGGGTAGAAAAAGGTCCGTCAGAATGTCAGCACTCAAATGGTTAATTTGAAAAATCAAAGAAGCTTTTTGCAAACCAAGACAGATATTGCTCGAAAAGCTTATTCTATCCCAAACGGGCTAATGGTGAAAAATATTACAGAGAATGGTTAGTATATTCGCCAGCAACTGGTCGTGTATACTGTTTCGTGTGTAAACTCTTTTCAAATTCTTCTACACCATTATCATCCGATGGATTTTGTGATTGGTGCAACACCTATTTAGTTCAAAGTCATGAAAACTCTGTAGACCATAGAACAGCTTCGGTAACATATCTTACAAGAAAACGTGGCTCAACAATTGACTGCCAGCTAGCAGAACAGATAAATAATAAACGGCAGTACTGGAAAAATGTTCTTGAACGAGTTGTGGCAGCCATAATTACTATGGCAGAGCGTGGTTTACCTTTCAGAGGAGATAAGGAAACATTTGGTTCTCCTCACAATGGCAATTTCCTTGGATTACTCGAACTTATAGCAAAATTTGATCCTTTTCTAGCAAGCCATATACAAAAATTTAGGAATAAAGGATCAGGTGTCACATCTTATCTTTCTAAAACAATATGTGATGAATTTATCCAGATTATGGCACATAAAGTAAGAGACTCAATCTTGGATGATTTAAGAACTGCAGGGTACTTCAGTTTATCTGTAGATTCCACTCCAGACCGGTCCCATATTGATCAGCTCACTGTTATTGTGAGGTATGTTTCACCAGATGATGGGCTCCCTATTGAACGTTTTCTAACTTTCCTAGAGATGGGTAGCCACACAGGGGAAAGTATGGCTAAGATGGTGCACAACTACCTTACAAAAGAGTGCAAAATCGATTTTAGTAAGTGTCGAGGCCAGTCATATGATAATGCTGCCAATATGTCTGGCAAATACAAGGGTATGCAAGAAATAATATTGAAGATTAACAAGTATGCTATGTATATTCCATGTGCTGGTCATTCCCTGAATCTTGTTTGTAGAGCAGCAGTAGACTGTTGTTTAGAGGCAGTAAACTTTTTTGGAATTGTTCAAGAAATATATAATTTCTTTTCATCATCTACACATAGATGGGCAGTACTGTTGTCATTCTTCAAAGATGATTCAAAAGTTCCAAAGTCTTTGTCAAAGACTAGATGGGAAGCACATTCAATGGCCACAAGTGCAATACTTGATAGTTATGATGGAATAATTTCTGCATTGCATCAGCTGCATATTGATACTACAGAGAAAGGCGAAACAAGAAATCAAGCCATAAACATTTTGAATAAAATAGAGGAGTTTGAATTTATGGTATTGTTATGTTTGTGGAGTTACTTGCTAGATGAATTTCACAAGACTAGTCAATCACTGCAAGACCCCCAAATTAGTCTAGATGTTTATAGGAAATTGTATGCTTCACTTTCGGATTTTGTTAAAGGTTCCATGGATCTTTTCGATCATTTTGAAGAAGAAGCAAAGAAAAAATTGCCTGATGTTGATTACAAGAAAAGAAGATATAGAAGAAGGCTGTCATCAAGCGATGCTACAGGCATTATGGGACAAACTTCTCTCGCACCACACAAAAAGATTTGTCAGTCGTACGAGAGGAATTGATTATACATTTTATTGCCACTGGCTCTTTACATTACATAAATGCACAAAACTGTCACTAATGAATCACACATGAATACACAGAATTTCCTATCACTAGTCGTCCCTAGCCCTACTGCTAAATCTATCTACTCATCTAAAGAAATAAGCGTCGACGCTAAGCGATGTGTTCCCTACGAAGTCCGTCCCCAGTCTGACGATTCTCCACGTGTGATTACACAGTACGCGGAAGGACCTCGTGCGCACTTCAGCTTTTGCGTGCTATATCATTCAACACGCTTAGAGTAGTGGTCTACTCTTGAGTTCTATTCTAGTGCTTCGTGTCTATCCCCTTGGCGTGATTACACCGTGACCAGAGTGCTTACTCTCTGGTTGACACTTCCGTGTCTCATGAGAGAACTGTTTACAGTTCCCCTTCCTATCTACTCCCTACACCTACCCTGCCCTCATGTTGGGGCACTGGGTTACCTCTAATCTACTTGAGGTAGACCAATCATTCAGGGTGGTCTTCCCTCCTATCTATTTTAGTCTTTGACACACACCCTCCCCTCCTGTGTTGCGTTACAAACTTTGACTCCTGGTTGTGACGCAAGAGGTTTCTAAAAATTAGTGTATCTAATTTTTGTCAAAGACTACTGATACCTTGGTTCTGGGTAACTCAATAGACCTCTACTGACTATTGTCACAATGTAGTATTACTTTACTTGGCTACTGGTGATCGCCACAAACTTGTTTGGTTGGCGTGAGCCCGTCTTCTCAATCGCAATATTATATTTATTAGAGGTTTGTCTGAACCGGACCATTGTCTTATAAGACCTGCCCTCAAATAGCAAATTAACTCACTACCCATACAAAGTTGACTTTCTTAGGGTCAACACACGAATTGCTTCATGTCCCCCATATAATATTAAACAACCCTTGCACAAGCTGTGTGCGACAGGCTTTACCTATCTTGCTTCCGCGTGTAAAGTTATCTTTCACTGTTAAGTTAGTGTTTCGATGTCTATTGTGTCCCCTGACCCGGAGTTATCTCCCTTGTTCTAAAACTTGTATGTACTTTACATGTTTGTTTTTCTGGTTGTTTGCGTGTTTGGATGTACCTAATAATATCCTTTACTTTCTATCATGTGTGTCTGTCTATAATTTGTATGTAAGTTAGTTTTCAAGTGCCATAATTCGGTTAAATGTGGCCACAAACAAGTGTATAACACTAATTCGTGACAACTTTTCTGTCTTATGAGACTTAAAATACTTTCTCTAAGGTCTACACTAAACTACACACAACACCTTCGAGACAGTATATATCAACATTGACAGCAAACGCTTGACGCAGACAAATAATAAAAAGTCGCGTTGAGTGGCAGAAAAAATCCGCTGGTTGTCCTCACTCTCCATTGTATATTTTCCATTTTCTCTTACTTTCACACTTCTGTCACACATCTTTTATCCTCCCAATTATTTAAAAACCTTGAAGTGACACTGTACAAGTTTGGCTCAGTTTGAAAAGAGTTGAGCTTAATGACTGTGCGTAACTTACTGCACTAGTCATGTATTTACAAAATATTTACATGGATGAAATAGGGTTGATAGTTTTACCCTGATAATACTAAACACTACATTCCTACTGAAATACTAATGCTAATTCTATAACTATATATTTTCTAATTTTGTTGCACAAAATCAACCTACTTTAAGGGAAGTAATCTAACTAACTAAAAAAATGAAAATGATGTGAGATGAGTTATGTACCTTTCTGAAATGAGTAATGTGAAATGTAACAAAATTATAACTAATGGGTTATTATAAATAATAACAAAAAAATGTTTTAATGTTTACATGAAAACATATGATTAATAATTTTACTATACATGGTGAAATGTATAATCCTTTTATCCTATAAGGTATAAACTAGTTTTAATTCTAAATGATGAGGTTGTTAAAGTGTTTATCAAGATGGAATGAAATAATGTGAAATGAAATGAACTAAATGGTACTGTTCCTATATACACTTTTTATTCTAGTCTTTAATTAGCTGTTATTAAGTTTAAAGTACTATCCTAATCTACTTTTATCCTAAGTAAGTGGGTAAATTAGTGATTTATCTAAACTACAAAAAAATCTATTATATTCCCTAAATCTAATGTAAATCTCTATTAAAGTAACTAATCTAACTATAATTTATTACTATATTAAAAACATGTTATAATACATATCACAATAAATAAATATATATACATGGTATTTAACTACCTCAGGTTAGTCGTTGCCATAACGTTCAGAAATTGCTTTCGTTGGCACAGTTCATAGATAAAGAATTGACCTGGGTATATTAAATACACTATACAGTCATACTTGTGTTTTGTGGGTATTCTTCCACTCGTAGAGTCCGCTGGTGTCGTAGACAAGTATATTCGTGTATGTTATTTCTGCATTGTTCTGACACTGTTCTTCCATGATTAACACAGGTGATTCACCGGAACACAAATGGAGCATAGTAAGTAACGAGCTGTCTATGTACACACGGTGATTCACTTGTTCTTGGAGCACAGTTCTTATTCTGCTGTCTACGGACACATGGTGGTTCACTGTTCTTAGCACACAGTCCTGATCATGATGTCTATGTATTACATAGGATATTTTACACAGGATATTCTAAGTGTACTAAATTAGATATCTTAGACTTAATCTTCATGTGGAGTATCAGGTATTTCTACCTCAGATGGTCTACTAAGGGTATCAGCAAGAATGTTGTCCCTACCCTTAATATGCTCTATACTAAAAGTATAATTTTGTAATATTAATGACCACCTGTAGATGCGGTCATTGCGATGCACCCCACTTTGTATGACCGTGATTGGGGAGTTGTCGGTCTGGACTACGAAGTGATTACCCGCTAGAAATCGATGTAATTTCTTCACCGAATAGATGACGCTTAGGGCTTCCAACTCTGATATGGAATATCTGGACTCAGCAGGTGTGATCTTGCGGCTCACGTAGCAAATTGGATGGAAAATGCCATCGTAAAATTGGCCTAGTACTGCAGCGATGGATATCCTGCTGGCATCTGTCCTAAGATAATAAACGAGCCTAGGATTAGGCAAACGCAGGATTGGTACATTATTAAATAGGAGTTTCAATTTTGACAATGCAGAAATTAATAATGCATCTTTGACATCTAATTTTACTGATGCTTTAAACATTTGAAAATACACTAGTGATTTCAGCTAAGTTCGGTATGAACTTACTATAATAATTTACTAAACCCAAAAGGCTCCTGACCTGCTTCTTTGTTGTAGGCATGGTCAGGTTCATAATTTTAGTAACAATTCTATTGTCAGTTTTTAGTTGTCCCTGTGAAATGACATGACCCAAAAAATCAATTTCTTGTAAGCCCAGTTCAACTTTGCTCGGTTTGACAGTAAGACCGAAGAGTCGCACCCTATCGAAGACATGTCTTAGTTTCAGTACGTGTGTTGTCCAGTCGTCTGTATGGACACAAATATCATCTATATATGTCACCGTATTCGTCACTCCATGTAGTAAATCTCTAGTCAAGCGTACGAAAGTGGCAGGAGCGTTACGAAGTCCGAAAGGAAGAAACCGCCACTCGTAAAGCCTTAAGGTGTTGAGAAAGCAGTAAGATGGATGGATTGAGTCTGCATAGGGACCTGCCAATATCCCTTAGTAAGGTCTAATTTAGAGAAGATTTTGGAGGTGGACATATCAAGGATAAGATCTTCGCAGGAAGGAATTGGTTCTGCGTCGATCTTAGTGACATTGTTGAGTTTTCTATAGTCCACACAGAGACGAATTGTGGAGTCTTTTTTCTTGACCAAGACGATTGGAAAGGAGTACTCAGATGTAGATTTCTGGATGATTCCACTAGCTTCCAAATTAAGAATTTCCTTATTTAGACTTTCTCTGTAGCTAAGTGGGATAGAGTACGGTCTGAATTTTATAGGCTTAGAGTCCGAAAGAAGGATGGAGTGCTCGATCCTGTCCGTCCTACCTGGAATGTCGGAAAATATGTCCTTATATTCTGTTATTAATTCTATTGTCTGTCGTCGTTGCTCGTCTGTTAGTCCCTGTTCTAACCGTATACAATCTAATGTCGCAGTCTTGTCTACAATTGGAACAGGTAGTTCCATCCCGTCGTCGTCTACCTGATTCAGTACGGTTGTGGTGCTAAGTGCGTTTTCTGTATGCTCACTAGGTGTATGCATATCGTCGGCTTTGCCAGTCTCGCTAACTAGTGTAGTTGCGTTGTGTATGTCCGTCGTCTCATCAATAGGTGTGGGTGCATTGTGTTCGTCTGTCTCTAATTCTGTCTCTTGTCGTGAAAAGTAGGGTTTCAACATGTTGATATGAAATATCTTTAAGTGTCCGTTTATTGATATTTCATAATCGACATCTGAAATTTTTCGTACCACTTTGAATGGCCCTTGCCATGAGGTCAATAATAAATTCCGTTTGTCTGGGAGTAAAAGCAGTATGTCTTGATCTGGTTCAAGATTAATGGTTCTCGCACCTTTATTTGCGTATTGGCGGTAGATTTGACCTTTCCTCTCCAAAGCTGCCTTGGCTATGATACACGATTTCATAATTTTATCTCGTGTTTCTGTTACCATTTCATAAGGTGTTTTAGGGGTTGGAATTTCAATCGCATTAGTTACCAACTGATGGTAAATTGTTAGGGGTCCACGTGGGTTAGCCCCGTATACTAATTCAAACGGTGAGAAACCCGTGCTTGAATGGGGAATCTCCCGATAGGCGAACAGCACTGTTGGCAACAGTGTATCCCAATCAGCTGGGTTTTCTGCTGTCACCTTAGCCAGCATATGCTTTAGGTCTCCGTTAATTTTCTCTACTATTCCATTGATTGCTGGATGATAAGCTGTTGTAAAATGCTGTTTAATTCCTAACATTTTCGTAAGGGCTTGCGTTGCAGCCGATATGAATTGGGTTCCACGGTCGGATAAGATGGTACGTGGAAATCCGAATCGTGAGAATAAGTGTAGAAATACATTGGCAATGTCTTTGGAGGTGATGTATTTCAAAGCTACTGCCCCAACCCACCTTGAACATAGGTCTACCATCGTTAAGATGAAGCGATTTCCTTTGCTGGACACCTGGTTCAGGGGTCCAACAATATCCACCGCCACACTCTCAAATGGCCTAGAGGCCAGTGTTGAAGGTTGCACTTCAGCTGTAGGATGTTTACCCTTACGTACTAGTTGTTGACAGACATTACATGAACGACAAAATACTTTTATGTCATTACAAAAACCTGGCCAATAAAAATGAGCCTGAATTCTGGCCCTGGTTTTGTCGTATGCAAGGTGACCAGCAAACGGTGACTCGTGTGCAATCTTTAGCACAGTTTGGCGGTGTTGTACAGGTAACACCGTTTGCTGAATCTCATGGTTACCAGTGGTATAATAACGAGTAAGAATACCATTATTAAGTCTAAAGAACCATGATGCGTTTTTTGTTTCTTTGGCTTTTTCTTTTAACAGTTTTAGATATGGAGACACACTCGGATCAGCTTTTTGCTGGTCTATAAACTTTTGTCTGGTGGTATCATCCATGCTAGTTGGTGATAGCAACAGTAGTCTTTCATCCTGTAGTGTGTCTTGGTGTTTAATAGTATCTGCTCTGGTTGTTGCATTAGCTGCATTTAATTTTTCCCATGCAGCTATTTCTTCGTTAGTGTAATGTTTCAATTGGGGTAAGCATCCCAAAATTAAATCAGTACAAGGGTTATCTAAAATCGCACATGTAAAGGTACCAGAAAGGAAAGAAGTGTTAATACGGGCTCTTGCCAACGGGTAGATTTCAATATTACCCGAAAAGGTTCGGCATTTGACTGAGTCACCTGTATAATCATTTGGATTCACCAATTCCTTTCTAAGACCGATAAGAGTGCTCCCACTGTCCAGCAAACATTGGCATGGTATTTCGTTGACCATTGCATTGTGGAACACCAAATTGCCTCTGGAGGCTAGTGCTGCATTTACACTCTCAGTGGAGAATGGTATTGTATGTCCACATTCTAATTTTCCGTCTGCACGAAATTGGTGACATCGCTCACAACTGTCAAAGCTTAATATATCGTTTACACAACACACATCTTCAGATTGGTTAAAAGGTAATTCATTCTCGACCTCACACTCAGTCTCACTACCACTATCAGAAGATGTATCAATTAACATTGCACTGTTGGCCTTCATTCTTTGGCGGCCTAGGCACTTATTGGAATAATGCCCGTAGCTAGAACAGAAGAAGCATTTGACTGCACGCCTGTATGCAGTTCTCTTGTTTTGTTGTTTCTTAATGACCATCTCAAGATGTGTCGGATAGTTTGGTGATTTATCACACATAGCGTAAGTATCATGAAAAAGTTGGCAGTACACACATTTAGGTAACTTTTGATCTTTCTTGTCGACTCTCTGAAATGGTTTTTTATTGCTACGATAGCTTTTGGGTTGGTCCTTAACAAAAGAGACTATTTCAGAGTCGATATTTGATGTTTTAAAAATCTCCCTATTTGAGGAAAAATATGCGGAGCCTTTCTTCTCGAATTGTTCTATTGTTTCGATGTCTGACTGCTGAAGGAATTTAGCGAAAGGAGTAGGGACTGTGGATATGACTTTATCCATTGCTATTAAATTTTTAAGTTTTTCATAGTCCTTTCCTATTTTTGCTGCACTAAGCCATCTATTCAGCACGCTTTGGACATTCGAGACATAATCGATGAAGGTCTCGCTTGGTTTTGGTTTTAAGTTAGAAAACTGCACTTGATACCCAGGGGCATCAAGTAAAAAATGTTGCATTATCCTATCGTGAATGTACTGATAGTTAGATCTAAGATCAGTTGGTATTGATTCAATAACTTTAAGGGGCTCCCCACTGATGTTCTTCATGTAGATCATGGCCCACATATCGATTGGTACTTGGTGGTATTTCAGCTGATATTCGACATTTTCTGTCCACGCTGATATGGAATCTTCTTTACAGAATGGCTTAATAATATGTTTGTATTTTTTAAGTTTATTCTCTTCTTGCTGACTCTTTAGTTTTGTAGTGGAGATCTCTAAGTATGAATCTACTTCCATACCTTTCATCTTTTAACTGTGTCTCTGATTCAATCTGTATTTGTTTTTCTTTCACTCTTGCCATTTCATCTATCTCTCTTTGTTTTAATTCTAATTCTTTTTGTTTAATCTCTAATTCCTTCTGTTTAATTTCCTTATCTTGATCTAATTGTTTTTGCTTAATCTCCTTATCTTGTTCTAATTGTTTCTGTTTAGTTTCCTTATCTTGATCTAATTGTTTTTGCTTAATCTCCTTATCTTGTTCTAATTGTTTCTGTTTAGTTTCTTCAGCTAATTGAGCCATCTCTTTTTGGTGTTGTCTTTCTCGTGCACGTTCGTCTCTCTCAGCATCTTGTACTTCCCTAAATTTTTGATCAGCATATTGCTCTAATTCCTTTCCTGTGTGTCCTAATGCCTTGCCTGCTTCTATAAAATCAGCTAAAGTTGACATGTTGTTGGATAATTAGCTAGAGTTGATAGGCACTTAAATATTTACTCAGGTATATTCGATAAGGTAAGATATTCAATGCCTGTGTACAAAAATTATTATCAGATTACACCCTGAAAAAGAGATGCATTATTAATCATATTGCATTCAAAATAATTTGGGTATACTCATCTTAACAATTCAGAACATTCAGGTACAATCGTTTGGCACCTCAGGTCCAATCGTTTGGCACTTCGACATACACCTTGCGTTATTCTTATAAACAGCTCTTGTTATACCTGGTTTACAAGAGCATCAATAATTAACCATTTGCAAACGACATATGAGCTTAGACATTCGTTAGACGTTTACAATCACATGCCCCCGGACAACACAATGTGGTATAATTAATAGTAAATGTCACTGTCCTGTCTTCGTTCTAATGTCTTCTGCGTTCCCTAACTATTGCTGTTTAATTTCTGGAAGTGCTGTGCAGACGGAATCTTATTTGCATAAAGAAAGTAGTGTCATCGTGACGGTAACAAAAAGAAAAAGTATACAAATAATTAAATAAATGCTTTGAAATAAATATAAAGGTAATAATAATGTTCAAATAAATAAATATATTCAATAAATAGCTTGTATAAACAAATAATATTTAATATAAGCCAAAGATTCAGGTGAGCAGCCGCTTGGCGATTTGTAAACAATCTGTCGCTGATTGCAAATGGCGTAGGGCAGCTGTTTGTCAACCGCGATACATCACAGGCGCAGCGCTCTTTTTAGATTGGAAAAATCGATATTGTCGCCGGCTCATTTCTTGTGTATTGCTCCGCCGTGAATCATTTTTGATAAATATTCATAAATAAATCAATAATTGTAGAAATAAATGATACAAAACTATAATAATAATACTTACAGATCAGAAGAAAACATGTTCATAAAGCACAAAACATTTCAATAAGCATAAATAAATGTTAATCGGTCACGATGGGCACAGCTCGCATCTTCTCCTAGTCTGCACACGCCATTTTACACTAACACAAATTAAACCCTGTGATTAACTGACAGTAATACTATTCTAGAGCCGTGGGTGAGTGTTTTAGCTTGAACAATTGTCCAAGCCCCACTTCTGACACCACTTTTTTCCTAGCCTGTCATCAAGCGATGCTACAGGCATTATGGGACAAACTTCTCTCGCACCACACAAAAAGATTTGTCAGTCGTACGAGAGGAATTGATTATACATTTTATTGCCACTGGCTCTTTACATTACATAAATGCACAAAACTGTCACTAATGAATCACACATGAATACACAGAATTTCCTATCACTAGTCGTCCCTAGCCCTACTGCTAAATCTATCTACTCATCTAAAGAAATACGCATCGACGCTAAGCGATGTGTTCCCTACGAAGTCCGTCCCCAGTCTGACGATTCTCCGCGTGCTGATTACACAGTACGCGGAAGGACCTCGTGCGCACTTCGGCTTTTGCGTGCTATATCATTCAACACGCTTAGAGTAGTGATCTACTCTTGAGTTCTATTCTAGTGCTTCGTGTCTATCCCCTTGGCGTGATTACACCGTGACCAGAGTGCTTACTCTCTGGTTGACACTTCCGTGTCTCATGAGAGAACTGTTTACAGTTCCCCTTCCTATCTACTCCCTACACCTACCCTGCCCTCATGTTGGGGCACTGGGTTACCTCTAATCTACTTGAGGTAGACCACTCATTCAGGGTGGTCTTCCCTCCTATCTATTTTAGTCTTTGACAAAGGCATATCAATGATGATGAAGATGATGCTTTAGAGAACCTTAAGCCAAGAGACAAGTTCAGAATCAAAACATTTATACCTGTGATGGATGCATTAGAGTCAAGTCTGGCACAGAGGGCTTCAGTATACAATGATGCTGCAAAAAAGTTTTCATTCTTAACAAAACTAGAAGCTACAGAAGAAGATATTCATGAAGGAGTTAGCGCTTTATGCCAAACATATCCTGAAGATGTGGACATGAATCTTGTAGGAGAAGTCAAGCATTTTCATCAATATGTTAGACATAGTCAAGCCCATAGTTCAGCGGAACAAGATAGTCTGACACATCAGGATCTGTATAGGGTAATATTTAACGATCGTGTCCAATCAGCATTCCCTAATGTAGAAGCAATTTTGAGATTGTTTCTTAGTATGATGGTTGCAAATTGCTCTGGAGAAAGATCTTTTTCTCAGCTGAAGAGGATAAAAAATGAATTTAGAACAACAATGACTCAAGATACATTATGTTCCCTCAGTCTCATGTGCATAGAAAGCGACAAACTACGCAGTTTATCATTTGATGATGTCATCAGTGACTTTGCTCTGGCACAGGCAAGAAAGAAAATATTTTAGTTTAATATAATTCCTTAATTCTTATAACATGTTTCAAGAGATTAGATAATAAGCCTTTGTAAATTGTGCCTTTTAAAAGAACTTTTGTTTCTTTTTACCAGAGCTTGCATTTTTAAGTTTGTTATGAATAAAAATGATTTTAAGTTAAAGATTTATTATTTCACTATCAATATACTTCTTAGTTGTATTTCAGTTTAACCCTCTAGGTATCCGAAAATCATATTTGTCACTGACATAGAATATCTGGACTTATAAAGGGCCCCATATTTCAAATAGCTTAGGGCCTTATTAAGTCTAAATCCGGCCCTGGTTGCCTACACTGTACTGTGTACATCATCGTGCTGGTCATTCCCCTGCCTCTTCTTTTAGTGACCGTAACTTCCATCACTGTTCTATTCAAACCCCTGTCAAAAACTGTCATTTACTGCCAATATAGTACCTTGCGGCGTATGGCGGGGGGTCTTAAGACTTAAGCCTGAGGATTTAAGGCCGCCTGTCTATTGCCGTCGCTGCGAACTGTGCAGCTTCAGAGTTTTCTTTTCGCGTTGACGAATAATATGGCGAAGGTTCGTATTTTAATTTCCGCAAAATATTGTCGCGTACAAGCATTATCCTACCTTGTGTATAATGAAACAATGATTGTGCTGTCGTCAACAATTAAATAAATTTCATCATCAATATCTCCTGTATAACCGACTGGCGTGGGCAGCCTTGCGTTTCCACAAATTGCAATCTCCAACGACATGGATCGACTTGTGTTGACTTCCTTCCGTGCCATGACACAAAACTGTCAAAAGTTTTATCTCGCTGCCTTCCTCTTATCTCTCTTTCCTCAGATCTTTCTGGTTGTCACATGTACCAGTTTATCTCTTCTCATAATGCGGCCCAGAAATTATGACTGCCTCTTTCTGATATTTCTGATAAGTTGTCTTTGTGACTTAGCTTCCTTCAAAATGTCCACATTGATCATTTCGACTGGACACATTTGTATAGACAAATTTACTGACACATCCTTAAAGATACGTTTTAATGTCATTCTTATAGATATATTCTTGACACGTGCCGTTAGTATTTCTTAGCAACTTTGTCAGTGGCTTGGATTGTTCCGAGAGTTAAACAGACAGTACTAACCTGCAAAGACAGCTGCAGCAGGAACACTGGTGTATGATCCTGTCCTAACGTGCATTGTTATCCTCCCTCCAACATAATCTGAAACATGGCGTTTATTACATATAATATGTTGTGATGATGACAGTTCACCTCTCCTCTCTGTGAGTCTATGTTTGTTTGTTTGTGTGTGCGCATGTCATTGTTTGTGTGTCTGTACGTATGTGTATGTTTGTGCGTGTCTGTGTGTGTTTTTATATGCGCGAGTGTGTTTTTATTTGTGTGTGTATGAGTTTGTACGCGTGTTTGTGTGCTTGTGAGTGTTTAACGAGTATTTTTATGAGTGTTTGTGTGTGTGTTTGTATTTATGTGTTTGTGTTTGTGTGACGAAGTCCCCAGCATCCCATCGTATTTATAGTGGGAGAGTTATTGGGGACAAGTTAGGGTACCTCGAAAATCTACAGATTTGGCTACGGCATTTTCTCAGTTTGGTCGGAGAATTTAGGGGCCACGAACTGCCATGACCGACTGCTTCCGGTGTAGAAAACAGAGGAGTTAAGGTTTCTTTTATGCTAGGAAGGTTGTCATAGAAACGTGCTAGTAAACTAGACTCTTAGAAAATACTTACAAAGTGTTAAGAGTTTATTTTATTTTTCTTATGGCACATATCTCGCCAAAATATTAGTAAATATATATATATATATATATATATATATATATATATATATATATATATATATATATATATATATATATATATATATATATATATATATATATATATATATATATATATATATATATATATATATAAAGAAATCTAGAGCATTTGTTTGCTCGCCGGACAAATTTGGTCAGATTTTGAGAAGGGTAAATGGTATCGATTTGTGTAGAATAATTTGATCTGTCTTCTTGAATTAAAGTCAGGGGGACAGCCAATAATAAGGTGATTTTAACGGTTAAACTAGATCGCTCATATTATACGTAAGGGCTTGCGAACGCGGTTTGTGAGCCCGTATACCCGGGTTCGAAACACAGCGGTGCTGATTTTTTTCGAAAAAGGTATAGGAGCCGGTCGTTCAGAAAGTAATGGCAAACTACTGAATGTAACACTTGCCTAGTACATCAACAGCAGCTGAAAATGCTGGTACATCAACAGCAGCTGAAAATGCTGGTGTTGACTGCAACGTCCCTTAAGGGATACGCAAAAAAACAAAATAGTAGTTTACACGCGCCACGCGGGGAAAAGGGTAAACGAAACCGCGTCGGAATTTAACTTAACGTGAGGTTTAGAACGACGTAGGCGATGGGTGATAGCCGGAAAACTTGTAAAGTCGTTTATAACGTATTTTCAATTAGTCCTTATAAAATTAGAGTAAGGCTATACTAATCGAGCGGTTAGTTTAGGAACTAACATAAGGCATTTCAGTATTGTGTGAAATTCAAAGGATGTGGTGTGATTGTGAATAAATATATTTGATAGTGAATTATTTCTATGCCGCGCAAATAGGGAATCTGGCACTCTTCCGACAGACGGGTCTAAATAGTTCTGCAGTGAATAATTTTATATAACTAACACTAACCCTAACCGTAATCACTTATTCACTGCAGAACTATTTAGACCCGTCTGTCGGAAGAGTTTATATATTGAGCATAACCCACTACTGGCAACGCCGATCGTACTCTGGTACGCCCATCCACGTCAATATGGAAGGACTATACTCGAGTTTCGCTCTCGTTTGAGCTCGTCAGTAGTGCATATCCCTGACCGGATCCGGAAACAGGTCCCGGAGAGTGCCGGGAATCTTACTAAACATACGTGGGAAGGTCAAATACTAGCGTGGGCGACCAGGGGACCCCAGGCATTTTCACTATTTCTTATCGTTGACTATCTCACTAATTCTCAGTACTGATCTTGCTTGTAACTCCATTAACTTTGTCTATCATTATATTCTAGAAGGATAATTAAGTAATTTGTGTGTATCTGAAAATATGTGTTACAGAGAATAATTATTAAATATATGCTAGAAATATAATTCTTAAGTGTGAATTGTCACCTGTGATGTTCCGTAATTTGGAGTTGTTCACTAATGTATATTGTGACGTAGGGTGTGACGTCGTCAATTTAAGTTGTCCAATATGGTGTGGTGTTAGTACAACGTGCTAATTATGTCTGGAGTGTTTCTATAATTATTCAGACATAGAATATAGATGGTAGTATGTCATTATTCTGTGGAATAGAATGTCTGTGCGGCTATAAATATTAGATTCAATTAAAAGAATAAGAAAGTATAGAATAATGTGTCTGTGCTGGTTTCCTTAGGTCATTGTGTTGTTATTGAATATTGATCCTAGGATAGAGAATGGTAGGTAGCAGGGGCAGATAGCACATGCTATTTTGTTTCTGCATGTATGAGATGTAAATAGCCATCGGTGAATAGTCCATGGCCGATCTTAGATGCATACAGTTGTCTTGATAAACGTGGAATGCTTTTACAAGTCCGCTTTTGTTTGTACAGTGACCTGCATGTTCGGAACAATGGCTACCGGCTGTTGCTGAATTGACTGATTTGCCTTTTCAGTTCACGAGTGCATTTTTTCAGGAGACTCCTGGGAGCGACGGAGTTCGTGCTTTATGCGACGCTTTCGGCGGGTCGCCCTGCGGAAAGAGGCCGAACCATGTAAGCAAACCCGGATCAATGTGGTTTTTCGTTGGTGACATTTGTGTAGGCATTCTGGCGGCGGCATTATGCACAGTGTACCTGTTCTGGCTGTTGGATTGCCGAGACTCCTGTCTGTTCCACTTTTCACATTGGACATTTGGGAGCATTTTGTGTGATATTCACTGGCACAGGAATGGAGCATAATAGGGACGACCCGTTGCCGTGAAGTTGGAACCTCGACTGACTAACTAACTAACTAACTGACACATTCAGCATCACGTTTAGGATAACATGAACTTTGACTTAATGGTGAAGTATTGCTCACCACACTGCAATCATAAACCTGTTGCGGTTACGCAACACCTGTTACTCCAGAGAACTTTATTTAAAGTGCCATGCCGCACTATTATCTTGAATATCAGTGGACCTTGGTTAATAATAGTTGTTTTAGACTGGGTGACTTTGAGTCAAACCCGAGGACGGGAAATTCTGGAACTTCATTTCACTAGAGGAGGAGAGTTTGATACGAAAGGTGATGAACTCGCTGACCTCCCGAAGGACAAGACTCACCAGTAAGTGGCCACGATTTCCCGTTGGCCAAAACCATCAATATTCCACTCCAAAATCTACGATTTCAGGCCAGATAATTTATATCAATGATTATAAACATTCTAGATGAATCGGAATATAGCAAGATAGTAGTATTACTACAAGATAGGATTTTAGAATAGTACGGGGATTTGGTAACTCCTTATACATGTCAGGGTAGCCTCCTGCGGAGCACTCCCAGTGTTTTAATCAATAAATGTAGTGTTGTGAGTTTTAACTTTCAGCCAACTAGTTTGTTATCTTAATATAAGATATTAAGTTAAGCAGTAGAGTGTAAGAAGATACGAAAGTTTGTCACTTTATATATATATATATATATATATATATTAATCTGTCTTTCTCCGTGTCTGTGAGAGTGGATCGGGGAGGGGGGGGGGGGTGCCTCATTCTTTAATACAGGCAAGGTAGCTGGAGAATCTTGATATACAGTCTTATTCTAAGTACTGTTGGTCAACAACCCTCTCCTGCCTGTCACTGTCAGAAGATCATACCATTTCTGGGACCTTTGATCAACCTAGAATTACGAGCCATTTGGTCTCGTCTTCTCCAGTGTATAGTCTTTCTATTCTTTGGAAGTCTATTTGTATCTACTTTGGAATATTTCCTACTATCGTAGCATACGCTACGCTACAGTGTACGTGTGTGTGCGCTCGATTGTGTTTGTGTACGTGTGTATGTGTTTATGTGTGTCTGTGTGTATTTGTGTATGCGTGTGTTTGCGCACGTTTGTGTGATACTGTAACATCATCATCATCATACACCTTACCAAATGTCTTCGACGGTCATGTCTCTTCTAAGATCTCGACCCCTGGTGATGTGGGTCAATCCTCTTGATGACATTCCCCAATGACATCGTTACAGACCATCAACCATCATCTCTCTCTCTCTCTCTCTCTCTCTCTCTCTCTCTCTCTCTCTCTCTCTCTCTCTCTCTCTCTCTCTCTCTCTCTCTCTGTTGCTGCCTCATCCACCTTTGACCTCCCAGTCGTGGTGATGTTTTCCGGCGTCTCTCTTCTCATTATATTATCACAGAACGTAATTTGACTCTTTCATATAAATGTAAATATTTTACTTTCACTGGCTCTTTCCAGACGTCGTTAGTTACTCCGGTCGTCCATTTATGACTTAATATCTGTTCAGTAACGACATATATAAGCCCATGGCAGATACGATTAATCATCCTATGGCACTTAAAGAGTTAAGATAATACTAGTATCAGGGAGTCGCGGTGGCACAGTGGCTAACATACTTGCCTGCCGACCCGGAGATCATGTGTTCGAAGCCCCATCGAGACAAATGTTGTTTTAATTGATCTGGGCTCCGAGGTAGACCCAGCATAAAATGGTTACACAGAAATGTTGTGGTAAATAAAGGCACCGGCATGATATTGACCACGTCACTCATTGAGTGTCGATTGGCCTATTAAAATATAGGGTGTATTTTTAATGACTGTGCTGTGTTTGAAAATATTGCCGGTCCAAGTTTTGTATTCACCCTTTGTAAAGTTCATGCAACATAATAGGTAAATACAAAACTTGGACCGGCAATATTTTCAAACACTGCACAGTCATTATTGTGTTGAAATGCTATATACAACCTGTACCTGGACAATAAGCAGAAAAGCTGAATAGCATGTATGACAGTGGAAATGTAGTTTCTGAGGAAAATGTATGGAGTACCATGGACAGGCAGAAAAACTAATGGGCAAGTCCTTGAAGAAGCAAATGAAAACTGTAAACTGATTAGAGAACTGAGACGTAAACAGTGAAGATTTTTGGAGACCATAAGATGTGAAGAAGCATGATCTCCCACACCAGTCAGAAAGTGACAAGTAGATTTATTTATTGTTTAATAAAAGGGCTCGCGGTTCCCTCAAGGGCCAGGCCGTCCTATCATACCTCATGTTCCTGGTTGACTTTCGGATGACCGCGTCTGCTGGTTGCCCTGGCAAGATCTAATGCAGATAATACACTTTGATCTTAGCCAAAAGGCCGAAGAAGCTATTGTTGTCCAAAGAACGTACCGGCCATTGTTAGATGATGATGCTAATTTTAGCTGCATATAAATTACCAGACGTTACAGTCAACACCAGCAGCTTTTGCTGTTGTGATCTCTTGGCAAGTTTATGTTCAGTAGTTTGCCTTATCCGACTTCTGCGGGTGTTTGTTGACAGGGTTAACCTTCCCGGGTAAAGTAGTGTATGATTATTATAAACATTATGGTGAATCTCTAGTGATAATAATAATACTCACATAAAAATGTTGGTACTCTCCTAAAACAGCTCTCTTAAGAATCCAGATTGAGAAATGCCGCCATATTAAACTGCCAGGTGTATATACACATAACTGATACTTCACTGTGCACAAACGGCTGGTTACTATATTCTTATCAACGGCGTTAGTATAGCTTAATTAATCTTCTTTCCTGTCACAAAACTCTGTGACTATCTTACTCTCTTTAATGGGGAAATAAATATACATCATATATTTTACGGAGTACTAGAGAATATACAGTATATATTACAATGCGTTTTACGGAGTACTAGAGAATATACTGTGCATATTACAGTGTATTTTACGGAGTACTAGAGAAAATACTGTATATATTTCAGTGTATGTTACGGAATACTAGAGAATATACTGTATATATTACTATATAATCTAACAAATACCGGTGTCTGTAGCCTGGGGGTAGGGAACGCAGTGTCAGTGTCCACATACCGGATTCAAAGTCAGCCGCAAGCGGTTTGTGAGCAGATCGCGTTGCGTATATTTTCACAATTGTGTGAGCGTCGGCCGTTCAGAAAGCCATGACAAACTTTTTCTTTTGCCATGGGGGTTTCCCCATTGGAGTATAGGGCCCTCTGTCATCTTACTCCAGTCTAAGTATGCCCTCCTATCTTTAACTATTCCAGGCAGCCCCGTCCGTGTAATTTCCGAATGGTTAATTTCTGTTTCTATTTCTCTTCTCCGTGAGTTTTTAGGTCCTCCTCTGTTTCTTTCGCCCCCATGAATTACAGACTGTTTCCCAGTTATACTGTTCATGGGTTTACTCATTACATGGCATAACCAGCGGCAGCTGCAATGCAAAAAAAACCCACAGTAATGACAGTCGAAACAGATATTCCACCAAGTATCTGTATCAAAGCACCAACACAGAACTGGCACTATTAGCCACTGGACGCTGATGCAAATGCTGGGGGGGGGGGGGGGATCTGAGCACCTATTGACCTGTCCGGAGTGCAATGACGATACCCCAACTGATAACTGATATGTATCAAAGGAGAGACAATACAGATGATGAGCCGAGATGAATATTTAGGTTCACTGGTGACGGGCGATGGAAAGTCATCATCATAATCAACATCTTCCACGTTTGCAACCATGCTTCGTGGGGAGCAATAGTTGATGTTCCAGAACCCGTTGGGTGGCAAAGCTAGTGTTCTTCCGTGTGATTGTACAATGTCTTTGATGTCGTCAATTCACTTTTTCCTCGGGCGTCCTCTTACACTCATATCAGATACTATTGAATGAAGCGCCGGTTATGGAACGTGATGACAGAAATTAAAAGAAAAAACATTGCTCAAATACTAAAGCACTTGAAATCTTTGTGGACTGGACTATTGTCAGGGTGTTGGGAATGTGGGTACAGGACATAGAGACGACAAGGGACGGAA
>JACEFZ010027619.1:287500-372500 GCA_014155875.1 Cepaea nemoralis | reverse complement strand
ATCTCTGGTTTTGCTAATGTGTAGATCTGCATTAAGATTGTCTATGCTTTATGATGTTTTCCCATTTCCCCAAGCACTTCTATGCAAGATTCGCTCCAAATACTTTATTTAACCTGCTGCCCACAGAGTTCCATTCTCATATCGCATGTTAACTGTTGCTGGGTGTCACAGACTACTGACAGGTTAACGATCCCATGATATATATATAAACATAAAATTGTTTATATTTCACGAGGATGGAAAGTTATTGACCTTTGGATCAGGACAACAAGTGATAGCTTCGGTACTGAGGATAGTACAGGTTATTGACTCCAAGTTCAAAACAAATACCGCTTGTTTTCGACGGAGAACGACGATCTTAGACCCTTTGAACACAGGAGCGGGAATCAGGATAAAACAATTTCACTAACCTTTGAAGTGGGAAACGGAGATTCGCGATCACGCCGTTTCACAAGCCTTTTGAACAACGAAGACGTAGTTACTATCAGATGTCTTTTGTAGTAACGGAGACGAATATCTGTGGTCGGAAGAAACGAGTAGATAATCATTGATGTCCCGAAATGACCGTACATCAAAGGAGAAATTCGGTTGTTATTGAAAAAAAAAGATGAAGAGGACAGGGGAAAATTTGGTGGAATAGGCCAGTATAGTCGTACAGAGCCAGAGTATAAATAGTCTGGATATTCTAGTTTATTGAGTGTGCTACGAGGCTTCCGCGAGAGAAAGTGGTGATTTATTCTTGAGCTATTATGGAAAGGGAGTTACAATGTTTCAAGTTGGATGAAACCGACGAGCATTTGTATTGATGTGCAATAGTATTCCCGATTCAGCCGAGGATAGTTATAAGGTAGTTGTGGTATAGAGTAGAAATCTAACATAGTGTATTTGAGTGTGTGACCGTAATATTGAGCGTCGGCCGAATTTAGCTGAGAAGTAACGTAGTGGATTGTGTAAAGTATCAGTGCACTCGATAGAATAAGTACTATGATAATATAAGGATAGGTCTATGAGAGGAGATTCTAGTATAGATGGTTACTGGGATTTCTGAGCTTTCCTATAACATTTCCTTCTTTTACCTTGTCTTAAGTTATGTGTAGAACTCCTATGCCTTATGTCAGAGATCATTTCTCTGAATCTATAGAAGTTATAACTGATAACGGCCATAAGCCTACTCTCACTTCTAATGAGTTTGAGTTAGGTTGATAGCACCTGATATTGTCTTTTCGACAGGTTCCCATGAACAAAGCAATAGCAACACTCCTGAAAAGAAAGAATGGACTCTAATCTGGTACAGGGATAAATATCGGCCAGATTGATGTCTGATATCATACATACAGGTCAGCAAGTTCTAGAATTAACGGATACCTATAAGGCATTCTCACTAAGAGACTTACAGCAGCATAAAGTGCAACTAAGCATAGATCAGAAGCTCAATATGGTTCACATGAACTATTTTTCAAATGAAGAGGCTGTAAGGCAAGACCTTATTATCTGATAAACAGAACAGTAACGAATAAGATGAACACCGTGAATCAGTGATATTCTATAGACAGTGTTGTAATTATGCGTCCAGATAGAGACGATAAGTCATTCAAGGGTATGGGAGGTATAAACAGTACCTGAAATATTATATCGTTCAGGTTATTGGATATTTCACCAGGAAAGACATTATCTACTAAAAATACGCAGTGGTGAACAAACTGTTTAATTCTAACGTTGTCAAGGATATTGTGAATTCATCAACATCGTTCAGAGAGACACTATAACGGGTGAGCGTAAACAAGTTCTGTGCTGTGGTGACATTATCTTGCCGTTGTGTGATGAGCACTGTGAGATGAATCTTGGACTGTCAATCTGATCTCACCTACACGATAGTACACACCAAAAACTTCTTTACACATACACTATACACACCCATGACACTTTTTATTCATTAAATAGTTTAGTATTTATTGGAGGACAGAGTTGTGTGGGTATGTTTTGGAGGAATG
This sequence comes from Cepaea nemoralis, assembly GCA_014155875.1. Lineage (NCBI taxonomy): Eukaryota > Metazoa > Mollusca > Gastropoda > Stylommatophora > Helicidae > Cepaea > Cepaea nemoralis. The sequence goes on along the minus strand of JACEFZ010027619.1, from coordinate 370,509 downwards.
TGGAGATGGGTATGGTCTTGTAGCAATAGAGAGAGAGAGAGAGAGAGAGAGAGAGAGAGAGAGAGAGAGAGAGAGAGAGAGAGAGAGAGAGAGAGAGAGAGAGAGAGAGAGAGAGAGAGAGAATAGAAAACTGGTAAAGGGGGGTGTGGACAAAGGTCCAGCAATACACCCAACACTGGGAAAAAAAAAAACAAGGGAAATTGAAGTGTGCTTGTTGATTCTACTGTCCCCTCAGAGACGACAAGCGACACTGGGCCTGGTACTTATTACAAATTGTGACCATAAATATGGCCAATGTTTACCAGAAGTTATGTATCTCTTGGGTTTCAATTTAATTTTACTTAAAGGCAGATGGTGATCTGAATTTACATTTGCATTTCTGAAAACTGTTACGTCATTTAGAGGTGATATAAATTCCTTTCAATACAAATGTGATCCATTTTGTGTTCCGCATTGTTGTCTACCGATACTTAGACGCGTTATGTGTTCTTTATTGTGGGAAAACACTTCCCCCATTAATGTAATGATAAACCGTGGGATAACTGGTGAATAACTCTCCAGTTTCATTTATTACTGCAAGCATATGTTTCGCCATGATCTCTTCATAACCTACGTTGTCCGAACCTCTCCCATTGCATTCAGGTTACACATCAACATTTTGCTATTGTCAGCTCTCTGATTTCCTACAGTGCTGTGAATTTAAGTGTAAAATGTCCCCATCATTTGTTCATTTTTAGTGCTTAGTGGAGTTGTGAATGTAACTCTCGTGCAAGTGACTGTTGCGTACATGACTGTTGAGTAACTGACAAATGAATAATTAACTGTTGTGTAAGTGACAAAATTCATAAGTAACTGTTGTGTAAATGACTCTTGCATAAGTAGCTGTTGTGCACATAACGAATGAGTAAGAGACTGTTGTGTAAGTAACACGGCACTTCTGAATCTTCATCACACGCTATGCCGCAGCCGATCAAGTTTCTCCACAAACACATACAGTGTCTGTGTTCTTGATGAGCTCGACAGCTCAACGTCTTCCCTGCCACTTTGCCAACCTAACCATAATTTTTTTTCTCTCTGTGGATCTCTGTCTCTGAGACCCTCCATATGCCAGGTGTCTCCAGATCATCTTCATAATGGGGTACAAAACTGACGATTGTCCTGGTGTGGGTAGTCATCGGCTTTTTGGAATTTATATCTTGCAGTGTTTTTATTTGTAGAGCTGAGTTGAGATGCGTTGAAATGAGTTGAGGTGAGGTGTTCTGAGCTGAGTCGAGTTGGGTTGAGCTGGGTTGAGTTGAATTGAGTTGAGTTGAGCTGAGTTGAATGGAGTTGAGGTGAGGTGAGGTGTGCTGAATTTAGTTACATTGAATTAAGTTGATTCGAGTTGAGCTGAGCTGAGCTGCGTTAAGTTGAGTTGAGTTTAACTGAGACGAGCTAAGTTGAGCTGAGCTGAGTTGGGTTGAGTTGAGTTGAGTCTAGAACCGACGACACAGCAAATGGGACATTCCCATCCGTGCTCCGACCTCATCTTCAACAGCCAGCGGTTGTTTGGATTTTTAGCTTCCTGCTGAGAAACTATATCGCTGTGTCTTCCACATATTCTTTCTCCTCCCAGAAATACCTTCAATCCTGTTTAAACAACTGTCAACAGAAATAAGAAAAAGAGTGTTGAATTGCTATCTGGGGGTCGATTCTGCTACATGTATTTGAAATATGGACAAGAAGCAGACAAGCTGATAGAAATTACAACAGTGGAAATATGGTTTCTGGGGAAAATGCAAAGAATAATAGGGAAGAGCAAAATAACGAATAAGGCAGTCCTTGGTGGAACAAATGAAACCTGTAAATTAACCAGAGACATTAGCAGACAGTCGCGATTTTTTGCGCACATTAAGATGAGAAATAAACATGAAAACTTAGTGACATCTGATGAAATTGATTGGAAAATTGGAAAAGACCCAGGGGAAAGAAAAGAGATAAATGGATGGCTTGGTCGCGTAGCATAACCAAAACAAGCACACAGACCCAATCCAAGAATGGGGATCGTATGAGATGTCGAACCATGACAGCCCGCGGTTATCGTCATGGCACCGAGAGTGCACTGAAAGGACTCTTCTTGAGTATCAAGAAAACAGTAACAATGGTGATATCAAAGAAAATGGTGACATCAAAATGTGACATAAAAATAGAAGGGAAAATTCTTAACCAAGTGGATAATTTTAAATACCTAGGGGCATTCATGCCGGCTTCCTGGCCTAGAGTTTAGCGACTTTTCTCCGTAATCTCGTATACTCTCGTAAGTAACGTGACGACGGTGAGAATCAGCAGTGGTTCAAATCGCGTCGGTAGCTTACGGGATATGTGAGCCGGCCGCTCAGAAAGCAATGGCAAACTACTGAGCGTAATCTTGCCAAGAAATCAACAATCAGTTGAAAGATGCTGATGTTGACAGCGACGTCCTGTAAAGGAGGGGCATTTATAACATCAGCTGGAAGATGTACACCAGAGATTAGGAGCAGAATAGGGCAGGCAAAATCCGCATTTCAGAAAATGATGAGTATCTTATGCAATGAGTCATTATCACTGAATGTAAAAAATAGAGTGCCGAACTGTTATATAGAACCAGATTTGCTGTATGGCAGTGAATCTTGGAATGTAAATGAATAAATTAAGAAGAAATTAGAAGCAACAGAGGTGTGGTTCCTGAGACGAATGTTACGAATTCCCTTGGACTGCCAGAGTAACTAACGAACGACTGCCTGAAACAGGCTAATGAAACTAGAACATTATATACAACAATAAGACAGAGACAAACAGCTTTCTTCGGTCATGTGATGAGAAGAAGGCATTAGAGAACATCGTGACAACTGGAAAGATCGAGGGGAAGAGAGGCAGAGGCAGACCAAGAGAAATTATGCTGGATGGATTGAGACGGTGGCATGGAGGAATAGCATCAGCAGAGTTGATCCAGAACACCAAAGACCGAGATCTGTGGAGAGCCATGAACGTCTACGCCAGCTGGCAGGGCACTTGATGATGATGACATAATGATGATGATGACATAATGAATGAACAGATGACTATTTATTTATATGCCACATACGTCATAATTAAACGTAAGTGCATGTATCATGTGTACTATTTATGAAGGCACATTGCTAACAGAATTAGACATACTTGAAGGTAGTAATCATGTGTTACCCAAATACCATCGACAGCTTGCAGTAAGGAAAACACTTGATCTCTATTCGTGGTCACGTGACGTCTCGCTTGGCCGAGCTGACAACATTTGGACGGCTTGAGTTATAGCTCTGGAGCTAAATGCGTTTTCTACTGGCCCGTTTGGACTCTCCTCCTACCCTAACCGTTGGGCAAAGTGCCCTAATGAATTACTTCAGCTTGACGCGGTGTGTAATTTGTGATTACGAAGAGATGTTAATACTTAACGGAAACGCCACTGGCTAGGCGTTATTGCTGTCTGACTGTCTGTCTCTCTTTTCAGTTTTTCTGTCTATCTATCCCTATGTCTCCCTGTATATCTCTCTATGTGCCTCTTTTCCTCTCTGCCTGTCTCTGTGTCTGTTTCTCTGTTGGCCTCTGTGTCTGTCCGTCTGTCTGTTTTTTTCTGTCTGTCTGCCTCTTTTTCTGCCTATCTTTCTTACTGTCTCTCTGTATGTATCTCTGTATGTATGTCTCTGTCTATCTGTATGTATGGCACTCCGTATGTTTGTCTCTGTCTGAATGTATGTCTCTCAGAATCAGATTCGCTGGGCTGGTCACTTAACTCGTATGCCAGATCACAGGCTCCCTAAACGAATTTTTTTTACGGCGAGCTGCGTTGTGGTAAACGTTTCCAAGGCGACCAGAGGAAAAAGACACTGAAAATCTCACTGAAAACTTTTGGAATTCAGCTTGACACCTGGGAGACTGCTTCTAAAGACCGTAATTCGTGGCGTGCATCATTACATAAGGGTGCAGTCACTTGTGAGGCAACAGGACTGCAAGAGCTGTGAAGAAAAGGCTGAACAGAAAAACCACTGCAGGAGATCCTCCTCCTGGAACGTCAAGCATTCTTTGCCCACATTGTCAAAGAACATTTCGAGCCAAAATAGGCCTTATCAGCCATCTTAGAACTCACGGCTCCATACTTTCAACCCCACTGGATGAAATGAATGGTCATCATCATTCTTGATGGACAAACAACATGTCTCTCTGCATGTCTGTGTATTACAGTGTTTTCCGAACTGGTCGCCAAAGTGCTAGCCATAAATATATATAACGTTCAAGGGAGCATAGGGCGAGGACGCGCGCGCCTTCTCAATAATTATTATATATCCATCTCTCTGACTCCATTTCCATGCTCTTATAAATGGTAGCGAAGCCGCCAGCCTTAAGTGTACATAATGTTTAAGTGAGCAAAGGCAGAAGCAACACGCACCTTCTACATTTTTTTTTGCGCTAGCTCGCTTTGAACTCAAACGTAGTCCATATACACTACTTCTAGTAGTGCTGCGCTGAATTTTGCGTGTGGATTAGCTTTCCCTAATAACAGTGTCCCTCGCCAATAGGCGAACCAATTCCGACTTCAGAGATAGTTGTTATTTATGTCCACATGTCAAGAACGATGGGTCAACATTTTAGTCCAACTGTCCAGTGTAGCAACACCTTGTATATAACTATATATCATTCAGGTCCCGAATATTGTTTCCCCACAAGTAGGTTTAGTTGTACCTCCACCGTGCAGTAGGTGCACAAAAAAAGTGCAGTGCTGTTGGAAAACGAATGTTCTGGAACATGTTGCTCTAATTTGTTTGCTGGTGTTGTGCTAAAGGCTCTTAATGCTGTTGAACATCTGTCTTCCTGGACCAGTTTGTATCTGAATTCTTTTGAACACATTGATCACAACTAATGCTCACGGCCTACTTGCTCTTTGCTATTTGCAACTACCGTTGGATATTTGGATGCGCACGTCTTGCATATGTCACCTATTTTTCGTCCTTATTCGAGAAGGTTGTGTATTCGATCTCATTACTACAGAAAACGACATGAAGAGTGAGGGGAGGGGGGATTATCATTATATATGGGTGGTTCTTGGGAAAATGCCTAGCCCATTGCTGGGAACAAACCCGGTACCTTCTGAGCCTGAGGTGGACAGCGTAACCTCTCAGCCATGTCGGTCCCAGCAGTTTGAATTGTACAGAAGCCGATTGGTCACTTAGTTGGACTGCCAGGCTCTACCACCATTTCAGGTTCTCTGGAGGACTTCCATATGACTTGTGTTGGCAAGACACCTGATGATGATGATGATGATGATGATGATGATGATGATGATGATGATGATGATGATGATCGCGGATGCTTCCTTTGGAAACAGAAGTGTTAGGCCTTCACATATTCTTGGCCATACACAATGAGAAGGCATGACTAGTTTCCTTCCTCATCACACTTCCTTACCAAAAACTTCTCAAAATTGTCTGGAATCCATTATTTATGATGCTGGATCGAACCTAGAGCTATTCTAGACAGAACAAAGAATCATGTTTGGGAAGGCAAGAGCACTATCCACTATGTCATCACAGCTCATTGTGTTGAACACACATAGCAATTGATAGATAAGCTGCAGTGTCCGTTTCTTTGACATCTGTTTGGAAATAATCAAACCGGTTTTCCAACACCAAAACTAACATTAACATAAAGTCTACAAGAGACACTACACGTCTGAAATTTGCACCACTATGTAACAGATCCAAAGCAGAACGTGGCTCTCATTGCGATGTGCTGAAAAGGCTCTTGATCTCTTGCCATTTCTATCACCTCATGCCCAAGGCGTCTGCGATTTCCTTCTCATCTTTGTGCTGATCTACCCTCGCCTCTTCTTTCAGGAACCATGCCTTTCATCACTGTTCTTTTCAAGCCATACCAGATGCAGATATTAGAAATAGGGCAAATCACGCTTCATAGAGATACAAACATTGGACATAGGAAAACATAGGATTCATAATAGATACAGACATTAGTAACATGACACACTATACTTCATAACAGATACAGATAGAAATGGAACTATGGTTCATATAAGATACCTATAGAAATAAGACAAGCAGTGATTTATAACACATAGACTAGTGGTTCTCAACCGGTGGGGAATTCCCCGGGGGGGGGGGGGGGGGGGGGAAATTTTAGGGTTTCTATTGTTTTTCCCTTCATACTTTACAGTTAAGTACATCTCATCCTTCTAAAATTCATTTTATAAAGTCAGTAGACCCACAAATCATGTTTTATATGGATGTCTAGACTTGTTTTAGTATGTGCTATTACCCGGGAAGGTTAACCCGGTCAACAAATGCCCGCAGAAGTCGGATGTGTCGGCCTAACGGCGCAAGAACGCAGCTCTGCTGTAAACAGGCACAACGCAATCACATCCGAAAAAAAACTCCGGATGAACGAAGAAGAAGTATGTGCTATTAAATTTACCTTCCATTTTTACGTATATTGTATAGGGGGTGGGGGGATTTTTAGATAGGAAATATGAAGGGGGGGGGGGGGGGGGAATGACGTTCTGAAAATATGGTGAAGGGGGGCACTGGCCAAACAAGGTTGAGAACCACTGACATAGACATTAGAGAATGAACAACCAGATTCGCTGGGCTGGTCACTTGACTCGCATGCCAGATCACAGGCTCAATAAACAAATTTTTTAAGACGAGTTGCGCTGTGATACACGCTCCCAAGGCGGCCAGGGGAAACGCTTTAGAGACTGAAAATCTCACTGAAAGCTTTTGGAATTCATCATGACACCTGGGAGACTGCTGCCAAAGACCGAAATTTGTGGCGTACATCATTACGTAAGGGTGTAGTCACTTGTCAAGCAAACAGGATTGCAAGAGCTGTGAAAAAAAATGGCTTGGCAAAAAAACCCATTGCAGGAGATTTTCCTCCCGGAACGTCAAGCATTCTTTGCCCACATTGTCAAACATTTCGAGCCAAAATAGGCCTTACCAGCCATCTTAGAACTCAAGGCTCCAAACTTTCAACCACACTGGATGAAATGAATGGTCTTCATCATTCTTAATGGACAAATACCAGACATTTGAAAGTGGGAACACTGCTTTATAACAGACAGCAACAGAAATTGTGCAAACTATGATCCAAACCAGACATAGGCATCCGAAATAAGACAAACTATGCTTCGTACGAGCAGTCGGCTACCAAAGTAAACAAAACAGTCATAAGTAAGTCGTACAAGTAATGTTACCAGCAAACTAAAGCCAATACAAGTAATGTTACCAGCAAACTAAAGCCACACTTCACAATTAGGAAATATTTTATTTGTGAACTCTGGAATGAAATATTACACTGACAAAGTCAAGACATGGTCACTGCATGGTTGCAAAATATTCAGACAATATCACACCACCTTCAATGTCCAGATTTTATTGTGTCTTCAGGTCAAAACTTTCTGAGATACATGATAATGTTAACTTATCCTGGCAGTCTACAACAGCTTTTTCTTTGCAGCCCTACCCCCTTTCTCAATCTTTTTCTATCATTCAATGTTTTTATTTATTAAGGATAGGCAGAGCAAAAACAAAACAAGGTTAAAACAAAATTGAGTACAATAACTTTGAATATTCAAATTTAAAAATAACAATCAACCTGGCTCCCAGGTCGGTGCCCCCTACAATGGACTCCATGAAATGTACTGGGAAGTGACGGCAGCTGATGTGACACTGACATCACCCACTGAGTACCAAATGGTCTATAAATTATGGGTGCAGCACCATATGCCCAATGAGCCTTAAGAAGTGTAACAGGGTACTTTATTACTGTTACAATAACTTAATAATTGAACTTTATGAAGTTTTTCCTTATGGTTTTACGCTTTCATAAGAATACATTTCCAGTTTTGACTTGACTGATCACTGGATTTGTCCAAATTTTGCTAACACTTTATAATGAATCTATGTAAAATGTCATAACTATACTGGTTACATTAAATTTAAGAAAAATACTACAGTAATAGGTCATATACAATCAATGCCAAGCTTAAGAATTACAGATCACACACAATCACTGAAAGGTTAAAGTTACATGTTATGGCTATTATTAGAAATGTGTATTAAGTAACAAGTTACAAGTTCCATAATACTTGTTATTGATGTGGTGATGCCAGATCTTTGCCATGTAATAATAAACATGTTTATTCTCTCTCTCTCTCTCTCTCTATTATATATACATAAATCCATATAATACATCATGTTACAGCATTCTAAGTTGCACATTCAGTTGCGTTAAAATGAAACAACATCCGCAAGTGCCCTTTCCAACAAGCTATATACAACTTTAAAATATCAAGAGCAGAACCACTACACTAATGTACACTTACAGACTGTAGTAGTGAAATAATGACAGCCAGGGTAATTGTCTCAAAAATTGTTTCAACCCTTTAACATCTAGCATGCCTGAATGGCATGTAAATGGAATCACATAAGTTTTACAGTAGTTACAGTCACTAATTCAAGCAATTATAATATGTACACTTTACAGTAGTTAATTTGTTGAGAGATTCTACATGTGGATACTTCCCTCCAGTTAGTTGCATGTCCTTTACATGATGTTGCAATAAATCCCAGCATTTATTGACTGTTTGTGAATTACTAGGCAAAGCTAGTTCAGTAGTTTGTCATTGCATTCTGAACAGCCGACACCTCATATTATCCAAATAAACACAAGGCAGCCTGCTTCCAAATCACCAGCATCTGATTTCAAACCCTCAACTCAGTTTGTTGGAGAATTATTTTTTTTCGTTTGCGCTCGCTCGCTTTTGAACTCAAACATAGTCCATACACACTATAGTAGTGATGTTCAGAATTGTGCGTGTGGATTAGCTTTCCCTTGCCATCAGGTGAACCCACTCCGATTTCAGAGGTACTTGTAATTAATGTCCCCAAGTCAAGGACGACAGGTCAACATTTTAGTCCAGCTGTCCGGTGTAGGGGTTAAACCGCTAACCTCGGCATCAGCACACCAGATGTTTAAGAACACACATTCTTATCAATTCGGCCATGTGGACTTGTGTTAGAGAATTATGAAACCGCACATCTCACTATCCCCTAAGCCACAGTGCCATTTGCACATTGATACAGCTGACTTTAAAAGAAAAGAATTATGATCAGACAATTGAAGCCAAATTTGGCCTGATCCACAGTTCATAATATAAGCGTGGGCAGACATGAGTCACCATTTCACTCGATCACCAGAGTCATGGATCAGCTCAGTATGTGGCCAAGCCATCCAGGTATTTACTTCTCTGTCTTCCCCTAGTTCTCTTCCCTTCGATCTTGCCAGTTGTCACCAAGTTCTCTAATTTATTTCTTCTCATAACATACCCAAACAATTTTGACTGTTTACATCTAATTTCCCTAATCAGTTTACAATTTTCATTTCTTTCTTGTAGTACTTGGTCATTGGTTTTTCTGTCTGTCCATGGTATTCTTTGCATTCTCCTCAGAAAACACATTTCCATTGCCATCAGATTAGATGAAGTAAAGTTAACAGATTCAATTCCAGTCCATCATTTCTACAAGTCACTGCCAGTGAGTGATGTCTGTGGGGTGATGGATCTCTAGCAATGAGGTTCATTAGGTGGTATAAATTGATCTGTAGTAAAGAGGTTCAGTGTATGTTATAAGTGGCTCTGTAATAATGAGCCTCGCTGTGTGATGTAAGTGGATCTGTAATGATGAGCTTTAGTATGTGGTATAAGTGGATCTCTAGCAATGAGGTTCAGTAGGTGGTATAAGTTGATCTGTAGTAAATAGGTTCAGTGTGTGGTATAAGTGGCTCTGTAATAATGAGCTTCACTGTGTGGTGTAAGTGGATTTGTAATGATGAGCTTTAGATTGTGGTAAAAGTGGATCTGTAGCAATGTGGTTCAAGTGTGTGGTACAAGTGGATCTGTAGCAATGTGGTTCAAGATGGTTCAGTTTGTGGTACTAGTGGATCTGTAGCAATGAGCAATGGTATGAGCAATGGTATAAATGGATCTGAAGAAATAACTCCATTTTACTATTTACAATCATGACCAAGATGAATTCCCAAAACATGCCATTGCACACATGTGGTTTTTCAGCATGTGACCAAAAAGTAAAGTGCAATAAGCACTAGCAGTCAAGTACAATAAGCATTAAAGGTCAAGAATAATAAGCACTACCACTCAAGTACAAATAGCACTATTCGTCATTATTGTAGGAATGTCCAGTTAGCGGGGTAGGGGTATCCCCTATCAAAGGAGATGTAATACGCCTCCTTTCCTCCATTAGTCTACGGGACACCCTTGGGCAAGGTGGAGTACCCGTTTAGCCCCCCGATCAGGGTTACGTGAAGCCATGGAAGCAGGTGGTGGATGGAGTGTAAGAGCAGCCGACAGATTGTTGTTGGTTATGGTCTTGCACTCTGCGGCGATAGGCAGATGATCTCATCAGTAGAGACAATGGCTAAGGCCACCGACTAGTACAGTCACTGCCCAGAAGGAAAGCAACGGCAAACTACCTTCTGCAAAACTTGCCAAGAAACCATAACAACCACGAAAGAAAACATAATAAGAAAGAGATCTGGTGGCGAGACCCCCAGGCCAGGCAGATCAGATAACACTGGGGGAGAGTGTGACGCAGGGACCAGTACTAGTAATCGTGATGACGGAGTTAATCCTGACTGTGTTACCAAGGAAATCCCCTGTGTCAGACTAAGAAACAGAGTGAGAATGGCAACGTGGAATGTGAGAAGTTTGTATGAGGGAAAGCTTAAAGTAGTGTGTGATGAGATTGAGAGGTTAAACATTCACATTTTAGGAATTAGTGAACATCGCTGGAGCGGCAAGGGACATTTTACAACTGAAAATGGAAGTATTTTCATTTATTCTGGTAGAGATGTCGGAGGCCAGAGTGGAGTGGCATTTTGTTTAGATAAGGTAACTGCAAAAGCTTTAATGGGATATAATCCAGTTAGTGATAGAATCCTCACTATTAGACTTAAAGGCCATCCAAAAAACACAACTCTCATACAGATATATGCACCTACTTCAACAGCAGAGGAGGACGAAATTGAAGATTTTTACAACACACTACAAGACATATTAAATAAGATTGGTCATAATGATATAGCAATAATAATGGGAGATTTTAATGCTAAAGTAGGTGCAGGAAGAGCTGAAAATGAGAGACACGTTTTAGGAAAATTTGGATTAGGAAATAGAAATGATGCAGGTGACAAATTAATTGAATTTTGCACAGAAAATGAGTTAACGATAGCCAACACACTTTTTAAACAACATCCAAGAAGACTCTTCACATGGAAGTCTCCAGACAGTTTTACCAAAAATCAGATAGATTATATTTTAATACAAAGAAGATGGAGATCAAGCATAACATCTGCAATAACCCTACGAAGTGCAGACTGTGATACAGATCATCAGTTATTAGAAGCAGATCTGAAATTAAAACTCAAAAAGCTTACCCGAGGACCAAGGCCACTTCGTTTTTATCTCACAAAAATACAGGACGCATACAACATAGAAGTTAGGAATCGCTTTGGGGTCTTGATGTCTGTACAAGAAGAAATGACACCTGATGAACTGGCAGTACAAGCTAGAGATATCTTGATAACTGCAGCCAAAGATTTCATTCCGACCAAGAAAAAGCAACTTAAGCCATGGATTACATCAGACACGTTAGAATTAATAAAACAACGAAGGGAGCTGAAACAGAAAATAGGTGAATCCGATAGCAGGATGAAGTATAAATCTTTAACTCGAGAAATAAGAAAGAACACAAGAAAGGACAAAAATCAATATCAGAATAGAGCAATATCATAAGGCTGGAAGAGATTATGAAATGTTCAAGGAAATGAAGTTATTGACAAGAAATGTTCAACCTCAATTAAATGTTATCTGTGACAAGATGGGAAATACCTTAACAGAATCTAGACAAATTCTAGAAAGATGGCAGGAGTACTGCAGTGGAATGTATGATATGAGTGACAGTGAGGATATGAATGAGATACATGAGCCAATGACAGCAGAGACAGAACCTGAACCCTCATTAGATGAAATTGCTTGGGCTATAAGGAACCTGAAGAATGGTAAATCACCTGGATGTGATGAGATACCAGCTGAACTAATTAAAGCAGGAGGAGAAGAAAGCATACACATATATCATGCATTATGTACAAAGATTTGGAAATATGGTATATGGCCAAAAGATTGGAAGAGAACTATCTTCATTCCAATACCAAAAAAGGGCAACCTGAAATTATGCACCAACTATAGAACTGTTGCCCTGATCAGTCATGCAAGTAAAATTCTACTAAAAGTCATAATGCGAAGACTTAGTAAGAAAATGGAAGAAGAGATTAACGTAGTTCAAGCTGGATTTAGACAAGGAAGAGGAACAAGAGATCACATATTCAACATGCGTTTAATAATAGAGAAATGCAGAGAATTTAATGTAAACCTATTCTCATGTTTTGTGGATTATTCAAAGGCATTTGACGTGTACAGCATCAGAAACTTTGGGAAATCATGAGGAATATGGGCTTTCCTTCACATGTAGTACATCTCATAAAAATTCTATATCTAGACCAACAAGCAGCAGTTAGAATAGATGGTGAGACATCAGATTGGTTTGACATCAAGCAAGGAGTCCGTCAGGGCTGCGTGCTGTCACCCTATTTGTTTAACCTGTATGCCGAAAATATAATGAGAAATGTAAGAGATGATATAAACAGGGAGCCATATGATGCCCTAAATATCGGTGGTCATGACATACCAGAGATTCGATATGCTGATGATACAGTATTACTATCCACAACACAGAATGGCATAGAAAACCTAATAGCCTCAACACAATTGAATAGTGAAAATCACAACTTATATCTTAACATAGCAAAAACTAAGATAATGCATACAGATAAAACTACTATGGAGAAAGAAATATACATTAATGGGAGAAAATTGGAGGTGGTGGAAAATTTTGAATATCTTAGGTCATTGATTACCAATAATGGTGACACAATGAAAGAAATTAAACGGCGACTATCTATTGCTCTTCAAAGACTAAAACAGATGAATAAATTATGGTGTGGGACAGACAGAACTACAAATATTAGATTTTTAAGAGTATGCATCTTTCCCATTGCAACATATGCCTGTGAGACATGGACACTTACTAAACAAGCTGAACAGCGCATAAACGCCTTTGAATATAAATGTTATAGACAAGTTCTAAGAATATCTTGGGTAAAGAAAAGAACAAATGCATCCATACTTCAAGAGTTGAATATTGAGGAGGGATGGCTATCAATCAATCAATCAATTAAAGATGATAAAACAAAGAAAATTGAAGTATTTTGGTCACTTGAAACGTCACGACAGTTTGGAGAGAACAATAATGGAAGGGTGTATGCCTGGGAAGAGAGGAAGAGGAAGGCCAAAGAGAAGATGGGTGCAGGATGTGGCGGATGATCTCCAGATGGGTGTATCAGACGCGGGACATCTTGCTTGTGATCGAGAATCTTTCCGGAAGGTTGTTATGGGAGCGAGGTTCTGCAAAGGACATGCTACTGAATGAATGAATGAATGTAGGAATGTACAACATTGTTAGTTTAGAACCTGGAGTCTGTATACAGAACTAAGACAACTACCTTGCTATCAGACTTCAAACAATCAAATCTCATCTAACAATAAAACACACAACATTAATACTATTGGAAACACCGCTGTATGGATAAGAATTGTTAAGAAATTAAACATACACTCGGTAATGTTTTCATTTATATATATTTTTTCACATTCGCTCACTTTAAACTCAAGCGTAGTTCACACATAGTATTACAACTACTAGTAGTTCCTACTACTAGTGAGCACATTGGACTGATTTCATGTGAGGGTTAGTTTAATCGATCACCAGTTTCCATCACCAACAGGCAAACCCACTCTGACTTCTGAAGTACTTGTAATTAAAGTCCTCAGGTCAAGGACAAGAAGTCAACATTCAAGTCCAAATGACTACAGTCAGAAGAGAAAGTGTAGGCCAAGAGAAAGTGTAGGCCACGGTAAAGTGGGTTCATTCCAAGCTCCGGTGAACTGTAGCCCAAATAAAATTATTCTAAATCTAAATATCACTGTCACCAACATAACCTGGAGGTTTAAACAAATATGATTTTCGGAGATGATATATTTTAAAATCAATAAATTCAAACATAAGTCAACAGGATAACATATAAAGCTATGAATGCAGACTAACCAGAAGTACGGAATACACACAGAGTAAAAATATGCTGTACTGCAACTTGTTCAATCATACAGTAATGTAATATAAAATATCAGATGTGACAAGCGTATTTTCAAATAACCTATTCTATTAAATTTGCACCACAATATGATGATGATGATGACAGAATTAAAACACAGATGTGCCTAACATGTATCCAAAACTAGATGGAATGTACCAGGTTGACCACCACAAAAATGATACTCATCATAAAAGTAAATCTGAAGATTTCGAAAAAAAAGTCTGCTAAGGAAAACAATTTTAAATGCAACAAGCTGTCATGAGATATTGTTATTGAATTATTATAAACTGTTTCTGAGACACTTATTCAACCATGTATTGTGATGTAACATAATGTTTTTCAAGTTAACTCACACACCTTACATCTCTCCATTTATTATTTTCTATAGATGGTGCATCTAGAAGCTTGAGACTAAATGTGTGGCTTGAACACTGGCAATACAAAGTTAAAACAGACTCCTGCGAAAAAGTGAAAGATTCTCAGGAGACACACATGCCTGTTTTCATTGTGTACTGTTGTATCTTGCTTCAGCAGTTATTTCCCTTATGTACTGAAAATTGGCAACACCCTAACCAACTGTTTTCATTGATATCATTACTTGTGCTAATGTCAGAAGTTATTTCTTCAATGTGTCTTTTGTTCCATGTAGATATATCTTTCTGGGTTGTCCTCTCACTTTATATCAAAATGTTCTTATGTAGAATGCTCCAGCCTGGCGTTGATCTTGTTTCATTGAGCTAAATGTCAGAAACATTTAATTCTTTGGTGATCTATAAAGTCATGTGATGTTCAGTAAAAGCATCAACACAAAAGCATCAACGCATCCAACATGAGAGCCAGATTTGCAAGCATGTGTGGTTGCAACACATTACGAAAATGGAATAACGAAACATTGATCTATCTTGCATGATCACACTTTGCATCAAACTTAACGAAAGTACATCAGAAAATAATGAGAAAGGAAACTGGACTTTTATCTCTCATAATAAAGATTGCGCTCCTTTGAGGGTGCAGGATGGTAGATGGGCACCAGAGTCAGAATAATCAATAATGTTTCAGTTTGAAACACCAAACCATCCATAATTCAGCCCAGATACTAGTCTTGCAAAAATTGTTTGCAAAGCTAGTTTTAAAAATCTTTCCAGCGAACGAAAGGAAATCTTTTATCTATGACCACATTTGTTTTTACCACCACGGGTATTCCAGCTATGTCACACCTCCCAAACATGCTTGACCTTTGGCTTGTGGCTTCTATCTTTTGCCCAAGCTCATATTTCACCCAGAAACTACATTAACACAAAATATAACTAGAGAGCTCAACCAACAGAAAACGCTTACAGAAAAAGGCAAATGTTTTAATGAAAGATTTTATGAACAAAAAGGAAAAACAAAACAAACAAAAACGAACACTTAACTTTTTTTAGACAAGTGTGATCCAATGATTCCACCTATCAGGTTGTCATTTTGGAACTGTGAAGAGCACATAACAAGTCATCACAGATTAGATGATTTGTAAAACAGATCTTAGAATACCATGGGCCAAGAAGAAGGAAAATACTAATACTCTACAAGATCTGAACATCGAAAAAAAACCCAGCTCATAAACAGTGTCATGTCTCAGAAACTGAAATACTTTTGGCCATACTGAATCATCAGAATTGCTTGGAAAAAACAATGAGGACATGCAAGGTGCCCGGAAGATGAGGCAGGGGACAACCAGCACAATGATTAACACAGGACATTACAGACATCATTATGCTTGAGGGTGCATGAGGCAATGGAGCTGGCCAGTGGTCAAGAGGCTTTCTGGTGGGCCATAATGATAGGAACATCATGCAAAGGATTTGCTCTAAGATAATGAAGGTTGATCTGTAGTTCAGTTACTAAAGAAAACATTACAATCCCAGCCCTCATTATTTTCAGACATCTCATGTTGTTGCTAGTTGAACCTCACAAGAATACCCGATACCATCTGTCACAGAGAGCTACACTGAAGAAATATGATGCATATAGAGCAAGGGGAAGCCCATGTAAAAAATGGAGTAAATCATTACATCTCTTCCCAACATTTGGTGGATGGTGTTTGGTACAGGACAGCCTGGCATATAATACCACAACAACTAGTCTGAGAATGGAGGTGGAGATTAGTCACAGCGACATTCTGCTGGCTGGAAGACAAACGGCACACGCATGCCGTGACTGTAATGGAATCACAAAGTATGAGGAGAAAGGTGAAGATAGGCATGCTTCTGGCAGAGTGGAAGGCTTCCATTCAGCAGTAAAAAATGTTGATTTTTTCCCCAGGACATGCTGGTGTGATGGGAAACAAGCAGGCAGACAGATTGGCTGGGTCTGCAACTTTAGGTAGGGGGTTGATGCAGGATAAGGCAGATGTGGTGGGGGCTCTTTGGAATCGTGTGCATAGTGCAGAAGAACGGATAAATCATCAAGGCATGGAGAGAATGTTGCTGCAAAGAGTGACCAAAGGATCTGGCCTACATTCGAAACTTTGAAGAAAGGTCAGACGGTTATGTAATCAGACTGCTACTGGTACAATTAATATTGAGACTCTTCACCGGCTGTTGCAGATGAGAACAGAGCACATATGGGAATGTCCCGAGTGCTCTGATGTTGATTCTTGACTCAACTCAAGCCCCCCCAACACTTCAGTGAAGGAAATAGATGAAGAGAAGATGAAGAAGAAGCAGTTGAACAGCCTGTAAACAATAGTTGCAGTATTCCCCTCACATAATAACTCAAGTTAAGAAATACTCTTCAGCTACGTGTGCTGGTATGCTTCTTTGCTGCAAGCAAATTTTGTTTATCAATCTTCAATTATCTTGCTAGGGGTCTCCACAGTGACGTGGTTAAGCCACCTCCCGCATGCTCCAAAGGTTATGGGTTTGATTCAGGGTTATGACATTCAGTTCAAGAGTGCAATATTCTCAAAGAATCCTAGGGGGCGTTGCTGAAACTTCAATGTTTTGTACATCACTTCAGCAGGTCACCCTGTGAAATGAAATTGAGCCTTATGGGATAAAAGCGGGTGCAATGAAGTCAATCTTCTTGCTTTTTAAAATCCTTTTACAACCAATAATCTCACTAATGTTTAATGATACACGCATCACGACGCAACTTAAAGACATAATATTTAAACCAATCCATGAATTATCGTGTTCTCTACAATTTAGTTAATTCTGATGTATATTCTACAATGTTGGAAGGACCTGATCCCAGGCTACTTTTGCTTAGGAATGCCCTCCTTTGGGAACCATCATCATCAATTGAAATGTCCTAAACAAAACAGTCGACATGTAATTTTTAAATGGTTTTGAAACTTCTTGGTTGTATTTCCCCTCCACAGAAATGTTCAAAAAGTGAACTATACATCTATGTACATGTATTATTGTGTACATCACTTGTGCATAAACTATAATACATAATATCATGCAAATTGGTTCAGTTTAACATGAAAAAAAAAAAAAGAAATAAACAATTAAAATCAGGAAAATATACATTGCCTTCAAAAACTCCAAACAGAACAGGAATTTCAACAACTTATGTGAGACAGTTTCTTCTGAAATGTTACATGTTATGAATATTTACATCACACAAGGAAAAAGAACAAATGTGAGTATAGACAACTTATAATGCACTATCAGTAAAGGATATTTGTTACATCAACACAGCCTCATTTGTTTTCTCATACTGTAGATACTTGACCAAACCAGCAGATACCACCAGATTTATGGTAGGTATTCTATTGTCTGGCCCCTGGTGGCTGAAGTGTTTTCCCTAATCCAGGGACTCCAGGCTATGACAATCAACTCACAAGTGCAGTTTTCTTGGAGACTCCTGGGGGTTGTTACTGGAGCTATGGAGTTCACACTTTGTGCAAAGCTTTCCACAAACTGCCCTGTGGAAAGAGACCGAGCCATAATGGGATAAAATCTGGTGCAATGAAGTCTAACCTCTTGCCTTTTAACCCATGAGGTCTCCTTGGATTAGGCCCTCTGCCCCAGGGGGGCATCTTTTCTCTTGGTTTGCCTCTTTTCTCTTTGATCTTTCCAGCTGTGACAATGTTCTCCAATGCCTCTCTTCTCATCATATGACCAAAGAAAGCTGTATGTCTCTTTCTTATTGTTGTACATGATGTTTTTGTTTCATTAGCCTCTTTCAAACAATTGTTGTTGGTTACTCTCACAGTCCAAGGAATTTGCAACGTTTGTCTCAGGAACCATATCTCTTTTGCTTCTAAGCTCTTATTAATTTGTTCATTTATGTTCAAAGACTCACTGCCATACAGCAAAGCAGGTTCTATATAGCATTTCAGAACTCTCTTTCTACATTCAATGAAAATGATTTATTGCAAAATATACGCTTCGTTTTCTGACATGCAACCTTGCTTGCCCTATTTTGTTCTTAATCTCTGTTGTGCATCTTCCATCTAATCTTATAACTGCCCCTAGACCAAGTTAAATGGAATAAAAGCCTTCCTGACTTTTAACCTCTTTATTTTTTTTTTCCTAATCCTTTTGTCTGGCCACACTTGACTAGTGTCTCTTTTCCTTAATCATTAAGTGTATGGCTGTGGGTAGCCTAATTGTTCATCCCAAAGCCAGATATATTGTCTGGGTTATGTCGTATCTGTCTTTGAGTAGTTATCTGTATGGTATGAAAGACACTGCTGGAAGGATGTGAAGTTATAAGACATCAAGTAAATGGTCTTTCCCCTCAAAGAAATCTCTGGTACCCATTCTACCAGGATGGGTTGACCACAGTCAGATAAATATCCTCCAACTGGACATTGAACATAAACCACTCTGAAGTAAGCTAGAATGACCACTCATTGACACAGCCAACAAAATAAAAGCTATTCACATGTACCAGTGATTTCACACAAACACAACTGTGTTGCAGATACATAATGTATATGTAAGTACTGTAGCCTTTTGTAAGATTGCAACACAAATAAAACATGCACTTTAACAACCGTTCAAATTTGCACTTGTGAATCAATGATGAATTTTTCTTTTTCTTTATCACATACCTTCAGACTTCAGCCTGAATGTATTTAAAGACAGCGTCTGTCAGCTTGAAGTTCTTGACATCTCCACTATAATTTGCCCTTAAATGGAGAGGTGAAGGCCAAAATAATTTTCTCTGTTCTGCATATTATGTACGTTCTTGCAGCAAATGTTTAGTTGTCATTTTACCAATCCCAGTTACATTCATCAGTATCACATATCTTTAGTTTATTGAACAAGTGGTATTTCAGCTTGTTATTTCTTCTGCAGTCTGAATATTCTTCTTCTTCTTCTTCAGCGTTCTGAGCCATTGAGGTTCTTTGCTGCAGATACAATCCGTCTCCATTCATCTCTCATGCAGTCTGAATATTGCTACTTGTTAATTTCAGTTGAGTTGATAAATGCATCACCTGTTTGATGGCCAGGATGTTAGGGTTCCCACATGGTTCTGTAAATGCTTCTTATACAAATCTTGGCCTCATCATAAACTGCGATAGTCTTCTACCTACCTTTGCCAATATGTTAGCCTCGTTACACAAATGTTGCAATTGACAGAATCCATCGTATTCCCTTTTGGATTTCTGACATAGCTCATGCTGCTTTTTTATATATAAGTTCTGCAGTTTCTGCCCTTTAGTACTGACACAACTGACATTGCATCTGTGAAGTGAGCAACGTAATATCAGCCCCTTCAACACCAAACAAATAAGACCACAGTGATCAGATACTTCAGAAATATACGATATATTTTTACTATTCGTAACAAATCAAATGTCAGATTAAAAATAAAACACTGTGGCAGAATTAACTGACTACCCATCCATCATGTGCCATGCCGGTGAGCGTGAGCGGTCATGATTCGCCATTTCACTCGATCACCAGAGTCGTGGATCAGCTCAGTGGTCTTGTCTCGACCATGCCACATGGTCAAACCATCCAGGCATTTACTTCTCTACCTTCCCCTTGTTTTCTTCCCCTCGATCTTGCCAGTTGTCACCAAGTTCTATCATTTATTTCTTCTCATAACATGTCCAAAAAATTGTAACTGTCTACGTCTCATTTCTCTAATCAGTTTACGATTTTCATTTGTTTCTTGTAGGACTTGCTTGTTGGTTTTTTCTGTCTGTCCGTGGTATTCTTTGCATTCTCCTCAGAAACCACATTTCCACAGCTATGAGGTGTTTTTCAGCTTCACTGCACATTGTCAACGCTTCACATCCTTACAAATGTACAGGCTCTATGTAGCACCTCAGCACTCTTTTTCTCGTTGCAATTTACATCTTTTTAATGTTCAGTATGTTTTCCATCATGCAAAAGGCTACTTTTGCCGTGGCGATTCTTGTTCTAATTTCTTCAAGGCATCTCCCATCAGATGTTATGACTGTTCCAAGACAATTGTACCGATTCACTTATTTCTGACTATACACGTTTCAAAATCAATTATGTATAAGTGGGGTTGGACAAGGGTTTGATGCTTGCTCTCAATGTTCCCTACACGAAAACAAGACTGGCCATCTATGCTTCCTGCACTCAGGTCTACAAAAATGTGATGGTCTTAATACTCCACATATCTACAGTAGGCCCCTGCTAGTGAAGGTTTCTTTTAAAACGTTAGACGAGATGCTGGTACAGAACAGGTTATCATATAACATTTCTCAATGCCAAAACAACAAGATGAAATCACATCAAGACAGTATTTAAAACAGTCCACCTTCCAGATTGTACCGATAAATATGTGAGTATGCAAACAATGACACAGTCAAGGTAGTTGTTCTGGGTTGTGTTCGAGGAAGACACGGTTAAACTGGATCTAAGGCTCCTCAAATGTGTTTCCCCAGAGCAGTATCTTCAGCTTTGGCTTGGAGGACGTGACTATACGAAGACGGTATCTGTAGAGGGAAACAAGAAATCAGATTATCATACACTGCAGTTTAATCAATGAAACAGCTTCACAAACTAACTCACAAAAACTATTTCATGAACAATAAATGACTGCTCAAATCTTCTGAGGCATTATCAATTAGGCAGTTCCAGATAATTTTGTGCTAACAGTGTGGTGTAGTGGTCAAGTCGTTTGACTTGTGCTCCGAAGGTTGTGGGTTCGATTCCGGGCCGCGTCCTTCGGTTTACGAGTTAAATGTTTCTGAGACTCCTGTGGGTCATCGCTAAAAGCTACGGAGTTTGTGCTTTGTGCGGCGCTTTCCATGCTGCGGAAGGAGACCGAGCCATATGGGATAAAACTCGGTGCAATGAAGTCGACCCTGTCGACTTTTAAGCGACTTTTTAGAAATATCCCATTTTAAACTTGTGATTACCATGGGGATAACTAAAGCTCCACACTTGAAAAATATCAGTCTATTCACTTCATATATAACTCTGCAATATGCACCTGACGAGATGCAGCAAAAATATGCCAGGTCACTAACAATGCAGCATATTGTTTGTGACTTCTGTGTTTACTTTCACTAAGGGATTATGTTGTTTTAAACAAAACAAAACTATCATTACATATACTACACACAAAACAAAGATCACCATCAACAATGAAGAAGTTGAAAATGTCACAAACTTTGAATATTTTGGCTTCATAATTAACAACAATGGGAACTGGTAAAAAAAATGTCAGACACAGGCTGGACATAGCAATGCAGGGATTCAACAGCATTAAGAACCCATGGCACTATACCAGCAAACAAGTTAACATGCATTTGGTGAGAACACACATCTTTCCTGTAGCATCATATGGATGTTAGTCATGGGCCATTTCACAATCACTAAATAAGATAACTGCAGTTTTTGAGCTTAAATGTTACAGAAAATCCTTAGAATATCATGGACCAAGAAGAAGAAAAATACTACAAGATCTGAACAATGAAAAACACTGACTCATTAACAGATTTGTAGTTCAGAAATTTGAATACTTTGGTCTTATTAAATATTAGTGGCTTAGAGTTTATAGTGATGGAAGGCATGTTTCCTGCAAGAAGAGGCGAAGTCTACCAGCATGAAGATGGACATGGGAGACTGCAAGCACCTTGAGCATGGGAGTACATGATGCAGGAGACTTCCTAGGCCCTGCCATAATTCTGGGAGGTGATCAGCTCCCTTCTTCATTTCCTTTTTTTTATCAAATTCTTAAAATTGTCTGGTTCTCATTTTTATGAGGTATGGTTGACCTCAGAGCCATACTAAGAAACAAATAATCTGCAGGGGATTAAACCCAGATCACAATCTGGACAGGCAAGCACACTAACAACTATGCCAACAAAGCTCAATTTGAATTTAAATACGGTGAAAATAGAGCAAGAGGTAGATCAGAGAGTCCATCATCATTATATGCTGTGCCAATAAACGTGCGCTGCCATGTTTCACCATCTCACACGATCACCAGAGTCGTGGATCAGCTCTGTATTCTTGCCTCTACCATGCCATGTGGCCAAGCCATCCAGATATTTACTTGTCTGTCTTCCCCTTGTTCTTTTCATCCTAAGTTCTCCAGTTTGTCTCTTAATGTGTCCAAAAAACTATAACTGTCTATGTCTACTTTCTCTGATAAGTTTATGGTTTTCATCTGCTTCTCGTGTGGCGGGATTGGGGTATCCTCTATCAAAGGAGAATTAAGGTGCCTCCTTCCCTCTGCTAGCCTTCAGGACACCCTTGGGTAAGGTGGAGTACCTGTTTAGCTTCCTGATCAGGGTTACGTAAAGCCATATGTTCAGGTGGTGGATGAGGTTGAAGAGCAGCCAACAGATTGTAGGTTATAGTCTCAAATTTCATGAGGGTAGGCAGAAGATCTCTTTTTTTCAGACAACAGCACTGGTCATCGACCAGTATGGTCACTGCTAAGAAGGAAAGCAATGGCAAACTTCCTTCTTTACAGATGCTAAGATAGACATGTTTCATGTAATAGAGAATCAGAGAGTTCACAGAAGAAAGCAACATTCAGCATAATATATGCAGCCCATGCAAAGTTCTGCATGGGACATACCACTCGATGATCATATATCCCAAATGTAACCCAGAAAGGTCAAACTGATTTTTCTATTCTATCCCACAAACCTCAGATCTTCTGAAGTGGCCGAAGGAATGGAGTGCTCCCTGCCAAGTCTATTGTAGCAAAGTTTCATATGAACAATTGATGTGTTCTTTTCCAAAACATCCAAGAGAACAGAGAAGCCGTCATTTGTAACACCACACATGTTCAAGCCAAGATTCTGAAAATATAGTAGTGATAACATTTCTATCATTAAATGTGCATTAAATGATATGCCATAAGAAATATATTATAGCTGCACAATGAACGTAAACATCAACAATTATACAGAGCCATCAACAGAAAACTATGTCCCAACACAGGGACCTGCTTATGGGTCTATGATGTGACAGAGCCATCACATTTTGTAGGCCTGAGCGCACACAGCAAAGGTGGTCAGTCTTTCACCTCACTTTAGCAGATGACAAGTGCCGTTGTCGAACCCTCCAGTTGACTACTCAAGACATTATCTGTGTGTTGTTGTTTGTCCATCAAGAATGATGATGACTATTCATTTCATCCAGTGGGGTTGAAAGTATGGAGCTGTGAGTTCTAAGATGGCTGATAAGGCCTATTTTGGCTCGAATTGTTCTTTGACAATGTGGGCAAAGAATGCTTGACGTTCCAGGAGGAGGATCTCCTGCGGTGGTTTTTCTGTCCAGCCTTTTCTTCACAGCTCTTGCAGTCCTGGTTGCCTCACACGTGACTGCACCCTTGTGTAATGATGTACGCCACAAATTTCGGTCTTTGGGCCTTGATCTCATTCAGTAATGTTTTCTTCAAACCCTAGTTTTAGTAATATTGATTTCTCCTTATATCCTGATACTCCGCCAATCCATGTATGCAAACACACTTGAAAAAATTCAGTTTCTCCCTCACGCTAAGTCCTAACTTTATTGTAGCTGTTTCATTTTGCTGAATGCCACTTTGGCCATTCCTATTTTGTTCTTATTTATGTGCCAAGAAGAAGAAGGAAAAAATGTATTGGCATGTTCAGGTGCATTTCCATTCAATACAATTTTCAAAATTGGTATGTTATTTTATTCAGAAATAATCACCTCTACGAACGCTGAAATGCTGTAAGCCTGTCTGGTTTAAGCACGAACATCTTACAAAATCTTTGAGAGAACAGATGAAGGAAATCAAATGTATTCATGTGTTTATATAAAGCCAGCTCTGTGGTGAAGGGGTTGCGAATGCAATTTGTAATCTCACATACCATGTTCACAAACACAGCTGCGAGCGATTTGACAGCAGATCACCTGGCATTTGTTTCCATACAAAGGTATAAGTGCTGGTCGTTCAAAAATGCAATGGCAAACTACTGAACGTAAACTTGCCAATAAATCACAAGCATCCCAAGAAATGCTGGGGTTGACTATGACGTCCTGTGAAGAATATGCAATTAACTATATATTCGACTGTAGCCCAACAAGGGAGGACTCTATGAGTGAGTGTTGTTGCTTACATCTTCACACTCTACAACTTTGACGGAGGTTAGGGCTTGGTTTGAGTAGCTGTCATTTTCATTTGTGCTGTCTGAGAAAGAAGCTCTTGAGTTGGCACAGTCTCATAAAATTAGTAGCTGGTCTCATCTCATCTCATCTCATCATGTTCCTCTTGTACCTTGCGGTGTCGAGGTGAAGTATAAACTTCGTGAGAGTGCCCGGTTATGGGCTTCGTATATCGACATTCCCATGGATTCTATTATTCCCTCCGTCCAACGTTTACGTGGTCGGCCTCTTCCTCTGTTTCCATCTGGTCTGTACATCATTGCTTGTTGTGGCATGCTGTTGACTGGTAGCCTACTTGCATGGCTAAACCATTTGACTTGCTGCTTTCTAATAAAATCTAGAGCAGCTTTAACCCCCATTTTAGTCCTGATTTCTTCATTTCTGATCTTATCTCTTCTTGATACGTTGAGTATTCTTCTCAGGAACCTCATTTCTGTTGTTGTGATTTTTCTTTTCTCTTTTTCTGTCATTGTCCAGGTTTGGCATTGGTAGCACAGAGTTGGTAGGATGATTGTGTTGTAAAGTGCTTTCTTAGTAGTTATTGATAATTGTTTGTTCTTTAGTATTGGTGCTGGTCATTTCCATAATTTTCTTGGAAGGGTCAGGAGCAATTAAACTGTACTGGCACCAGGTCGTCTTGACAGACGTTTGTTTGATAATTATGCTTCAAAACAGGCGTAATGACAACAACTAATTTTGGGATTAAACTAATAAAGGGACACAAGAAGTTAAATTAGCAAGTAGAATAAATCCAACTGCTTGAAACTGAATGAGTTCGTCGTAAAAATTTGTTTAGGAAGCCTGTGATCTGGCATGTGAGTTAAGTGACCAGCCCAGCGAATCGCATTAGTAGAGTGTGGATACTGGGCATGGACGCTCTTTCTAGAACTTCAGTGTCTGGGATCTTGTCTTGCCATTTAATCTTCAATAGCTTTCTAAGGCAGACTGTGTGGAAGTGGTTTAATTTCCTAGCGTGTCACTGATGAAAAGTCCATGTTTCACAAGCATACAGCAGTGTGGATAATACAACTGCTTTGTAGACTTTCAGCTTTGTTTACAGGCTTATTCCATTTCTGTCCCATACATTCTTGTAGTCTGCCAAAGGCCGCGCTGGCCTTGGAGATTCTTGCATTCACTATCCGTGTAGCCCCTATCAACTATGCTAACACGTCTGCTATATAGAGCCGGAGCAGTTTGTACTACTCAGGCCAAAACATATCATTAACATCATCATCACATACCATCTCTGCATTTGAAGGTTGACTGGAATGTGTCAACAACAAACAATGCCCTGCATTTTCAAGTGGCATTTATACAGGCTTCTTCCAGTCCATCTCTTGATGTTGTCTACACACACATATAGTCTTCCTCTTGCATGCTTCCCCTCTACTATCCCCTCCAGTATATCCTTTTAGCAAGAAGCAGTATCACTTTATGTAGCCATATTTTGACCGTGATCTCATTCAGTAATGGTTTCTTCAAACCCCAGTTTTAGTAATATTGTTTTCTCCTTCTATCCTGATACTCTTCCAATTTTTGTATACAACCACACTTCAAACAATGTTTCCCTTACATCATTTTTTTTTAAATTTTTTATTGTTATTTTTTGGCACTCACTCGTTTTGAACTCAAGCGTAGTCCATACATGCTACTTCTAGTAGCACTGGACTGAACTGTGCGTGTGGATTAGCTTTCCCTAGTACTAGTGTTCCTCACCATCAGGCAAACCTACTCTGACTTAGAGGTACTTGTAATTTACATCCCCAAGTCATGGACAAGAGGTCAACATTTTAGTCCAACTGTCTGGTGTAGGGGTTGAACCCTTTACCTCGGCATCAGCACACTGGATGTTTAAGAACATGTGTTCTTATCCATTCGGCCATGCTGGCCTCCATGTCTGGATATAATAGCAGACACACTGACTTATATTTCAAACCAAAGTCAGTAAGGAACCTCATAAGGAATCAAACTCTGGACTTACAAGTCAGGAATGGTTGCACAAAATGGCATCATAGGACATCACTGCTTTTACAAATATCGGATCAACATCAGTTAACCCGCTGAACCCGACGCAACGGAGGGGCTGAGTGGTCTCGAGGTATGGTGTCTGCCTCGAGTGCTGGAGGTCCCGGGTTCAAGCCCAGATGAGGGCCGGGATTTTTTTCATGTGGACTTCTAGTAACAAAATTTTCCCTGGTCTCTGGGTAGTGAGTTATATGTGTATTGTTGCGCACAAAAAAAAATCCATTGGCAGTTGGAAAAAGAGTAGCCTAATGGCGCTGCCTGGGCAAAATTTTGAGTTAAAAATCTACCCAAAATATTTCAGGATCCTCGCCAGTGCTACGGAGTTCGTGCACTGAGCTGAGATTCTCCTGAATCAGGCTTGAGTTAGGAGTAGAACGGAGCACTTATGGGTTACACCCGTGTGCCATGATGTTGATCCATTGACTAAACTAAACTAAACTAAACCCGACACGCTGGTATACCAGCTTGACGTACTGTATATCAGAGACCCTACGAGTCGGTATACCGGCTTCCACGTGTTTCTGTTTACATCTCACTGTTAATCGGCAACCACCCGACCAATAAACATCCAGACATGGCTAATATGTTTGAAGTCACTCTCCTGCCAAAGATTCAAAAAGTTTTTGATAGTTGACGGGGGTTTTTGGCCAAAATAAGTTTTGAAAATGTAAACTTGTGAAAAACAGTATGGATTTGTGGAAGGAAAGGGTACTAATCTCATCTCATCTTGTACCTTGCGGTGTCGAGGTGAAGTATAAACAACGGGAGAATGCCCTCTTATGGGCTTCATATATATGGGCTTCATAGGAAAGGGTACAAACAATGAAATATATATATATTACAGACACTGATAGAAAGATAGGAGCTGAGTGGTCTCAAGATATAGTGTCCGCCTCGAGTGCTAGAGGGCCCCGGTGAAGAACAGAATTGTTTTTTCTCTTTCCTGGAATGAATTTGTGGAAAAATCGGCAAAAACAATGGCAAATTTACACTTTTCCCCAAAATTGCATAAATATGATTTTTTTTCCTCACTTAGAAACATTTCCTATGTTTCTTGTTGTTGTTCACCGATGATTTTTTTTTTTTCAGAAATAATGTCTTTTTCAGGTTGACATACTGGAATTTTATTAGTATGCCAAAAAATGGGTAATGACCCGGGAGCCCCAGGGTACAGGGTATTTATCCTTGGGTACTGGCAGGGTTCAAAGGGTTAAGCAACTTTTATTACCAAAGTCGGTAAGAAATTTCATTAGGAATCAATCTCTGAATTTACAAGTAGGGAATAATTAGAAAACATTACAGCACTGCTTTTAGGAGTATCGGATCAACATCAGTTAAGAAACTTGTGTATATCTGTCATATGATTGTATCAGTGTGGGTTGACTGTGTGTGTACTAATGAATGCTCTAGCTCCAACATCAATTGGGTCACTTGTGATTGTGTTCTTGTATACAGCTTACCAGCTCCACTTTTCATTTTTGTTGATTAACTTATAGAAATAAACACACACGCCTGATTTGACCTGGGAATAATACAAAATGGTGAACCACAGCCACCCACATTTTACCACCATGGCACAAGATGATTTTAAGACATAAATTCTGCCACTCATTACAAAATTAATAATTAAAACCTATGCTGTTAGCTCTACCTGCAAAGAAGATGTCCGCTCTAAAGCCTTGGCCAGCTTGAATATCCCTGCATCCAGTAGAACATTTGTACTGATGTCAAGATACTTGAGTCTCTTAGAATGGATGAGTAGGTCAGCCAGGGCATCACATCCAGCAGACGTGATCCCACAGTTCTCTAGAGAGACTTCTGTGACACTTGACTCTGGCAGAAACTTGGCTAAAGCCTGCAAGATAACAACACAAACAGACGTAAGTAAACCCACTAAAGAGCTAAATGTATTCAAATATAAGAGCATTAGACACATTCATTTTAAATGTATCGAGGACAGAGTCAAATGGATAAGAGCGCCAATTCTTAATCATCCGCTGTGCTGATGCTGAGGTAGCGGGTTCAATTCCTACACCGATCAGTTGGACTAAAATGTTGACTGCTCGTCCTTGACTTGGGGACGTCCATTACAAGTACCTCAGAAGTCGGAGTGAGTACACCTGATGGCGAGGGACACTGGTAATAGGGAAAGCGAATCCACATGCAAAAATTTGTCCAGTCCACCAAAAGTAGTAGCATGTATTGGACTTTGCTAGAGTTCAAGAGCAAAACAAATGATAAATGTATAAGAACCAATATTACAGCACTCAGGACATTCCCTTATGTACTCCGACTTTCTCAGAAGATGTTGAATAGTATTGCTACTTAAATTTTCAGTGCCAGTTGGTTATACATGGCCCTGCTTCGTCACTCTACCACAACTCTTCTTGCTATTTTGCTGAATTAGATTCCTGATTCCATCAGTCATAGCCCCAAGTAGTCATTGATTTCACTTTCCTCATGCAATATGTAGCTTCACAATCCATATACCAGGTTTGAAAACAGTCGCAGCCGATTTGCAAACTGACTGCTTTGAGTTGATTTTCACCATGGTATGAATGTTGGTCGTTTAGAAAGCAATGGCAAACTACTGAATGTAAAACTGCCTGAGTGACTGGCACTTTGCCATCTTGACAGACGATAGTTTGGTACACTGTGCTTCAAAAAAGCATAACTACAACCCATGGCGGTAGTGAATGTGACTGATCAGACCAATTTGCACTGTAAATGTTCACCCACAATGGATGCATGAGAACACATGGTTATTTCCACCATCATGCACCATCTGACATCTCACATGCTCAATGTATGACCTATCTGCAATCATTTTCTCCTTCATCTTTATTCCATTTCTGATGTTTGCCCTCCATGCAACACGTTCAGCGGCGACTTGCTCCCAATGTGCATTCATTATCAATGCCTGTATCAGCCATGTCCCGCTTACACACATCTTTGTATCGTAGTAAAGGCCAACCCTGAGATCTCCTACCCATCTGTAATTCACCAAAAAAGATGTCCTTTGGTATTCTATCACCATTCATCCTCCTGATGTGTCCTATCCATCTAAGGCTATTAAGACTGAGCATGGAACAAACCGTCACACAACTCGATCTTTCTAATACTTCAGTATTTGTAATTTCAAAATTGCCTAGAAAATCACAAAATGCCCCACCCCCAAAAAAATGCTGGGATTGATTGCAAAATCCTGTACTAATTTTTGTATTCATGCTGCAGGTGATCATCTGCAGAAAGTATTGCATCTCCCAGGCTCACCCTCAGTGTCAATTCCCTGGACATGTTCTCTAGGGCAGTCAATTGTCTCTTTAAGAATGCATAAATATGTCATTTCCTGTTAAGAATGCATAAATGTCATTCCTCTTAGTATTTATGAGAGAATGGCCTTGTGGTGTGAAATGTTTGGCCATATACAGATCATGACAGTTAAAAACATCACTATTGTCAGTTTTACAGGAGTCGCTGTCAACACCATCCAGAAGAGAATATAGTTTCAGGAGGGCATTTTGCTGAGGCATTTGTCGGTGCTTGCTCAGACTCTCTCCAGCTCCACTATATGCAGATATCAGAGATTAATTGACTGATTAACTTAATGACTGACTGATTAACTAACTGATACTGGATTCAAAGACCATCATCACCACATTATGAAACAATAAATCAGTGCTAGATCTTTGCTTCAGATCATACCAGAAGAACCTACAATACTGCACAAACTCTGCCACATACTCATAAGGACCCCAATGACACTAGAATGGGTACCAATAAATATCTTGGGAAGTAAAGGCAGCCAGAAAGATACTGACCCCATGATCCACAGTGTGCCAAATCGCCCATAAAAAACATGAGTCTCAAACCATATGCCCAATGGACCTCAAGATGTGTGACAACGGTTTTTTTTTTTTTTTACTGTTATTCTTATTGCGGCAATCGAAGACTTTTGGGCAAATGGCCTTTGTTCCTCAGCCTAGAAAAACAAATTCTCCCAGCGAAACACCAATGAGGGTATGGATGTTGAGCTGAAAACAAACTGGGTGCTTGAAAACAGACTAAATTATTCTTAACAGATCAATTGCTTTTGAAATTTCTTAAAAGGTTGCTGCTGCATGCACAATTATTGCTAGTGCTTTTAAAATTTATTCAAAGCAAATTCATTTCTTTTCTTAATCTTTTAAAGTTATAACAAATAAATTTATCAAATATACACTTACCTGAATGCCCTCATCTCCTATTGTGTTTCTGCTCAAATCTAACACACTGAGGCAAAAATTGTGTGACAGACCTTCTGCGATCACATAACAACCGGACCACGTCAAATTGTTGCTTCTCAAGCGAAGTTTCTGCAGATTGGTGTTGGTCCGCACCAAGTCTCGTATACACTCACAGCACTCATCACCTATGTCCAGAAAGCTCAGATCTAGGTCAGTCAAACACTTGTTCACTGCAGTGGCCCCTACAATTGTTTTAATACTAGGTAGGTCCATGTTAGTGGAAGAAAGATTCAGGAGTCGCAGGGACTTTGTTTTTAATAACAGTTCAGCCACAGCGCTGGCCCCTTTTGGACCAATATTATTAAGGCGCAAATCCAATGAATGAATTGTCCGGTTCTCTTCGAGAGATTTAGCTATAATGGTGATGTCTTCCCCACACAGCTGAGTCTTGCCCATGCGAAGCTCACATATACAATTGTGATTTCTGATTACACTTGCTAAAGCTTCTGACCTCTGTCCGGACAAACTGTGACCTGTGACACAAATACTCATCATAATTAGTCCTGGAAAAACCCCACTATCACCGTTTTTACAGGAGTCGCTGTCACCACCTTCTAGAAGTGAGTAAGCAGAGTTTCGGGAGGACGCTTTGCTGAGGCGCTTATCAGTGCTAGCTCGAACTCTCTCTAGTTCCACGAGTGGTTTTAGAGAATAATCCGGTGCCAGATAACCAATATCATAGTTAAGGTTCTTCTCGTCATCTAGAATGGAGTTCTCATTGTTGTTGTTGTGAGAGACATCATAAATAATTCTGTCAATTTCTCTCACCACATGAAGAACCTGTTAAAGGAAAGGAAATAATTTATATTCATAAATGGAAGCACGCTTAATGAGATCGTAAATTACACCTTGAATACAATACTTAATGAACAAAGAAGAACTTTACTATGAATTCTTAACAATTTTCCCAAGTCAGGTTTATTGTGGGGGTTTTTTCTGCATGAGTGGAGAGTCCCTGGTATATTTCTGCTACAGGGGTAACTTCATTGCTCCAGGTTTTATCCTATGTGACTTGATTTTCTTGCTGCAGAGCTGCCTGCTGAAAGCGTTGTATAGAGCTGCCTGCTGAAAGCACTGTATAGAGCTGCCTGCTGAAAGTGTTGTATAGATCTGCCTGCTGAAAGCGTTGTATAGAGCTGCCTGCTGAAAGTGTTGTATAGAGCTGCCTTCTGACAGTGTTGTACAGAGCTGCCTGCTAAAAGTGTTGTATAGAGCTGCCTGCTGAAAGTGTTGTATAGAGCTGCCTTCTGACAGTGTTGTACAGAGCTGCCTGCTAAAAGTGTTGTATAGAGCTGCCTGCTGAAAGTGTTGTATAGAGCTGCCTGCTGAAAGTGTTGTATAGAGCTGCCTGCTGAAAGCGTTGTATAGAGCTGCCTGCTGAAAGTGTTGTATACAGCATGGCCTTTGTAGTTCGAAGCTGGACCACTTTGCCATGGAGAATCCCATATATTTCTATATTAGCAGAGTTCCTAGTATGTTTTTGTGCTAGTTGAAGCCTCCTATCAGAAGACTCCAGTTGTGCTTGCAGTGAAGATCATACTATTACCTGGTATATTTGTCAATTAGTAGAGAATAAATGCTTTCGAATATAAATGTTATAGACGGGTTCTAAGAATATCTTGGGTAAAGAAAATAACAAATGCACCCATACTTCAAGAGCTGAATATTGAAGAGGGGTGGCCATTCAAGAAAATAAAACAAAGACAATTGATATATTTTGGTCACTTGAAACATCATGAAAGTTTGGAGAGAACAATAATGGAGGGGTATATGCCTGGGAAGAGAGGAAGAGGAAGATTCAAAGAGAAGAGTGCAGGATGTGGCGGATGATCTCCAGATGGGTGTATCGGACGTGGGACATCTTGCTTGTGATCGAGAAGTTTTCTGGACGGTTGTTATGGGAGTGAGATTCTGCAAAGGACATGCTACTGAATGAATGAATGAACAGAGAATACCTGGTATGTTTTTGTATTAGCAGATATATACCTGGTATACTTCTGTATTAGTAGATAGTGCCTGGTATACTTCTATATTAGTAGATAGTACCTGGTATACTTCTGTATTAGTAGATAGTGCCTGGTATACTTCTATATTAGTAGATAGTACCTGGTATACTTCTGTATTAGTAGATAGTGCCTGGTATACTTCTATATTAGTAGATAGTACCTGGTATACTTCTGTATTAGTAGACAGTGCCTGGTATACTTCTATATTAGTAGATAGTACCTGGTATACTTCTGTATTAGTAGATAGTGCCTGGTATACTTCTATATTAGTAGATAGTACCTGGTATACTTCTGTATTAGTAGACAGTGCCTGGTATTTTTGTTTTATTAGATAGCACCTGGTATATTTCTGTATGAGTAGATAGCACCTGGTATATTTCTATATTAGTAGACAGTGCCTGGTATATTTCTGTATTAGTAGATAGCACCTGTTATACTTCTGTTTTAGTAGATAGCACCTGGTATACTTCTGTATTAGTAGATAGTGCCTGGTATATTTCTGTTTTAGTAGATAGCACCTGGTATACTTCTGTATTAGTAGATAGTGCCTGGTATATTTCTGTTTTAGTAGACAGCACCTGGTATACTTCTGTATTAGTAGACAGTGCCTGGTATTTTTGTTTTATTAGATAGCACCTGGTATATTTCTGCATTAGTAGATAGCACCTGGTATATTTCTATATTAGTAGACAGTGCCTGGTATATTTCTGTATTAGTAGATAGCACCTGGTATATTTCTGTATTATTAGATAGCACCTGGTATATTTCTGTTTTAGTAGATAGCACCTGGTATACTTCTGTATTACTAGATAGCACCTGGTATATTTCTGTTTTAGTAGATAGCACCTGGTATATTTCTATATTAGTAGATAGCACCTGGTATATTTCTATATTAGTAGATAGCACCTGGTATATTTCTGTTTTAGTAGATAGCACCTGGTATATTTCTGTTTTAGTAGATAGCACCTGGTATACTTCTGTATTAGTAGATAGCACCTGGTATATTTCTGTTTTAGTAGATAGCACCTGGTATATTTCTGTTTTAGTAGATAGCACCTGGTATATTTCTGTTTTAGTAGATAGCACCTGGTATATTTCTGTTTTAGTAGATAGCACCTGGTATACTTCTGTATTAGTAGATAGCACCTGGTATACTTCTGTTTTAGTAGGTAGCACCTGGTATATTTCTGTTTTAGTAGATAGCGCCTGGTATACTTCTGTTTTAGTAGATAGCACCTGGTATATTTCTGTTTTAGTAGATAGCACCTGGTATATTTCTGTTTTAGTAGATAGCACCTGGTATACTTCTGTATTAGTAGATAGCACCTGGTATATTTCTGTTTTAGTAGATAGCACCTGGTATATTTCTATATTAGTAGATAGTGCCTGGTATATTTCTGTTTTAGTAGATAGCACCTGGTATATTTCTATATTAGTAGATAGTGCCTGGTATATTTCTGTTTTAGTAGATAGCACCTGGTATATTTCTGTATTAGTAGATAGCACCTGGTATATTTCTGTTTTAGTAGATAGCACCTGGTATATTTCTATATTAGTAGATAGTGCCTGGTATATTTCTGTATTAGTAGATAGCACCTGGTATATTTTTGTATTAGTAGATAGCACCTGGTATATTTCTGTTTTAGTAGATAGCACCTGGTATATTTCTGTTTTAGTAGTTAGCACCTGGTATATTTATGTTTTAGTAGATAGCACCTGGTATATTTCTGTTTTAGTAGATAGCACCTGGTATATTTCTGTTTTAGTAGATAGCACCTGGTATATTTCTGTTTTAGTAGATAGCACCTGGTATATTTCTGTTTTAGTAGATAGCACCTGGTATATTTCTGTATTAGTAGATAGCACCTGGTATATTTCTGTAATAGTAGATAGCACCTGGTATACTTCTGTTTTAGTAGGTAGCACCTGGTATATTTCTGTTTTAGTAGATAGCACCTGGTATATTTCTGTATTAGTAGATAGCACCTGGTATATTTCTGTGTTAGTAGATAGCACCTGGTATATTTCTGTTTTAGTAGATAGCACCTGGTATATTTCTGTTTTAGTAGATAGCACCTGGTATATTTCTGCATTAGTAGATAGCACCTGGTATATTTCTGTATTACTAGATAGCACCTGGTATATTTCTGTATTACTAGATAGCACCTGGTATATTTCTTTATTAGTAGACAGTGCCTGGTATATTTATGTATTTGTAGACTGTGTCTGGTATATTTCTGTATTAGTAAAAATGTGGGTCAGCATGGCCAAATGGACAACAACACTTGTTCTTAAACATCTGGTGTGTTGATGCTGAGGTAACAGGTTCAACCCCTACACGAATCAGTAGAACTAAGGTTGACTTCACCTTGATGACGAGGGACATTGGTAATAGGGAAAGCTAATCCATACATAAAAATCAGTCTAATGCACTAGAAGTAGTAGCAAGTTTATGAACTACGCTTGAGTACAAAGCGAGCAAATGCACTCACAAAAATAATAAACACATCAGATTCATCCCCTCATACATCACTCCTTGCTGAAACAACACTTACATTCCAATTTAAGGATCCTTAAATATATTGCCTCTTCTGTTAGTCTCTTCATTTAGAATTCAATCAAAGACAGTCCTCACAATATCTTAGTTGTCTATCATTTATATGCTTGTTTTTATCCCCTCCATTTGCTCACTTTTACTCAAGCTTAGTCCACATGATTTTTGCATATGGAATAACTTTTCCTATTAGCAGTGCCTCATCAGGCGAACCCACTCTTATTTCTAAGGTACTTGTACTCTGATACTCATGCTCTCGAAGCCAGCACATGCACTTCCTAATTGCCTCACACTCCAGTATGATCCGAACAATATATCCACGTAAATCTATGAACAGGAGAGTGTCTGTGCTCAGTATCCACTCATGCCACTTCTATTTTTAACTTCATGGAGAACATCACACACAACTGCTTTTGTTTTCTGTAAATGGGGAAAGAAAACAAGCTCAGGGAAATTAAAAATAGGATTTACAGTAAAACTAAGAAGCTTAATATATAGGTGTGTGCATGTATGTGCACACATATGCATGAACGAACGGATGAACAAACAAACATTATTTTCAAAGGGTTAAGAATTGGGCACACAGGCCTGTCTGACATTCTGCCCTTCTAATCTTTCTGCTCTCATACATTATTTAATTCATACAATACTTATGAAGCTCATCTTAGACAACAACAATAACAACAGAACAATATGCATTAACACTTATGGGAGGAGTGGCTGGCCGAGTGGCTAGAACACCAGACTCTCCTTCGGGAGACCTGGGTTTGATCCCTCGGTAAGGTGTGGGATTTTTTTCTGTCGGAGGCAAAAAGAAACTCCTAGCCTGCACAGTTTGCGGCGACTGCACTAGCCAGGCGGCCCTAATTCCTCAGGCTCAAAGACCCCTCTGCCATACACCGCAAGGTAGTATATTGGCAGTAAATGACAGTTTTGACAGTTTGACTCATGGATAAATGTACAATAATACATATTTTAACATATCATGGCATTACTCTGGATGTTAGTTAAAGCTAGTTGCACATCCTTTTACAGGATGGTACAGTTACCCCCAGCAATTTTTTTTTGCTATTTGTGATCTCTTGGCAAGTTTATGTACTGTAGTTTGCAATTGCTTTCTGAACGACTGGCACCCATACCATTTTGTAAAAACCCAACACTAGGCTGTCTGCTGCCATTTCACTTGCAGCTGTGTTTCGACAGCGGCATGCGAGATTATGAACTGCATCCGTAACCCCTACGCCACAGAGCCGGTACTCTGAATGTAGACATAAAAAGTGACTGTTAAATTTCAGCAGGAACATTCAATGAAAAATGAACAATATTTACAAAATAGACTGCAGAATTACCTGGCAGTAGATAATTTTCTTGAAAATCAAGGCAGGGAGAAAGCGAGCAGCTCACTCCATCATGTTATGCTGTTACTTTGTATATGTAAAAGACTGACACTACTCATAGTTACAGCAGTATTTGTCACGGAATTACCCCAACCTTGCAGATAAACTGATAAAACTCCAAAAAAATAATTCACAGTACATATGTTGTTAATAAAAGATATTTACCTCTAAAATTTCCGTGCTGTTTCCAGCAGACGTCAATACATCACAGAATACAGGAAGTACATCAGGAGTTGCAGCCCCTACCAAGTCCACAATACTTTCACATATAGACTTTCGATCATGGTAACCAAGGAATGATTGGATATCGATGTTGGTTAGAATTCCGGATCTTTTCAGTTGATCCAACAAGGGATATGGGTCAAGTCTTTGTCGAAGAAGTTCAGAAACACTGCTCATGATGTGTTTCTGTCGTGTCATCTCTCCTTTGTCATTTGAACGGCGACGAGATCGACCTGCTCTTTTTGAGTTCAGTTCTGGAGTTCTTATCTTTGGTTTCCTAGCTACAGTGTTAAGATGATTTGTCTGTGGTATGTATTTCGCACTGTCTGATTGCATTTCTGATGAGTTCAATTGAAAAGTGACAACAGATGGTTCTTTGAATGTGATGCTTCTTACATTATTATCTCCTTTCAACATTAAATTGTTCTTTGAAATTTGTTGTACCAGATTATTGCGCTGGCCAAGGTCAAAATTTTTAACATTTTTCATGCAGTCATTGAAAATAGTAATGCCGTCAGGTCGGGAGCAGTTCAAAGTTGAATCGTGCCTCTGGGACTTCAGCTCCACCACTCTTTCACTGTTGATGTAAACTGGGTCAGTGTCCTTCTCATCATCAATGGAGCATCTCGTTACATTAGATGGGGTTCTGAAACGAAGACACAATATGCAAAACATTATAATATTTGGAATAAATTCCCTCCTGTACCCTCTTCTTACAAATAATATTTCACTGTGCCTAATTAATTACATGCCGGTCTCCCTGGCGTAGGGTTTAAATTAAGGATGTTGTTCGTAACCCCATATACTCTTTATGAAACACAGCTGTGCAAAATTTGGCAGCGAATCACGCCGCATTGGTTACTTATAGAGGGCATGTGAGCCGGTCGTTCAGAATGCAATGGCAAACTACTGAACGTAAAACTTGCCAAGACATCAACAGCAGCTGAAAAATGCTGGTGTTGACTGCGGGGGAAAAAAAAAATGGTAGCAATGATGATAATGTCATCAGGATATCTGGAAAGAGTTCGATGCCTGTATTTGTCATCCACAAATAAAGGAAAAGACTGGCTACCTATTACTCGTGCAACCAGGCATACAAAATGTGCTGACCTTGTCACATCAAAGGCCCATAGCAGGGTCCTGCTCTGAGACATATTACTGTTTTGTGATTCTAATTACAAAGCTCTCTCTCTATCTATCTCTCTAATTATGTCTGCCATCTCTCTTTCTCTCTCATTTCTCTCTCATATCTCTTTCACTCTCTCTCTCTCTCTCACTCTCGTCTCTCTCTCACTTCTAACTTTCTCTAAAATAATCGTAATATACTAAGCATTCTTATATCTTGTCTGGTATATTTCCCCAAATCATATCACCATTACTATAATAATATGTAAAGTTGCGGTAGCATAGTGACAGGATCTCTGAGATTCATGGAGCCCAAAATGTGTACCTAAAACCCCCTCTGACGTATCTCCACCTTGTCGTGGTAGAGGGGCTTGCGTGTCCCAATTACTCCAAGAGCTCTGCCAACGGAAGCACAACTACAAGTCGGACAGGCCTTGGGATAGGGACCAGACCAAGAGAGACACAATCTGCTGCGCTGCAGGTAGAGTGAGGATAGGCAGTCAAAGACCGAATCAGGCGCACGATGCCACTAATTCTTGAGAGAGAGAGAGAGAGAGAGAGAGAGAGAGAGAGAGAGAGAGAGAGAGAGAGAGAGAGAGAGAGAGAGAGAGAGAGAGAGAGAGAGAGAGAGAGGAGAGAGAGAGAGAGAGAGAATGAATGAACGAACAAACAGACTTTATTTTCAAAGGGTAACAAATTGGGCACGCAGGCCCAACTTACATTCGGCCCTTCCAATCACTCATCTTTCGTTCATCAATAGTGCATAGGAAAAACATTGTCAAATGAATTTTGTAAACATAAACAATGCATATTACCATGTTATGAGACACATCCACCACCCACCCACACATCCCCCATTCACCCACACATCCCCCACCCAACCACACACACACACACCCCAGGCACTCATACATACCTCCACCCATCCACCACATCCCCACATCTCCCCACCCACACACACTCCCACCAACCACACCTCAAGCACACATACATTCCCCAACCCACACATCCCCCACCCACACACATCTCCCCACCCACTCACATATCCTCCACCCATCCCATTACCCACCAACAATCACCCACCCACATATCCTCCTCCACCCACACACCTCCAACCACCCAGCCAAACACACATCCCTCAACCACACATCCCCCATGCACACACACACATCTCCCCACCATCTCACATATCCTGCACCTACCCATACACAAATTCCGCACCCACCCACATAATCTCCCATCTCCCCCAGCCCACTCTCTCCCAGAGAGAGAGAGAGAGAGAGAGAGAGAGAGAGAGAGAGAGAGAGAGAGAGAGAGAGAGAGAGAGAGAGAGAGAGAGAGAGAGAGAGAGAGAGAGAGAGAGAGGGGGGAGGGAGAGAGAGAACAACAAATGAATTGTATTTTTTACTTTCTTTTACCCTGAATAAGAAATGCTTTATAAGAATTAGAGGAGTAAATAACATGTCCTGTCCTAAATAAGAAATGTCCCGTGAGAATTACAGGGGTAAATAACATGTCCTAACCTGATTAAGAAAAGCCTTGGAGGTTTCGGTGGTGGCACAGCATGGCTATTAAATCGTGGAATCCCTGGTGTTTTTTCTACAACGTCAGGCAGCGGACCAGACAGAGGCACTGCTGTCACAGGTGTTGTGGAACCATCTGATGTCTGAAAAATCAGGTAAACATATGGTCAGTCTTCAGTCTCACCAA
Source organism: Cepaea nemoralis (assembly GCA_014155875.1). NCBI lineage: Eukaryota > Metazoa > Mollusca > Gastropoda > Stylommatophora > Helicidae > Cepaea > Cepaea nemoralis. The sequence continues at coordinate 330,261 of JACEFZ010027619.1, read as the reverse complement.
CACATTTTAGAATGAAGACCTATTAAGATTGCTCACATGCTTACCAATACAGTAATCCAGGGTCAATCCTTTTGGGAAATTGGTTCAAGCCATCTGCCATGTGCTTCGAAGGCAGTGAGTTCATTTTTAGACTGCAACATTCAGACGAGTTCAAATTTCTCCGGAGACCACTAAAAGCTATGGCTGAGAAGTTATGATGTCTGCCTGAGGCTCTGAAGGTATCGGGTTCAAACTCAATATAGCACTGGCAGTTTTTTTCATGAACTATTGGTATCTAAAATTATATCACACACACCTGATCTCTTGGGTAGTGAGATCAGATGTCTAGCCTTCCCTGATACGGGTAAATAAACAGGAAGCCTCATGCCCAGGTTGGACATGTTAAAAATCTCACAGCAATTGGAAATCGCAAAGAGTGGGCTGTAAGGCTGATGACCTGGATAAACCTCCCCACAAGTAAATAGAGCCCAATATCTTTGATGCCGGTCTCTATGGCGAAGGGGTTAATGACTTTCTCTGTAATCCCGTATATCCACGTGGGGAACACAGCTGCGCGAGAATTGGTAGCGGATCACGTCACGTTGGTTACTTATGGCGGTATGTGAGCTGGTCGCTGAGAAAGCAATGGCAAACTACTGAGCTCTTGCCAAGAACACCAACAACAGATGAAAAATGCTGATGTTGACTGCAACGTCCTGTAAGGGATATGCAACTTTAAAAAAACATTGTCTTTGATTGAATCTGTCTAGAGGAAGAAAACCTTGCACAAAATACTTGCAAAGATCGGATGCACTGATCTTTCAGGTGCATAACTTGGTGTGGTGCACTTTTCTCAAAAGAGGAACGAAGAAAACGGAGTAGAATATGCCACCCAACCATGCCACAGCCATTAACTACCAATTTTCCAAAGCACTGATTGGGAATTACACACAATGACTGCCTTGGCATAATAAGTCAGACAGAGGCATCTTAATGCTGCAGGGCCTGCCTATATCTCCACTCTTCTCCTAAAGGTGAATCTTATAAGATCCACATTGTTCAGCAACTTTGCTTCAGCCCAAATTGTTCTCGTGTACAGCAAATCCAGCTGCACATACTGTGGTATCATTCTCCACAGAATTATCTCATTTAAGTGGAATGTGTTCCCTGAGAATCTATGAGTTGCAAAATTATTTTACAAATATCAGCGCCGATGATGATGTCTTTACAGCAGTTCCCAAATTTATGGGAATCCTGTAGGTTTGGTTAGGTTGTTTACCTATGGATCACTTCCATTGCCGACAGATATCCCCACGTGTGTGTTAGTCTCCTCCCATAGTTTGCATAAGGAGAATTTCAGCACAGTGAACAAACTCCACATCAACATTGATCTAAATGAGGGTATTCCAGAATCACAATTCTGATTTTGGAAATTGTGCCTGGGCAGCCATCTATTCAATCTGCTCTTTTCAATGTCCTGATACTGGGGGGCTTGTCAACATGTGAAAAATGCACACATGTCCTCTGAGTTTTCTGCCCTTGTCCGAGAAGGAAAGACATCTGATCCACTACCCCAGCAAGAGGTAAGAGCACTTTTTATTTTAAAGAAAAAAGAAGCACACACTGTGAATCAAATTAGATCTCCATGAGCCACTACCATCTAATTTAAATTGATGATCTATTCACATTGATTTATCCTGGCAGCAGGCTGTTCTATTGTCTTATTTAAACCAATGATTTATTCACGCTATCTTAGCAACAGGGCTAGACTGCTTCAGCATCTAATTTAAACCCATGATCTATTCACAGCCGGTCTCTGTGGCTAAGTGCTTGCGAACGCGGTTTGTGAGCCTGTATACCCGGGTTCGAAACACAGCGGTGCTGGTATTTTCGAAAAAGGTATAGGGGCCGGTCGTTCAGAAATCAATGGCAAACTACTGAACGTAACACTTGCCTAGTACATCAACAGCAGCTGAAAATGCTGGTGTTGACTGCAACGTCCCGTAAGGGATTTAATTTAAATCTATTCACATTGCTTTATCTTGCCACCAAGGCTTGTCTGCTCCAGTGTCTTGTTTATATTAAAATGTCTATTGACTATACCTTAGCAACAGGACTATTCTGTTTCAACATCTTATTTAAACCAATGATCTATTCAAGCTATGGCAAACTACTGAATGAAACAATGGCCTGGTAGGTCACAAACAGCCATAAATGCTGGTGTTGGTTAAAATGTCCTGTTAAGGATATGCAACTAATTTTCATTTTTGTTAATCTTAACAACAGGGCTAGCCTGTTCTAGTGAGTTATTCACATGAATATGCACGGCTGATTGCTTATGCATACCACAATAATCAAATATTAACTGAAAGATCTGCTAAAGCTGTTGCTAATCAAATATTAACTGAAAGATCTGCTAAAGCTGTTGCTAATCAAATATTAACTGAAAGATCTGCTAAAGCTGTTGCAACAAAGATCCTTGCAGAACTGAAACAAAATAAGCCAATAGTGGTGGTATGTACGTGGCAACTGGAGGGTTATTGTGCTGTTTATTGGTGACATTTTGTCTGTAACATAATCATATGGTGTCTAAATGTCGCCAGGGATGCATGTCGAGTAACCAGCGATGTAACAGTATGCCAGGTTGGCATCAGTGGCAGGTGTCACATATAAAGTGATGCAATAATGATCAGCTTTTACATATTGTAGACAGTGATATAAGGTGGTATGACCAGCTATCTCCTTCATCGCTTTTCCATTTGGGAATGTCTAATGTGCAGCATAACATAATAAAATATAACAACATAATATAACATAACACAATATAACATAACATAACATAACATAATATAGCATAACATAATATAACATAAGACAATCTTTCCTTTCTAGATAATTCAGAGAGAATTCTGAAAATTGTCTGACTGGTCGGGAAAGATAAACCTTCCATAGCTAGGAACTGAATCCAGACCAGGCAATTATCACTATGGGAATATTATTAAATGATTAAACAATGAATTTACCACTTTAGCGGTACAACTAACCAACGAGAGAGAGAGAGAGAGAGAGAGAGAGAGAGAGAGAGAGAGAGAGAGAGAGAGAGAGAGAGAGAGAGAGAGAGAGAGAGAGAGAGAGAGAGAGAGAGAGAGAGAGAGAGAGAGAGAGAGAGAGAGAGAGAGAGAGAGAGAGAGAGAGAGAGAGAGAGAGAGAGAGAGAGAGAGAGAGAGAGAGAGAGAGAGAGAGAGAGAGAGAGAGAGAGAGAGAGAGAGAGAGAGAGAGAGAGAGAGAGAGAGAGAGAGAGAGAGAGAGAGAGAGAGAGAGAGAGAGAGAGAGAGAGAGAGAGAGAGAGAGAGAGAGAGAGAGAGAGAGAGAGAGAGAGAGAGAGAGAGAGAGAGAGAGAGAGAGAGAGAGAGAGAGAGAGAGAGAGAGAGAGAGAGAGAGAGAGAGAGAGAGAGAGAGAGAATTGGGGAGGAAATGTTTATCTACACATGCAAACACATACTGTACATACATGCGAGTGGAGACAACTGGATTTAATGAGTCACATTTGCTATAATTATATCATATGAGGAAGTTTATTGGATGAAAACAAACTACAATGGCAAATAAGGAAATCCTAGAACAACTATCTGATGTGATACTGACCACACTTCTCACTACGTGCCAACTGGTATATACAAATATGAGTCTAGCTCCATATGACCAATGTGCTTTAGGTGCATTAAAAAAACCACCTGTATTTTGTAACTGTTTTAAACAACTCTGTTTGGACTGAATCTGCTGTATAGATCAAAAACATGGAGAACAATTTTTAACTGATTCAGTGCTGATGGATGGTATATCGCCAAATGTGACCTCCTATTTGGACAGAAAGACGATATATCCCCATACTAGGGTCATCGTGTTATTTTATTTTGCTTCGTGACATCATCCGCAATTTATTTGCTCAGTGAATGGAGCTTTACATTATAATACGTGTTCATTTGATTGTGTACCATATCTGGTCCAAACCTACTGTTTTGTTTGACAATGAATCAGTTAAAATGACAAATAAACTACAAACATTCATTAACTGGTGCCTGCATAGAACAGGACTAAACTGGTGTGACACAATGACTAAACTGGTGTGACACAATGACTAATGTGGAGCCTATGCAGAGAACTAGACAAGGTGAGGGAAAGATGTGGGTGTTGGATAGGACACACGATTGAGAAAATAGGATAACTAGAAATCATGTCACTGGAACCCACAGGGGAAATGAATCAGGTGACATAAAAATACACAGAAAAAAAACTAAAGGTGCTGATGAATATGAGTAGGACAAGGACTGAGCTGGAGAAGATATCAAAAGATAGGATGGCTTAATTTTGAGTTGGTTGAGGGCCTGTACTTCAATGAGGATAAAAGGAGAACACAAACATCATCATCATGTGCCATGCTGATAAGTGTGGGCAGTCATGTTTCACACACGATTATCAGAATTGTGGATCAGCTCTGTCTTGATGATGTCATGTGGCCAAAACACCTAGATATTTATTTCTCTACCTTCCCCTTGTTCTTTTCCTCTCAATCTTGACAGTTGTCACTAAGAATTCTAGTTTATTTCTTCTCATAACAAGCCCAAAAATCTTGACTGTCTATATCGAATGTTTGTAATCAGTTTATGGTTTTGATTTGTTCTTGTAGACCTTACTCAATTGTATTTTTTCTCTGTCTATGGTATTCTTTTAATGTTCCCCAAAAACCACCTTTCCACTGCTATTAGATGCTTCTCAGTTTGTCCCCTCATTGACAGCATTTCACATCCATATACAGATTTTATGCAGTACTTCATTACTCTTTTTCTTGTTGCAATTGACATAACTGACAATGTCATTACATTTTCTTGTTTCTTTCTACATAGCAGAGGATTCTTTGCCATAGGTCAAAGTTTGACCACCGGTTGTTTGTTCTTTGAAGTTAGATTGTTGTGTCTCTCTAAGTGCCCTCTTTGTCACACCATTCTATTCTCCTAATATGTGTCTGACACCTTCCCTTACAGGTTTACCCAATAAGGTAAAATTATTCATTTGTTCTGTTTTGTTCTTCTAATTTGAGCTGTCGTGCTTGAGTGGTCCAAGCTGTTATTTTCACTGACTTCTACTTCTGCCCTTGATGCCTTGATCTCAGATTGGGGCTTGGGTCAGCTGGCTTCAAGCCTTCATCTCCTTAGCTATCCCATACAGCTCCGTTCCTGTCCATCCTTATTTTATTCATTTCTGTCCATACTTCTATTCCCCGTTTGTTTTTTAAGATCTTCATCTATTTCTTTTGACTCTAGGCAAAAGCTTGTCGTGTTATATTTACTACTCTCAGGTTTGCTCAATGTATGTCCTAACCAGGATATCTTTTCTTCATTTCCTGATTCACGGGTATTTGAATTTGTCTAGTTTTCCTTAGCCGTTATCGTAATCACATCACAGAGCCATAGGAGGAAACTGTAGCCTAACGGCTAACGCTAAACATCACATTCTGATCTGCAGGGTCAACAGTGTAGGCCAGAAATGACAGAACACAGAGGAATAGGTAGCCAATCTTTCCCTCAGTTTGACAAGCCCAAGTCGCTTTGCTAGAGCGTCGGCCAGCCAACTTTTAACTTAAGAACTATTTCTCACTTCTGATTGATCGGACTTCTCCAGCAGAGTGATCTCAGGTCTGTCCTTAGACGCCGCATGCTTGCCGCCATCATGTCGACTTCTGGTTGACAAGCGACGGCGCCAGAATTTCCACGAAGAGGAACTTGTATCGGAATGTGTGGATTCTGCAAGAGAGACCAAACAGGCATACATGTCAATGGAGACAAGTGGTAACTGTCAAAGGGTACGGCAATAGAACAATAGGATAAGCTGATTTCACACAGAAACAACATAGGTAACCATTTCCGAGTGCCTTGAATTTGAGCTATTTTTCAAACAGATTAGCGTTCATGATTGGTTGGTTGTGAATGCTGAGTTGAGTTGAGTCAAGAACCGACATCATTGCACTCGTGGCATTCCCAAAAGCGCTATACTCATCTTCAACAGCCAGCGGAGAGTTCCAGTACAAATGGTGCCCGTTGCAAGCTGATTATATATTTGTCTTGCTTTACCTCTAAATGACGACTGTCTACCAAACCTCTGACCACCCCCTGCCGCTGCATTTTTCTAGACAATGATATGTTATCTGTTCTTCTACATTATGCACATTATCCCAAAGGGTCTTCACTACCTCTGCCTTATCATGCATCAAATCACCCCTTAAGACGCGGCACAAGTCAGTCTGTCTGTATACCTGTTCATTTCCAACTATGCCAGAGTGTCCTGGAGAAAAGATCTAGTGAATGCTCACAACCCGCGACCTCTGAATCGATGCATGCCATTCTGCACGAAGTATGCCAGTTTTCACCTTTGTCAGCATGCTTTGTTTGTGAATGCTGTGGACTACTTAGTTTTACTCCAAGTCCTTTGCCGTGACATCCAAGTTATTTGAGACCTGAAAAGAGCTTGTATCTAACGCAGCAAGTCTGGTGCAAAGAATTGTCTGCCCACCAGGTACCAATGTACCATCTCTAGGGGACTGTGCAACAGATCCCTCCTTCCCCTCTCCAAGCTCAGAAACTAACAAGGTATGATCGGCAGCAAATACCAGGATTGCATATCTCATCATCATCATCATGAGCCATGTCGATATGCATGAGTGGTCATGTTTCACCATCTTACATGATCACCTGAGTCAGGATCACTTCTGTGTCCTTATCTCGATGCCACGTGACCAAGCCATACACATGTTTACGTCTCTGCCTTCCCCTTGTTCTTTTCCCCTCAGTCTTGCCAAATGCCACCAAGTTCTTCAGTTTATTCCTTCCCTTAACGTGCCCAGGGGATCCCGACTGTCTCTAATCAAATACCCAGACAGGCATATTGGTATCACAGAATCGGCCATGTCTCTTCCGCGTATTCCATCGTCAACAGACTCCACCCAATGCCCATAAAGAATTTAGTGCTCACATATTACCAGCCCCTATCTGTTGTATGTTAGCACATAAAGGATGTTATTGTACGTAATTTATTGTTTAACACAAGAGGTTTTCTTTTTGTATTCACTCATTTTGAACTCAAGCGTAGTCCATACACGTGCTACTATTTTTAGTGCCCTGGTCTGACTTTTGCGTGTGGATTAGCTTTCCCATTTACCAGTTTCCCTCGCCATCAGGCGAATCCACTCAGAGTTCTGAGATACTTGTAATTTACACTCTCAAGTCAAGGACGATAAGTCAACATTGTAGTCTAACTGACCGGTGCAGGGGTTGAACCCGCTACCTCAGCATCAACACACCGGATGTTAAGAATAAACGCTCTTATCCATTCGGCCACGCTGACGTATAGAGAAGGAATGATTACTGGTAGTTATAATCCTATAATCGCGATGAGTAATGGAATAATACATTAAGAAGTGTAACAATTAGATCACACGTGATAACAATTCATTAACATACATGTTATTTTATAACAAGCCATATGTGGACATACTGACAGACCTAGCCTTGAAATATGGGTATCAGGACATGTCTTGAGAAGTAAAGGGGGCGGGCGTGATATGATCACATGACCCTTCGATTGTCGATAGGTTGGTTTACAAGCGTATGGGACCAACACCATATGTCCAAATACCTCAAGACACGTTAACTGGGTCCTTTACTTATTTGTTATGGGACAGGACTTACCCCAGAGCCGTGTATAGGTTAGAAAACAGGCTGCCAATGTTGGCGATTAAACTTGGACCGCGCAGTTCGTAATTCCGCATACCGTGTTCGACGCACAGCTTTAGGAGATTTGGAAGCAGATCGCATTGTATTGATGTTCATACAGTGGTATGAGTGCCGGTCGTTCAGAAAGCAATAGCAAACTGCTGAACGTAAATTTGCCAACAAATCATAAAGAGCCACACAAAAATCACAAAACTGTCTTAGTCTGGTAGGATTCGCGCTACCAGCATACAAAAATAAGGCACTTGAGGTAGCGGATTGTACTCCTAGCTGTCGCTGATAAGAGCGAAAACCAGAAGGGTGTGTCTGAACGAACCATAGGCACTTGGAAATGAAAGAGTAGGTCGCTGTACAGTCAACGTTTTTCATTAAGGGAAAAGCCTACCCGCAAACTAACAAACAAAAAAGACATGGCATGAGTGGCTCTGGTATACACACATCTGGAACGTTGCGGGTGCTATGGGGGTTGTTAATTGTTTGAATTTTCTCTAGTTTGATATGTAAGAAGCTACGGGGTTATCAGCTGGCAATATGGTTCAGGGGTCGCAATAACACCTATCAAAGAACACGCAAGGAGCCTCCTTCCCTATAGCCTACGGGACACCGCTGGGCATGATGGAGTACCCGTTTCCTCCCCTGATCAGGGTTACGTGAGACCATGTGAGCAGGCAGTTTATGAAGCTAAAGAACAAATGACAGGTAGTTGTTGGTTATAGTAAGTTTTAAGACGGTAGGCAGAGTATCGCTTTACGGAGTAATAGCTAAGGCTATCGACCAGTGGTCACTGTAAAGAAGGGAAATTATGGCAGACCATCTTCAGTACAGATATCTAAAACGTCACGATTTGCCAGTTCATAGACAATAAGACAGCGAAACATGGCCGCCCACGCGTATCGGCATGGTACACGATGATGATTGTTGCAACCATGGTTATCCTTTACAAACTAAACAATTCCTTGCGTGTATTTTATCAGTTTGTTCGACCCCTACATATCGGGGCAAATCTCGCCATAACCGAGTATCGACACGCGAACCACTGTTTTGATAGCCGAGCGCACTAACCATCTCTCTACTACCTGAGAGAGGACAGTGATAAAATGATTAACTCCGCCATTCAAAGGAATGAGCAAATCAGTCAATAACCCAGCTGCTTTCGTGCTGTTATCTAAAATCAATGATCACCAAGGCAATGTATGGATCGTCCCGGCGACTGATTATGTTCAATAAAATTCTCAAACATGTTGTGTTCATAAAATGTAAGGCTTCAGAGAACTCAAGCATGCAAGCGATCAATCAATGTCCTCAGCCTGCCAGGACACAGGAAAACTAGCAATGTTTGAGTGGCGGGTGACTAACCTGGTTGCTGCGTCTCCTGGCGTGTAATGACAAACGACATGTTATTCTGGTGATAGGTGATATTTTAGGCTCGTGGGCCTGCACACATTCATGAGTACGCAGCAATATGTTTTTGAGTGGCACAAACTGCGACGCGGAGCAAGCTCGACAGGAGGCTTCTGATAATCAAATGAGGTCCCTCTTCGACGAATGTTTCGACCCCTTACCTTCTTAACACTCTCTAGGGGCGGGTCCCACCCGGATCATGACCTTTGACATCTTTCTCCTACCGTGCATTCGCTTCCTTCCTTCCAGTTTCGAGACACTAAAAGATTTTGCATTTATCAGTTCTCCTTGTCCACTTTTATGTGTATGATAATTTAGCACAGGAATAGAGATAGAGGCAGGCACTGTAGCCTTTGTACTGGCTTTCGGATACCGTGTATAAAGACCCTTTGCCACGCCATCGATGGTATTAGGTACAGTATATGATGCTAGACCCACATTTGTACAGACCAAACGACACTTGATGAGTGATGTGGTCAAGATCACATCACCTCTTCTTTATTTTATATAATCAACAGACTTCAACAGAATTTCCTGAGGAATTCTCATGGATGGAAAAAAGGAAATTCTGGAACATCTCAATGTAAAAAGAGCGCAGTTGAAAGATATCCTTACGTGATATATCAGAGGGCAATGGGACTCTTTAGGAGTATCCTATATAAACTGAACCAAACCATTGGTTGCGTAGCCACACAACACTGCGCATTATATAATCACACTATACATTGCGCATTGGCTAATCACATGATACATTGTGCATTGTCCAATCGCATTATACACTGCGCATTGTCCAATCACATTATAAATTACGTATTGTCCAATCACATTATACATTGTGCATTGTCCAATCGCATTATACATTGTGCACTTTCCAATCACATTATACATTGCCATTGTCCAGTCACATTACACATTGTGTATGTCCAATCACATTATACGTTGCATACTGTCCAATCACATTATACATTGCGCATTGTCCAATCACAATATACTCTAACTGCTCCCTCTGGACAACGGGTTGGTGGTCTGTTGACAATTAAATGCCTAAACCCCAAGAAGGAGACATAACCAAACTATGCCTCATTCCAGCCACTCCATATTTGCTGTGCTGAAACATGACCTGGTTGCATCCTAATACATATAAGATGACCGCAACATACAACAATGACAATAGGAAAAACCAAGAGTATATAAGATGACCGCAGCATACAACAATGACAACAGAAAAACCAAGAGTATATAACTTATAAGATGACCGCAGCATACAACAATTGCAATAGGAAGAATCTAGAGTATATAAAATGACCGCAGCATACAACAATGACAATAGGAAAAAACCAAGAGTATATAAGATGACCGCAGCATACAACAATGACAATAGGAAGAACCAAGAGTATATAAAATGACCGCAGCATACAACAATGACAATAGGAAAAAACCAAGAGAATATAACTTATAAGATGACCGCAGCATACAACAATGACAATAGGAAAAAACCAAGAGTATATAAGATGACCGCAGCATACAACAATGACAATAGGAAAAAACCAAGAGTATATAAGATGACCGCAGCACACAACAATGACAATAGGATGAACCAAGAGTATATAAAATGACCGCAGCATACAACAATGACAATAGGAAAAAACCAAGAGTATATAAGATGACCGCAGCACACAACAATGACAATAGGAAGAACCAAGAGTATATAAAATGACCGCAGCATACAACAATGACAATAGAAAAAAAACAAGAGTATATAAGATGACCGCAGCACACAACAATGACAATAGGATGAACCAAGAGTATATAAAATGACCGCAGCATACAACAATGACAATAGGAAAAAACCAAGAGTATATAACTTATAAGATGACCGCAGCATACAACAATGACAATAGGAAGAACCAAGAGTATATAAAATGACCGCAGCATACAACAATGACAATAGGAAAAAACAAGAGTATATAAGATGACCGCAGCACACAACAATGACAATAGGATGAACCAAGAGTATATAAAATGACCGCAGCATACAACAATGACAATAGGAAAAAACCAAGAGTATATAAGATGACCGCAGCACACAACAATGACAATAGGAAGAACCAAGAGTATATAAAATGACCGCAGCATACAACAATGACAATAGGAAAAAACCAAGAGTATATAACTTATAAGATGACCGCAGCATACAACAATGACAATAGGAAAAAACCAAGAGTATATAAGATGACCGCAGCATACAACAATGACAATAGGAAAAAACCAAGAGTATATAAGATGACCGCAGCACACAACAATGACAATAGGATGAACCAAGAGTATATAAAATGACCGCAGCATACAACAATGACAATAGGAAAAAACCAAGAGTATATAAGATGACCACAGCATACAACAATGACAATAGGATGAACCTAGAGTATTGCTGATACAGGAAGTCACGTGGCCGAGTAGATAAGGGCACTCGCTCTTAAATTTATGGTGCGTTTATGACGAGGTGTGGGGATCTCTACCTACACGGATCAGTTGGACTTCAACGCTGACTTCTCGTCCTTGACTTGGGGATGTAAATTACAAGTACCTAAGAAGCCGGAGAGGTTCGCTTAATGGCGAGGGGTACTGGTAAATGGGAAAAGCTGACCCAAACGCAAAATAATCAGTCCGGTGTGGACGACGTGCTAGTTGAAAGAGAGATAATTACCTCTGAAGTCGGAGTGGGTTCGCCTTATGGCGATTGATACTATTAATAGGGAAAGCTAACCCACACGCAAATTCAGGCCAGCACTACTAGAAGAAGTGTGTATGGACTACGCTTGAGTTCAAAGCGAACGAGTGCACACAAAAAAAAGAAATGTGAGAGAAAGACAAACAAACAAATTACTGATGGAGAAGCCGCGATATTCTATATTTGGATTCAAACATTAATGACTGTGTAGGATGTGTGATTGCGAAATGTTGCAGCTGTTAAACAGAAACAATTCAATGAACGAGAACGCCTTAATAGATTGTCAGCTGAGCTCACCCGTCAGGTCAAACAGCTGAATTCCCGTTGAGTGGGCGTCTCGCAAAGGGAATGACTCCTGGGATGCCGCGTTCCACGGCGATCTTGCACAAAACGCCCTTTCTACTCCACGAAACAGAGAGCAGATACTCATTCCGGAAACTTCGTCACTTTCATATTCTGGTGGGTGTGTTTCGTCTACGGCATTCTTATTTGTACTTCACACAAGACTTGAAACACACAAAACACTGAAGTCTGAAGTTTCAAGTTGGTATAGTTGACGTCACAGCATTTTGTCGCTAAATTACAATTTTAAATGTAGGTGGCGCGTGATTACGTTTCATTTAACATAAATTATTAATCGGTTTCTGAAATAATGATCGGTGGTTTTAACAATGTCTAAAGATTAGCTCCACAATTTTTCTATTTCCTTTGCATAACATAAAGAAATTGATTCAGAAATATCGGCTGACACTCGTTGTAGGAAATCACAGCAGTAGACATCTGAAGACACACTAGACAAATATACAATGTAAAATCACACCAGGATTCGAACCTCTCTTCTCCAAATAACCCTTAGAGTTGTCTGTATGTGTAGCCATTTTTTTAAATGTTAGTAATTTATACACCATTTGGTCATCACCAGGTGTAATGATATTATGAACATTCTTCCTTATTCACAACTCGATTGGTTGGTTGGTTGATTCGCTGATTGGTTGGTTGATTAGCTTGTCGGTTGGTTTGTTGATTGGCTTTCTAGTTGGATGGTTGGTTCGTTGGCTAGCTGGCTGACAGGTTGGTTGATTGAGTGGTTTGCTGGTTGGCTGATTGGCTGGATGGATGCTTAGTTGGTTGGAAAAGGAATCCTCTGGATGAGGATGAGGTATAACTCTTAAATCCGAAGTATGTATTGGCTTTCAAGCAGTTTGAGCCCTAAAGGAGTTTGCATCTATCGGAGTGAGGTTGGTGTAGAGACTTTTCTCCAGACCCGCTACCAAAGTATAATCTCCACGGAGTCTGCGTTACAGAATTCACCTTCCCCTCCGCAAGCTCTAAAACCAGCGGGATATACAAAACTAGCACTGGAACTTCTCATCAGCGGAGAGGCATATTGGCATGTAACCACGTCATGATCCAGCATGGCTGGGGTTAGACCTGGGTATCTCTCTGGGCATCTAAAAACACCAGATCCCCTGGAAATTCGCTTGCCCCTGCACCGCCCACTTTGGGAACACTTTGTCAAACAGTGCATCACAAACCAAAATTAAATGCTGCGCTCTAAAAGTAACACAACGTCGAGAAATATAGCGAGTATGCAGATTATTATATCGTAATATTTGCATAATCAGCAAAACTTAATAGGATCAGCAAAGTGCAGTCTTAGTAAAATACGAATAATGATTACAACTTATTGACAACTATCCCTTTCAAATTAAAATCCGGAATGTGACTGATTCGGTCGCTGGATTATTTATCTGAAGCTGGGACGGGCCCTAATTATAACTTCTCTTCTGAGGTTGAACGGGGTAGAGGTCATGGCACAACGACAACATGGTTCGTTTCAGTCCGGATTAACGTAAATGATTAATCACTTCTTCTTTCTTCTTCTTCTGCGTTCATCCGGAGTTTTTTTTTTTCGGACGTGATTGCGTTGTGCCTGTTTACAGCAGAGCTGCGTTCTTGCGCCGTTAGGCCGACACATCCGACTTCCGCGGGCATTTGTTGACCGGGTTTACCTTCCCTGTGATTAATCACTAATGATTGGGATCCGGGGTAGCATAGAGGCGAGCCACTCACCTGCCGGCCCTGGTGGTCATTTATTCTAATCCACACCGGGGTGGATTTTACAAAGTGAACTGGGCTCTTAGGTCGGTTCAGCTAAAAATGGGTACCAGGAAATGCCTTGGGAAGTAAAAACGGCAGAAGTGATACCGACCACAGTATCCACTAAGTCCATTAAGTGCGGACAGGGCTATGCAAATATGGTTCTAGCGCCATATGGCTAATGCGCCTTGATGCGTGTGAGCGGTCATTTGCTTGCTTTATCTACTTTTTTGTGTGTGCATATCCTTTACAGAACATTGTAGCCAACACCAGCATTTTTAAGGCCGCTGTTGATGTCTTGGCAAGTTGTACGTTCAGTAGTTTGCCATTGCTTTCTGAACGACCGGCTCCCATACCCCCGTAAGTAACAAGCGCGACGCGATATGCAACGCCGAATCTCGCGCAGCTGTGTTTCATTCGTGAGTATACGGAATTACAAACAACGTCCTTAACCCCTTCGTCAGGTGGACTGGCTTATCTACTATCTACTACTACTACTACTACTACTACTACTACTACTACTACTGCTACTACTACTACTACTACTACTACTACTACTACTACTACTGCTACTACTACTACTACTACTACTACTGCTACTACTACTACTACTACTACTACTACTACTACTGCTACTACTACTACTACTACTACTGCTACTACTACTACTACTACTACTACTACTACTACTACTACTACTACTGCTACTGCTACTACTACTACTACTACTACTACTACTACTACTACTACTACTACTACTACTACTACTGCTACTACTACTACTACTACTACTACTACTACTACTACTACTACTACTACTACTACTACTACTACTACTACTACTACTACTACTACTACTACTACTACTGCTGCTACTACTACTACTACTGCTACTACTACTACTACTACTACTACTACTACTACTGCTACTACTACTACTACTACTACTACTACTACTACTACTACTACTACTACTACTACTACTACTACTGCTGCTGCTACTACTACTACTACTACTACTACTACTACTACTACTACTGCTGCTGCTGCTGCTGCTGCTGCTGCTGCTGCTGCTGCTGCTACTACTACTACTACTGCTGCTGCTGCTGCTGCTGCTGCTGCTGCTGCTGCTGCTGCTGCTGCTGCTGCTTGCTGCTGCTGCTGCTGCTGCTGCTGCTGCTGCTGCTGCTGCTGCTGCTGCTGCTGCTGCTGCTGCTGCTGCTGCTGCTGCTGCTGCTGCTGCTGCTGCTGCTGCTGCTACTACTACTACTACTACTACTACTACTACTACTACTACTACTACTACTACTACTACTACTACTACTACTACTACTACTACTACTACTACTACTACTACTACTACTAATACTGCTACTACTACTACTACTGCTACTGCTGCTACTACTACTACTACTACTACTACTACTACTACTACTACTACTACTACTACTACTACTACTACTACTACTGCTACTACTACTACTACTACTACTACTACTACTACTGCTACTACTACTACTACTACTACTACTACTACTACTACTACTACTACTACTACTACTGCTGCTACTACTACTACTACTACTACTACTACTACTACTACTGCTACTGCTGCTGCTCCTACTTCTACTACTACTACTACTACTACTACTACTGCTACTGCTACTGCTACTACTACTACTACTACTACTACTACTACTACTACTACTACTACTACTACTACTACTACTACTACTACTGCTACTACTACTACTACTACTACTACTACTACTACTACTACTGCTACTGCTGCTGCTCCTACTTCTACTACTACTACTACTACTACTACTACTACTACTACTACTACTACTACTGCTACTGCTACTACTACTACTACTACTACTACTACTACTTCTACTACTACTACTACTACTACTACTACTACTACTACTACTACTACTACTACTACTACTACTACTACTACTACTACTACTACTGCTACTGCTGCTGCTCCTACTTCTACTACTACTACTACTACTACTACTACTACTACTACTACTACTACTACTACTACTACTACTACTACTACTACTACTACTGTTGCTGCTATTGATACTACTGCGCCTACTCCTACTACAACTGCTGCTAATACTAATGCTGCCGCTGTTATTGATACTACTACTATACCAACCACAGCCACGCCTACTCCTACAACTACAACTACTATCGACATTATTACATTCCCTGTTGCCAAGTTATTTTCATTACCCGGGTCTATATTGGACACAACAAACACGACACCCTCCACCAACACCTGACCCCTTGTGTTTGCCGCGGAATCCAATCCGCCTGATGATATTATTGTACATCCCGCCATTAACTAACGTCTGCTGGTATTGATCTCCACCAGTGCCTGGTCTCCAGCACGTGCTGACCTGAATCAGTCCTCCGTATAAAATGTGGCTCAAGATATAGTAAGTAAAGTAGGGGACCATTTAAGACACAGTAAGTACAGGACCATTTTACAAACTTATAGCGCAGTGGGTATATGGTGCTAGACCCATATTTAAATATAACAAACGGCACTTGGTGGCTGATACGACCAGTATCAGACCGGTCGCCTTTACTTTCCAAGACATTTCCCGGTACCCATTTTATACCATTTGTTTTTTAAAATCCGTAAGCTACTGCGCTACGGCGACCCCCACGTATATATAATACAACACATTATTACGATTGATCGTATGCATGATCATTCTTCTTTTTCTTTTTCTTTCTATGACCGATTACAATATATCTATTTTGTTCACTTTAAATAGCTTCGGCCATTAAGCTGTTTCCTTTATTATACCCAGGTTGGATTGAAAAGAAAAAAAATCGAACCAGCGTTAGGCGCCAACTTATCTTTCTGTCACACTGAAACCCCCTGCAAATGCATTACATCACAGACGGATTTGCATATTATATCCGTTAAGCTTATTGTTATACTCGAAGGAGACGGCTTGAAGAAATTGATACTTAGTAACAGGAATTCGATCTGGCGTCTGTGGTATTTCGTCCTGCGGTAATCTTCATATAAATTATAGCTATTACGAATGCGCCCCCCGAAAAAAAGCTTTACAGAAAAGCGTTACCAATTCATTGAGCGGGAAAGAGGACGAATACTTATTCAACAAGAAGTTAATATTCAAGAAGGTTGGTTAATACGAAATGAAATTGGGGAAAATGAAATATTTTGGGGCATGTACAAAGACATAACTGTCTGGATTAGTAAGCGCGAGCGCGCCCACACACGCACACACACACACACACAAAGGGGGTGGGGTGTACCCGGAAAGTGATGAAGATAACGACCAGAACATAGATTGATTCAAGATTTGATAGATTTACCATTTGACTTACGACAAAGAGAAATTCCGAAAGGCTGTTATGAGGAAACAGATTGATTCTAGATATGATAGGTGATTTACCATTTGACCTATGACCAAGAGAAATTCCGAAATGTTATCAGGTTGAAAGTGTTGCTCTGGACACGCCACTGTATGATGGACGGTGATGATGCACGCATAAATTCGGTCCATCGAAATTTTCTGCACGTGAATTCAATGAAATGAAATATAATGGACTGAAGTAACAAATTTGTGAGACAGAAAGAACTACACGAATTAACAGAGAAATGGTGAACTAAAGTAACAACTGTGTGAGGCAGAAGGAACTACACGAAATAACAGGGATTTTGTGGGATAAAGATCGCTTCTCAGCCTTTTGGCTAAGATCAAAGTGTATTATCTGCGCTTGATGTTGCCAGGAGCTAGGATGATATGATCACCTGACACACCGGGACGGGGGAGGGGGGAGCCATGGGGCAGCTCTGGCCGCTGGGAAATCATGAGTCCTTCAAAAATGAAAAAAAAAAAATAAAGTAACAAATGTGTTAGACAGAAGAACTAAATAAAATAACAGGGATATAGTGGGCTAAAATCAACTGTGTGAGACAAAAGAATCTCAACGAAATAACACAGATATGGTGGGCTAAAGTAACAACTGTGTGAGACAGAAAAAACTACACGAAAACACAGAGATATGGAGGACGAAGATAGCAACCGTGAAAGACACGAAATAAAAAACATAACAGAAATATGGGGGATTCAAATAACAAGTGTGTGGGAAGAAGGGGTGAGGGGGCTATCGGACTTGCCATTAATGACGTTATTAGGTCAGCGTCTCCGACCGCGCTAGTGAAGACTGGTGCCCGTTAGAGATGAGATTCGGGCGCTCCCTAGAGATAGGCAACAGGCGGCGAGAATCAATACCGGGATTGGCCGACTCTTGGCGCTGAATTTCAAGTCCGTGATCATTGCCTCGAGGTCAGGCGGAAGGTCATGGGAAGTGTATTTATTAGCATCGGGTTAGCACATAAAACGGGTCTGTAAGTTAGTGTCTGTATGCACTGCTAAGAAAGATCTAGAATACAAGTGTCTTGTTAGAAATAGCCAATAGCAGGCCTTTGGTATGCTGTCCTGGCAAAACGTTGGGAAATAAAACATACCCACCGGTAGGCAGAGGTTGTTACCTTGGAGGAGGGAATGTGTCCATGTGAAGCAAACCTTAGACAAATGCATGCTGAAATCGCATATACTAGCCTTTGAGATGCATAACTAGGTGTGACGCACTACCCCCGAAAGAGGAGCAAAGAAGGAGAAGGAGGAAGAGTAGAAGGAAAAGTAGAAGAAGAAGGGGGGGGGGGTGAGAAGAAGGCAGAAGAGAAGAGGAATCAGGAGGGGTAGACGAAGGAGGATATGAAGAAGAAGAAGAAGAAGAAGAAGAAGAAGAAGAAAAATAAGAAGAAGAAGAAGAAGAAGAAGAAGAAGAAGAAGAAGAAGAAGAAGAAGAAGAAGAAGAAGAAGAAGAAAAATAAGAAGAAGAAGAAGAAGAAGAAGAAGAAGAAGAAGAAGAAGAAGAAGAAGAAGAAGAAGAAGAAGAAGAAGAAGAAGAAGAAGAAGAAGAAGAAGAAGAAGAAGAAGAAGAAGAAGAAGAAGAAGGGGGAGAGAAAGAGGAGGTGAGAAGAAGAAGACGTATAGAGAACCGGTATGCAGGTTCAAGTAAAATTTTTAAAAAACCACAGAAACAGTCCCTATACTTTCGGTTGGGAGGAAAGTCTCTATACCAACCGTAACCCAATATATGCAAACCTTTTTCACGGAAATCATGAAATGTTATGGGTGCCGGTCCTTCAGAAAGCAATGGCAGCCTACATAATGTAAACTTGCCAAGACATCATGAACAGCCAACAATGATGGGGTTGACTGTAACATCCTGTACAGTATATACAACTAACTTTTAGTAAGCAATTGCTTTCTGAACAACCGACACCTCGTAGCATAGAAATCAACACATTGCGGTCAGCTTCCAAATCGCCCGGAGCTGATTTCGAGTACTCGACTAGTGACGGGGAATTGTGAAACGCGTTTACTACCCCTAATCCACAACTCCAGCTCTCAGTACATTAGATCTTATGTATACAGTAACAAGAACACAAAAATATTTTTATTTAATACATGAAATCATTTTAAAAAGTGATGAGTGCAATAGGACGAAAACATACGCTGTTCAAATAAATCACAACTTTTCAACATTTTCCTATGAAAAACCGTATTAATGAGCCAAACACCAAAACTTTTACAATGAAAACACCACAACAGCCCAAGTCCCCCGACCTTTTTCAATTAAGAAACAACACACACACACACACACACACACACACACACACACACACACACACACACACACACACACACACACACACACGCACACACAGTAGATCCAAATGCTCATCTTTCCCCACACAAAATCACATTCCAGGGACCATGTCCAATCTTTTCCCATTAAAAACAAACCCAAACCTGAAGAGCCAAGTGTCAATAAAAATCACATCGAAGAGCCAACTGTCTTATCTTTATCCACAAACGGTCTAAATTATAAGGCCACATTTCTTATGAAGAGACTCCTTGAATTTCAAAATTGCACCGTTTATAATTTCGAATCAATTTTAATAAATCTCGCTACAGGCACAATCAACAGGCTTAATGTTATTAAACCATACAAGTTTAATTATTGAATTTAAAAAAAAAAAAAACAATCGCTGTAATGGGTTCTTAAAACGGAATGTTCTCAACCTGGCAATATTTATTCCCAAAGTAGCTTCACGGTCTCAAAACTAAATTTTTCTAAAGCTGGCAATATTTATTCCCAAATTAGCTTTACAGTCTCAAAACTTAATACAGATGTTCATTAGTAAGCTCAGACCGACGCGTTTTTTACGTCTAGACATGTATTTGAAAATGTTGCTCACACATGTAAGCATTACAAATGATTGAAAACAAGTCGGCAACGCACGTTTTAAAACATGGTTAGACTCCTTAGAAGAGCTGTGGTGGAATACTGGTTAGTGCGGATGATTACCAAGATTAGGACCGAGTTCAACCCTCAGCAGAGGCAGGATTGTATTTCTTCCCCCCCCCCCCCCCCCTACCCCAAATCAGTACGGTTTAGGAGGGTGACATGAGTCTTATAAAAATCGGTTAATGTTAGTTGCATGTCCTTTAGAGGACGTCACAATCAACTCCAGCATTTTTGTTGCTTGTGACTTTCTAGGCAATTTTATGTTCAGTAGTTTGACATTGCGTTCTGAGCGGCCGATGTTCATTTGTTAAAAATCAACGCAAGGTGGTCTTTTCAAAATTATATGTAGCAGATTTCGAATCAATCCGGTATGCAGCTATTGTGAAACACGTTCGCTACTCGTTAGTAACATAAGTCGGCAAAAAAAAATGGGTACCAGACAAATAATCATAAGTTTCTTTGAATTGTTAGGCAATGCTAGGAGACAAGGGCAGGAACTGGTCAGTTCAACTCATAAGTTGAGGTCCAGAATGTGTTAAGGCCTAAAACTTCCTATCTCAGCGATCATATCTGCTCTTGAATTACCTTTTATACTTCTTAGAATTCAAGACAGCATATAATTCAAGACAGGTGAAGGAATTCAAGTAAGGTGCAAGCATCAATAAAGGTGCAAGAATTCAAGAAAGGTGCTAATTACTCACTGTTACTTTAACATAAGTTTTGTCGCACGTGAAAACTCAACTAGGAAATCTGACACGTGATATGTTTTCAATGTCAATAAATAAAATAACAAACAGCACTTCAGTACAACTATACAGCAATGGCAACAAAAAATATAAACACGTCTATGTGTTTTTACTTCTATGATGTTAATCGAGTGAATTTTTTATCAAAAGTATACGATAATACTTAACAGTCCATTAGGGCCGCGTTAAATTAATGTAAAGACCCGCGCGAGGTCCGCGGGCCATGGGTTGTAGACCTTTCAATGAAATGGACGCAAGACCTAGTTCAGAAAATGCTGCAAGCTACAACACGAGCTAACAAGGTTGATTGACGAATTGTCTCTACTGTAATAACCAACATGATGAAAAGGTAATCCCATAAGTGGTACTGTCTTAAGGTGTCAGATGTTAGACCTTCACACATACTAAGTCTTCTCCAGCTGCTGCCTTTCATCTCCCAATGGAGTTGGCCCTCAAGCAACTCACGACCAGCACTTCAGACGTATTCATTATTGGTTAAATTCTGCAGATACAATTTCTCTAAGTGGAAAGGTAGCCAGTCTGATACCAACCTTCATTGGTTGCCTTCTACGACATTCATGGTACATTACAGTGTTATCATTCTTTACTTCCCTAACGGGCCTCGGTAAGATACGGGGCCACGTATACTAGATGCCGGTAAATTTTTGGAATAGGGTTTCGCTAAAACTACTGTAGTCACCATATCCCTAGACACTATACCTACTGTAGTCACCATATCCCTAGACACTATACCTACTGTAGTCACCATATCCCTAGACACTACACCTACTGTAGTCAACATATCCCTACACTATACCTACTGTAGTCAACATATCCCTACACTATACCTACTGTAGTCACCATATCCCTACACTATACCTACTGTAGTCACCATATCCCTACACTATACCTACTGTAGTCACCATATCCCTAGACACTATACCTACTGTAGTCAACATATCCCTACACTATACCTACTGTAGTCAACATATCCCTACACTATACCTACTGTAGTCACCATATCCCTACACTATACCTACTGTAGTCAACATATCCCTAGACACTATACCTACTGTAGTCAACATATCCCTAGACACTATACCTACTGTAGTCAACATATCCCTAGACACTATACCTACTGTAGTCACCATATCCCTAGACACTATACCTACTGTAGTCAACATATCCCTACACTATACCTACTGTAGTCACCATATCCCTAGACACTATACCTACTGTAGTCACCATATCCCTAGACACTATACCTACTGTAGTCAACATATCCCTACACTATACCTACTGTAGTCACCATATCCCTAGACACTATACCTACTGTAGTCACCATATCCCTAGACACTATACCTACTGTAGTCAATATATCCCTAGACACTATACCTACTGTAGTCACATATCCCTAGACACTATACCTACTGTAGTCAACATATCCCTACACTATACCTACTGTAGTCACCATATCCCTAGACACTATACCTACTGTAGTCAACATATCACTACTGTATTCAACATATCCCTACACTATACCTACTGTAGTCAACATATCCCTAGACACTATACCTACTGTAGTCACCATATCCCTAGACACTATACCTACTGTAGTCAATATATCCCTACACTATACCTACTGTAGTCACCATATCCCTACACTATACCTACTGTAGTCAACATATCCCTAGACACTATACCTACTGTAGTCAACATATCCCTAGACACTATACCTACTGTAGTCACCATATCCCTACACTATACCTATTGTATGTAGTCAACATATCCCTAGACACTATACCTACTGTAGTCAACATATCCCTGACACTATACCTACTGTAGTCACCATATCCCTAGACACTATACCTACTGTAGTCACCATATCCCTAGACACTATACCTACTGTAGTCACCATATCCCTAGACACTATACCTACTGTAGTCACATATCCCTACACTATACCTACTGTAGTCACCATATCCCTAACACTATACCTACTGTAGTCACCATATCCCTAGACACTATACCTACTGTAGTCACCATATCCCTAGACACTATACCTACTGTAGTCACATATCCCTAGACACTACACCTACTGTAGTCACCCTATCCCTAGACACTATACCTACTGTAGTCACCATATCCCTAGACACTATACCTACTGTAGTCACCATATCCCTAGACACTATACCTACTGTAGTCACCATATCCCTACACTATACCTACTGTAGTCACCATATCCCTAGACACTATACCTACTGTAGTCACCATATCCCTAGACACTATACCTACTGTAGTCACCATATCCCTAGACACTATACCTACTGTAGTCACCATATCCCTAGACACTATACCTACTGTAGTCACCATATCCCTAGACACTATACCTACTGTAGTCACCATATCCCTAGACACTATACCTACTGTAGTCACCATATCCCTAGACACTATACCTACTGTAGTCACCATATCCCTAGACACTATACCTACTGTAGTCACCATATCCCTAGACACTATACCTACTGTAGTCACCATATCCCTAGACACTATACCTACTGTAGTCACCATATCCCTAGACACTATACCTACTGTAGTCACCATATCCCTAGACACTATACCTACTGTAGTCACCATATCCCTAGACACTATACCTACTGTAGTCACCATATCCCTAGACACTATACCTACTGTAGTCACCATATCCCTAGACACTATACCTACTGTAGTCACCATATCCCTAGACACTATACCTACTGTAGTCACCATATCCCTAGCACACTATACCTACTGTAGTCACCATATCCCTAGACACTATACCTACTGTAGTCACCATATCCCTAGGACACTATACCTACTGTAGTCAACCATATCCCTAGACCTATACTACTGTAGTCACCATATCCCTAGACACTATACCTACTGTAGTCACCATATCCCTAGACACTATACCTACTGTAGTCACCATATCCCTAGACACTATACCTACTGTAGTCACCATATCCCTAGACACTATACCTACTGTAGTCACCATATCCCTAAACACTATACATACTGTAGTCACCATATCCCTAGACACTATACCTACTGTAGTCACCATATCCCGTAGACTACTATACTACTGTAGTCCACCATATCCCTAGACACTACCTACTGTAGTCACCATATCCCTAGACACTATACCTACTGTAGTCACCATATCCGTAGATACTATACCTACTGTAGTCACCATATCCCTAGACACTATACCTACTGTAGTCACCATATCCGTAGATACTATACCTAATTTAGTTAACATATCCCTAGACACTATACCTACTGTAGTCACCATATCCCTAGACACTATACCTACTGTAGTCACCATATCCCTAGACACTATACCTACTGTAGTCACCATATCCCTAGACACTATACCTACTGTAGACACCATATCCCTAGACACTACACCTACTTTAGTCAACATATCCCTAGACACTATACCTACTGTAGTCACCATATCCCTAGACACTATACCTACTGTAGTCAACATATCCCTAGACACTATACCTACTGTAGTCAACATATCCCTAGACACTATACCTACTGTAGTCACCATGTCCCTAGACACTATATCTACTGTAGTCTAGTCATCATGTCCTTTACGCTAACACCTACATCTGTAGCCATGTCCTCAACGCTAGTACCTACTGTAGTCACCATGTCCTTTACGCTAACACCTACATCTGTAGCCATGTCCTTAACGCTAGTACCTACTGTAGTCACCATGTCCTTTACGCTAACACCTACATCTGTAGCCATGTCCTCAACGCTAGTACCTACTGTAGTCACCATGTCCTCTACGCTAACACCTACATCTCAGTCATCTGTAGCCATGTCCTCAACGCTAGTACCTACTGTAGTCACCATGTCCTCTAACACCCACATCTGTAGCCATGTCCTCAACGCTAGTACCTACTGTAGTCACCATGTCCTCTAACACCCACATCTGTAGCCATGTCCTCAACGCTAGTACCTACTGTAGTCACCATGTCCTCTACGCTAACACCTACATCTCAGTCATCTGTAGCCATGTCCTCAACGCTAGTACCTACTGTAGTCACCATGTCCTCTAACACCCACATCTGTAGCCATTTCCTCAACGTTAGTACATACTGCAGTCACCATGTCCTCTACGCTAACACCTACATCTGTAGCCTTGTCCTCAACGCTAGTAGTAGTACCTACTGTAGTCACCATGTCCTCTAACACCTACATCTGTAGCCTTGTCCTCAACGCTAGTACATACTGCAGTCACCATGTCCTCTACGCTAACACCTACATCTGTAGCCTTGTCCTCAACGCTAGTAGTAGTACCTACTGTAGTCACCATGTCCTCTAACACCCACATCTGTAGCCATGTCCTCAACGCTAGTACCTACTGTAGTCACCATGTCCTCTAACACCTACATCTGTAGCCATGTCCTCAACGCTAGTACATACTGCTGTCACCATGTCCTCTACGCTAACACCTACATCTGTAGCCATGTCCTCAACGCTAGTACCTACTGTAGTCACCATGTCCTCTAACACCTACATCTGTAGCCTTGTCCTCAACGCTAGTACATACTGCAGTCACCATGTCCTCTACGCTAACACCTACATCTGTAGCCTTGTCCTCAACGCTAGTAGTAGTACCTACTGTAGTCACCATGTCCTCTACGCTAACACCTACATCTGTAGCCTTGTCCTCAACGCTAGTAGTAGTACCTACTGTAGTCACCATGTCCTCTACGCTAACACCTACATCTCAGTCATCTGTAGCCATGTCCTCAACGCTAGTACCTACTGTAGTCACCATGTCCTCTAACACCTACATCTGTAGCCATTTCCTCAACGCTAGTACCTACTGTAGTCACCATGTCCTCTACGCTAACACCTACATCTGTAGCCATGTCCTCAATGCTAGTACCTACTGTAGTCACCATGTCCTCTAACACCTACATCTGTAGCCATTTCCTCAACGCTAGTACCTACTGTAGTCACCATGTCCTCTACGCTAACACCCACATATGAGGTCATGTCCTCAACGCTAGTACCTACTGTAGTCACCATGTCCTCTAACACCCACATCTGTAGCCATGTCCTCAACGCTAGTACCTACTGTAGTCACCATGTCC
This sequence comes from Cepaea nemoralis, assembly GCA_014155875.1. Taxonomy (NCBI): domain Eukaryota; kingdom Metazoa; phylum Mollusca; class Gastropoda; order Stylommatophora; family Helicidae; genus Cepaea; species Cepaea nemoralis. The sequence continues at coordinate 303,983 of JACEFZ010027619.1, read as the reverse complement.
TCTAACACCCACATCTGTAGCCATGTCCTCAACGCTAGTACATACTGCAGTCACCATGTCCTCTACGCTAACACCTACATCTCAGTCATCTGTAGCCATGTCCTCAACGCTAGTACCTACTGTAGTCACCATGTCCTCTAACACCTACATCTGTAGCCTTGTCCTCAACGCTAGTACATACTGCAGTCACCATGTCCTCTACGCTAACACCTACATCTGTAGCCTTGTCCTCAACGCTAGTAGTAGTACCTACTGTAGTCACCATGTCCTCTACGCTAACACCCACATATGAGGTCATGTCCTTAATTCCAGTGCCTACTGTAGTCACCAATGCGTACACTTAAGTTCAACATTTAGAAATTACATCACAGGCGGTGACACACGCTTAAGAAACCATGTTACACATACACAATTACATCGGATTTACTTATAAATATACAAACGTGAGTTATAGTGTATACATATCTACTACTTCAAAACGACACTACCTCGCTGATCAGGTCTAAACTAACAAATTCACGTATATAAATACATTTCCAGAACAATTTCTCAACGCAAAGTGAACTGATTCAACCGCAAACGCACGAATCTGGGAAAATCCCAGTGACACACGCCCGAGATGTAACTCATTATTGACTCACAGACAATGGCACTTCGTACTTCAGTCCGTCTGTGACACATTCACCAGGTCGTCACTTCCCACGATATGCCAGATAGCACTGTCAGCGCAAACATTTATTTATTGTTGGTCCGGCGAGCCAAATTAAAATAATGACCATGTTTTGTAGCTTCGTTAGCTTTAGTTAAATAACAGAGGGATTTGGTGGGATTTTCGCGCGGAAAATAAATATAAATTTTGTCAAGCATCGCAAAATTTCATTTCTTTAAACAAAGTATGTTCTTGGATTTCAACAAGTTCGTTTGATGGAAACCTGTAGAATATAGAGTTGACGGTTGGAATGTTGCTTCCCATCCTCTCCTACGCTCCAGCAGACGCAAGCGGGTTGCTTGATTAAGTTTGGATCGATCCGTCCTCCTGGTTCCAATACTGTACATAATTCCCAGCTTGCCCTCTCTATCTTTCAGTCTCGCAGTATAAAATGGCAGTCTTTTCATTGTTAGTTGCTCATGTATACGACTGGGCAGGATTGGGGAATTGATAACCAGCTATATAAATGAAATAAACTGGAAAATACGATTTCCGTTTGCATTTAATGTTCTGCTTGTATGCAAATTAATGAAGTCAGTTTATATGTGAAAATGAGGTTGCCAGTTGTACGCCTTCTTGTTTGATCGGTTAATATTTTAGGCAATGTCCTTGGGAATTTTATTATATTTTTTAATAGTTGTTTTTTGTTCATCGTAATCATATTTATTTTGTTAGTACCGGTTGGTTATACAATAATCGATGTTTTCTTTGGGCATTGGGCGTTATTGTTATTTTGGAATAGGGTTTCGCTTAAACTAATGCGTAATTGAAACCGGGTTAAACAAAGTGGCTGAACTATGTGCCAGAAGGGAACTCACGTTTGACTAATATGTCGAGGAAACACAACGTGGCTGGCATATAAACAATGGGGCATTCGTGTGTTACTGATATATGAGAGTAACACAACATGACTGCTAAATTTAAGATAAGGGTATTCGTATGTTACTTATATTCGAGTAAAACATACATCAAACACACTACAATGAGAACTGTACACATACACATGCAATGTATCCAAAGAAGTTAGTTAGTTAGTTAGTTAGTTGTGGTTCAAACTACACGGCAACGGGTCGTCCCCATATTGCTCCGTTCCTGTGCCAGTGAATATCACATAAATGCTCCTCACTGCCCAATGTGAACAATGGAGTAGACAGGAGTATCGGCAAGCCAACAGCCCGCACAGGTACACTGTGCATAATGCCGCCGCCAGAATGCCAACACAAAAGTCCTCCATGAAAAATACAGTTCATCGTCGATGGAAACGGCAGTCACCAGAAAGACTTCATTGACCTGGGTTTTATCCCATATGGCTTGGTCTCTTTCCGCAGGACGACCCACCGAAAGCGCCAGCACAAAGCACGAACTCCGTAGCTCCAGCGGTGACTTCCAGGAGTCTCCTGAAAAATGCACCCGTGAGCTGAAAAGGCAAACCAGTCAATCCAGCAACAGCCGGCCGCCATCGTTCCGAACATGCAGTTCACACTACAAACATCCACCGACAGATGTAAAAGCATTCCACACGAAACTCTCAGCTCACAGTGTCGCGCCACGCACTCACTCAGTAGCAGGGCGACGGAACCATAGCCTCCTTAGTCGCCTCTTACGACATGCTTGGTAGGCAATTTTAATCCAAAAAAAGTATTGTGGGAAGATGCACGCAGATTTTAGAACATTAGGATGCTTTATAAAACAAATAAAAAAGCTATATAATCTTATAGAAGATGATGGCATACTATTTGTAATAATATAGCTAGTTATGTGTGGTGTGATTTATGTTAAAGACACATGCGGACAATTAGTAGACCCTTTAAGTTGTGGTAAATGTTTCATTAAAAGGCCATTATAGTCATTTTAGCTGTTCGGCTATGGCGATAAGTTAATCTTTAGCACTTTAACTAAAGCATAAACATGTTAAAAATAGAATTGTTTGGGTTTTCTAGATTAAAAATAATTGGAAATACCAATCAAGGGAAGTAATAAAACAAAAATGCTAGCAGACAGGGGAAATAAACATGTAAATTGCACTAGATAGTAGTCTTACAACATGCATACACACATAAATACATACACCGACGGGCAGACAGACAGACAGGCAGACACTGTACATTGCAATCGGTCGTAATTCCCCCCCCCCCCCCCCCCAACACACACACACGCATACATACACGCACCTAAACCACAATGAACATTTAAAAAAAGAACAATTTCACGCCTATCAGAGGCGTGCTGTCAAGTAATTTTAAACGACATATGCCATTAAGTGCCTGGGGTTTTATTTTCTCGCATACTTTCCGTGCAATCAAATGTATACTTGTGTGTTGCACCCATGCCCACAAATATACAACGGTCCTAAAACTTTACGTACACACAGCATATTCCTGTCACATAACTTGTTTTTGTTTGTTTTCTGTGACAGGACGGGAATGGCTTAGTTTTGGCCTTTTGGCTAAGATCACGGAGCAGTAATGCGTGGAGATGGGGCCCCTGGGACTGGGCAAGCACAAACGAAAAACTGGACCATAAACCAGATGCAACAGGGCATCGCTGGACCGCACTGGGCTGAAGGGTTCACATGAGGGACTAAATTTTAAAAAAAAACAAAAGGTGGGGGAGGGGGGGGGTTAAAAGCAAGAGGGTCGACTTCATTGCACCGAGTTGTATCCCACATGGCTCGGTCTCTTTCCGCAGGGCGGTCTGCCGAAAGTGTCGCATAATGCACGAATTCCGTAGCTCCAGCGACGATGTCCCAGGAGAAAATTGTACTGGTGAACAGAACGACGTGGCCCGGAATCGAACCCACAACCTCTGGAGCGCAAGGCATGCGGCCTAACCACTTCACCACGGGGACTCCCTATGTGGGACTAGTTGGTTAACTGCATATCCTTTACAGGACTTCGCAGTCAACCCCAATATTTTTTGGCTGTTTGTGATTTGTTGGTAATTTTACGTTCAGTAGTTTGCCATTGCTTTATGAACGACCGGCACTCATATCACTTTATAAAACTCAACGCAAGACAATCTGCTGCCAAATCGCCCGCAGCTGTGTTTCGAACTCGGTATGCGGGATTACGCACTGCCTCCGTAACCCCTCTGCCGCTGAGCCGGTATGTGGGACTAAAAGACTCAACAAGAAAAAAGTGATGCCCTCCGACTACATAAGTTTCGTGCTGGACAACAACTAGTTGTGAACTGCTTGTATTAAATTCAATTTTAACATTACTCCTACCTCGTCCAACCGCATAAGAGAAGTTATATTAGGGTCCATCGCACGGCTCAGATTAATAATCCTGTCACCGAGTCAGCAGCAATTCGGATATTAATTTGAAGGTGATTGTTGTCCAAAGAGGTTACCGGTTAAAGTTTTTTTAATTATTAGTAAAGAACAAGATGAAGTTATACTAACACGCCCTCCCGAACTCCGCAGGCATTAGATAGGTGACGGACAGCGCATGAGCAACGCAATAACGAACGTCTCGAAACATGGTTCAAACTCACAGCAGAGGAAAGACATCCAGTTGGGCCCGCCCCAGAGAGTGTCAAGAAGATAAAAGGTCGAAACAATCTGGCAAGGGGCATCCTTTCTGACGATCAGAAGCCTCCTGTCCTGCTTGCTCCGCGGCAGAGTTTTTATCACTTTTTATCACGTGTTTCATTATTAAAAAAATTGCCCGTGCACTCCTCGAATGTTCTCGTTCCCTCAGCAGATGAACATCATGGAGGGCATCCATAATTTATTTACCTGGTAAATTTCACAGAAATAGCACTGCTTCCCACGATAACCTGTTAACAGCACTTATTTGTGCGTGAATGTGGAAGTCAAGGGAATCCCACCACAGTAACTTCTAAAGAATAAGTTTATGGAAGTATCTTGATTTATAGTGAGGCGTAGATCACAACTGTCACACCATTCGTGGGGATGAGATGGCATGTGTGTGTGTCTGTGTTAGGATGCATGGATTACAAGTTAAGGTAGTCATAATTTATTTACCTGGTAAATTTCACAGAAATAGCACTGCTTCCCACGATAACCAGTTAACAGCACGTATGTGTGCGTGAATGTGGAAGTCAAGGGAATCCCACCACAGTAACTTCTAAAGAATAAGTTTATGGAAGTATCTTGATTTATATGAGGCGTAGATCACAACTGTCACACCATTCGTGGGGATGAGATGGCATGTGTGTGTGTTCTGTGTTAGGATGCATGGATTACAAGTTAAGGTAGTCTTACAGCAAACTTAATGAGTTAGGGAGACCGGCACCATATGTTAGATAATGTAAATATATTCCCATATAAACACGATAGAAGAAAAAAACGTGTGACAACAAAACCTGGTCACTGTGTAAATTAGTAGTCAAGTAAGGGACAATTTACATGCTTTACGACACACTGGACGTGTGGTTCTGAACCCTTATTTGTATAGATCAAATGTGGTCAGTTTCACGTCTGTCGCCTTTACTTCTCAAGACACTTCCTGTTACCCGTGTTGGGATGCATGGACCTCGGAGCTCTGCCAGTTTAAACATCCGAAGAGATTGGCATATGAGAACCCCAAGAGAGGATAGAATCTCTACCAAACATGTGAACACCTAACTGTCTTTAAGAGTTAAATCACCAGAGATGATGATGATGACGATGATGATGATGATGATGATGGTGATGATGATTAAGAGAGGGGCTTAGGCTGAGAAATCACGGTGTTTCTTCACGTTCCAATGTTATAAGGTTCGAATCACAGCAAAGATATATATATATATATATATATATATATATATATATATATATATATATATATATATATATATATATATATATATATATTGCATATCCTTTACAGGACATTGCTGTCAACACCAGCATCTTTCAGCTGTATGTTGATCTCTTGGCAAGATTACGCTCAGTAGTTTGCCATTGCTTTCTGGCGGCCGGCTCACATACCCCGTAAGTTACCGATGCGATTCGAACTACTGCTGATTCTCACCGTCATCACGTTACCACGAGAGTATACGAGATTACGGAGAAAAGTCATAACCTCTAAGCCACGAAGCCGGCTATATATATATATATATATATATATATATATATATAATATATATATATATATATATATATATATATATATATATTGGGGGGAGGGGGGGGGGGAACTCCTCGCTCTCTTTGAATTCTAGCTTAGTCCATACACATTACTTCTAGTAGTGCGGGACTGAATTTTGCGTGTGGTTTAGTATTCCCTATTAACAGTGTCCCTCGCCACAGGCGAACCCACTCTGACTTTAGAGGTACTCGTAATGTACGTCCCAAAGTCAAAGACGACGGGTCAACATTTTAGTCCAACTGTCAGGTGTAAGGGCTGAACTCCTTATCTCGGCATCAGCACACCGGATGTTTAAGAACACGCGTTCTTATCCATTCGGCCATGCTAACCTCGCTGTACATTTTTATAACAACCATTTGTTTCTAATGGCAACACGCCCCCCCCCCCCCCGCCACTCCCTTGATCTCTTGAATAGTGCGATCGGATACCTAGGCGACTTTTATAAATACGAAAAGAGGTCCATTAAACATCCCACGGCATAAAGGCCGATGCCCTGAGGAAACATTTCTCCACAGGTGGATGTAGCCCGTTACTTTAGACAGAAAGTACTTAGAGAAAGTAATATCATCATCAGCTGTCTTACCGACACACGTCAGCAAATATACTTCTCGCGGAAGTAAATCGTACACAAATACACATTGAAATTAGACAGGCGCACACCTAGGTATGATTGAGTCTCTTTGAAAGGAGAACTAATAATAATAATAATAATAATAATAATAATAATTATTAATATATAATTAATTAATATATATATTATCATTCATTCAAGTGTCCTGCCAGCTGGCGTAGGCGTTCATGGCGCTCCACAGATCTCAGTCTTTGGTTTTCTGGATCAACTCTGCTGCTGATATTCCTCCATGTCACCGTCTCAATCCATCCAGCATCATGTCTCTTGGTCTGCCTCTGCCTCTCTTCCCCTCGATCTTTCCAGTTGTCACGATGTTCTCCAATACCTCTCTTCTCATCACATGACCGAAGAAAGATGTTTGTCTCTTTCTTATTGTTGTATGTAATATTCTAGTTTCATTAGCATGTTTCAGGCAATCATTGTTAGTTACTCTGGCAGTCTGACTTATAATATAATAATACAACTTAACAAAAACAGAAAGAAGCAGATATCATTTTAGTCATATTAAGAGAGACAAAACCTAGAACATGTTATGAATACTGGAAATGTTTGTGGAAACAGTGACATAGGAAGCTAACAAAAGAAAGTTCTCGACAGGCTGGGCAAATGGTGCTAGACTTATATTTTTATAGACCAGTCAGCTCTTGGCAGGTAATGTGGTTCGTATCACGGCCACGCCGGCCACCCACATAAACTGTCAAAAACTACCATTACCGCCTGAAGTATCTAGCGGTGTAGGACGGGGAAGTTCTTGAGTGTGAAGAATTAAGTTCGTCTGGCTAGTGCGAACTATGCAGGTTAGGGTTTTCTTTTTGTCCCCTAAAAGAAAAGAAAAAATCACCTTACCGATGATACGAACCAGGATCTCCAGAATGAGAGCCTGGTGTTTGTTGCCTTTCGACCAGACACTCCTCTAGACGCCTACATAATCACGGCATTAACTTAAACATCAGTGTCTCCAATTTCGGCAGTCGTTTGTGCAAGGTTTATGTCGTCCAGACATATTCCATCCACGATAAGGGACTCTTGCTATTTGCAGATAGGGTTTTGACCTCACAATTTCGCCAACGCAGAGGCTTACTCCCTCAGATTGCCATTTGCCGTTGGATTTCTAACGTGAGCAATTTGCACGCTCGGCTTCCTGTTTTTACTCGCTGATTAGCGATGGCTGGGTAACACCTTTTGGCCATATTAAAGGTTACAATGGCTTGGAGAGAGCAGTGATGGGAGACATGGTTCCTGGAAGAAGAGGCTGGGGACTGACCAGCACAAAGATGGACACAGGTCATCGCTGACATCTTAGGCATCAGAGTGCGGGAGAAACGGCCAGAGATATAGCGGCTGTTTGGTGCACTGTGACGAAAGCGACGTTCTGCAGAGAATCTGCTATTTCAGAGAGAGAGAGAGAGAGAGAGAGAGAGAGAGAGAGAGAGAGAGAGAGAGAGAGAGAGAGAGAGAGAGAGAGAGAGAGAGAGAGAGAGAGAGAGAGAGAGAGATGGCCGGGGGCGGGATTGAATTATCAACGAGGTCATTAAAATTAGGGCCTGGTCAACAAAGGCCCGCAGAAGTCGGTTGTGTCCACCTACAGGTCGCAGGTCGAAAGGTTGCACATCTAGCAGCTCTATTGTAAACTAACGCAACACAATAACGTCCAAAACAAAATTTTAAAAAATACATATCGGACGAAAGAAGAAGCAGAATTATAGCTACCAGTGTGTGGACCACTGAAAGCAGTTTTAGAATCAGCATAAGCAGTTTAAGAATCAGTATCCGCAATATTTATGGCGCCCAATCTTCATCTGAATAATGACAGACTTGCCGGAAGTTAATTGAGTCGATTAGTTCCCCCTGTCGGAAACACGTCTGAACGTAGTGCAAATATTATTTTTAACAGCTGTGACAAATCTACAAGTGATAGTTGTTATCCTCGATGAGGTCATTTGTTTTTAAAATTGTGTCCTTAACTCGTTGAATACCAGTCAACTCGGGGAGGCTAGAAGTGGAACGCTTTTGGTCAAGGTCAGCTGTACTGACATTGCACCTTTCCATATTTTTGTTCCCTGGAAAATGACACTTGTCTGTGACCAAGTCCTCCCTTAAACTCCCCATAAAAGATACTAGTCTGTGACCCTCTTCCCTTCAAATAGTCATATATTATCTAATAAATGACACTTGTCTGTGAACAAGTAATCCCTTCAACTCCCCATAAAAGACACTAGTCTGTGACCCTCTTCCCTTCAACTAGTCATATATTATCCAATAAATTGACACTTGTCTGTGAACAAGTCCTCCCTTCAACTCCCCATAAAAGACACTAGTCTGTGACCCTCTTCCCTTCAACTAGTCATATATTATCCAATAAATTGACACTTGTCTGTGAACAAGTCCTCCCTTCAACTCCCCATAAAAGACACTAGTCTGTGACCGTCCTCTCTTCAACTAGTCACAGATTATTCAATAAATTGGTACTTGTCTGTGAACAAGTCCTGCCTTCAACTCCCCTAAAAGACACTAGTCTGAGACCCTCTTCCCTTCAAATAGTCATATATTATCCAATAAATGACACTTGTCTGTGAACAAGTCCTCCCTTCAACTCCCCATAAAAGACACTAGTCTGTGATCCTCTTCCCTTCAACTAGTCATATATTATCCAATAAACTGACACTTGCCTGTGAACAAGTCCTCCCTTCAACTCCCCATAAAAGACACTAGTCTGAGACCCTCTTCCCTCAAATAGTCATATATTATCAATAATGACACTTGTCTGTGAACAAGTCCTCCCCTTCAACTCCCCATAAAGACACTAGTCTGTGACCGTCCTCTCTTCAACTAGTCACAGATTATTCAATAAAATGGCACTTGTCTGTGAACAGGTCCTGCCTTCAACTCCCCATAAAAGACACCACTCTGTGACAGAAACAAGTTTCTACCAACTTTCACAGCAGATAGGCACTGATTGATATAACATGTTTCTGTCAACCTTCGCTGCGGAGATGCATTCTCCTAAAATGGGTACCGAATAATTTTCCCAATTTTCCAGGAAGTAAAGTTGACAGGTACCGGAGTTGAACACCCAGTCTGACCTAGCATATTTTAACTTTTAATAACACTTCAGGCACCAACTGTTGTATGTAACCTGGGATTACTTTTATCACCTGTAATTGTTGGAATTTATGTTTCACCTGTGTGTGTTGGGATTACTTTTTCACCTGTACATGTTAAAATCCGGATATCTTTGCGGGAGACCGCGATAACACTGCACCCTGCGGAGTCCATATTAGCTTCGGCCCTATGAGTCATGATATCCACGACAGCGCTGTGGCAAGCACTCTTGCCTGTCGACGTGTTAGTCGTGTATTCGAATTCCATTTAGAAGAATTACAGCATTTTCTTGAGAGGAAAGGCGAGACGCACATATAATCAGATTGCTACTGGTACTATTGGGGTTGGAAATCTTCGCTGGTTGCTGAGGATGGGGACGGAGCGCTTATGGGAATGTCCCGAATGCTGTGATGTCGGTTCCTAAATCAATCAATCAATTAATCAGAGCTTGAGTTAGAAGTCGACACTCGATTCGGTGGCGAAGGAGTTACGGACGCAGATCGTAATCCCGCATATCTCGTTCGAAACACTGCTGCGGGCGATTTGGTAGCAGATCGCTATGCGTTCCTTTTTATAAAACTGGTATGACTGCCGGATGAAAATGATATGATTGCCGGATAACAATGGTATGAGTGCAGGTTATTCAGAAAGTAATGGCAAACTACTGAGCGTTAAAACTTGCCAAGAAATCACGAATAGTTTTAAAATGCTGGGATTGAATGCGACGACATGTAAAAGATATGCAACAATTAAACAAGTTGACAAAGCCTAAAATAAATTTTAAAATTTTTTAAATAAATAAATAAAACAAAAACAAAGCTACTGAAATACCATTACCTGAATGTCAGATAGTTTTGAACCCATCCAATATACAATAAAACAAGCCCAGAAGCAGGAACCTGTTATGGATTTGTGAAGTGCTAGGGTCATCACATTTTGTAGGCATAAAGAGGTATACGTGGTCAGCATTTCCCTCACTTAGCGGACGACTGGCGCAGGCGCGGTCGCTATCATGACATTATAGTAGGCCTCTTTCAGTCCTGAAGGACTATAGAGTTGTGCCGCTTGGGAGGTGCCTGGCAGCACCGCTGGTGACTGTATAGTCCAATGCGAGAGTGACAATCTCTGTCACAGTTTCCGCATCTGTAAGACGAGGCAGGTCCCGCAGTAAGTGACTGCGTTTTAAGCCTGTGCCGCCTATCCTCAGTTTGTTGGATCAGATTGCGCTCAAAGAGCACCAGTCCGTTTCGTACATCTCTTCTCCAGGAACATCTGTCTGTTGCAACTCTTTCCCACGTGTCTGGATCTATGCCAAGGGTTTTCATATCTTGTTTACACACATCCCTATATCGCATTTGGGGTCTTCCGGTTGGCCTCTTTCCTGTGGCTAGTTCTCCGTATAGGAGATCTTTGGGAATACGTTCATCCTCCATTCGAGATACATGGCCCAGCCACCGGAGGCGTCTCTGCTTGAGGAGGGAGTGCACTGTGGTAATATCTGCTCTTTCAAGCACATGTTTGTTTGTTATGTGGTCTTTCCATGATATGCCCAGGATACGTCTCAGACATCTCATATGGAAGGAATTCAACTTTCTTTCCTGTCTTGAGTACAGGGTCCAGGATTCAGACCCATAGAGTAGTGTGCTAACAACACAAGCTTTATATACTTGAAGCTTTTGTACGCTCTGTTAGTCTATTATTCTCCCAAACTCTTTTAGTTAGCCTGGAAAGTGTTGTGGCTGCCTTTCCAATGCGTCTGTCGATTTCTGTCTCTAATGAAAGATTATTTGATGTCGACCCCAAATACACAAACTCGTGGACGACCTTCAATTCGTAATTAGAAATTTTGATTGACGGAGGCGCACCAGCATCTTGTTCCATCACCTGTGTTTTATTTAGGCTAATGGTGAGCCCAAAGTCTTTGCAGGCGGCTGCAAAACGATCTATGAGCCTTTGGAGATCTTCTGCTGTATGAGTAGTCAGTGCTGCATCATCTGCAAAAAGTAGTTCTCTTACGCACCTTGATCTTATTTTGGTCTTTGCTTTGAGTCTTGATGGGTTAAAAAGTTTGCCATCAGATCTTGTGTGGAGGTTTATGCCTTCAGTGGCAGTCCCAAATGCCTGCCTTAAGAGAACAGCGAAGAAAATTGTCACGAGATCGCCATGAGTTAACCAGATAATGATAATACAGAAAGTTTGCTTAGCGCATATGTTCGAGGCCACAGGTTGTTTCCACAAATACAGAACAAACAGTATGGGTTGCAGCTGCACATGTTTACATCTGGTCGGAATAGGAACATTCGGTGGTGAGTGAGATGAATCTATACACCACTTTGACAGTTCATAAACAGTCAGAGACAAGCGGAATTGCACAGCTCGGGAGAAAACAGTCCCGTCTGTCATTTAGAGTTCCGGACATCAAGCGAAATGGCGGCTGGGGTTGTCACACTCGACAGAAGATTGGCGGTTTGTTGTGGAAACCCGTTGTTGGGAGCATACAGGAACTCGCTAAGCTTGTTGTTGGAGTCAAAACAAGTGATGACAACTCTGACATTGATTGAGCCAGGGAAGATGAGATTCCTGACAAGGGATGATCTGCCCAAAATAACACCTGTGTGGACATAAAGAATAACGTACGTGACCAATTTTAGGCGGTTGCCAAACACCTGATTTGGGGACAATTAGTGTTGACCAAAACCGTGGATTAGGATGGACGTGTTTGTGGGAGAGCTCGACAGTGTTAGATTAATTTAAAATCAACTAGCATGTGTCGTTATGGCAAAGTGTAGCAGCGATCCCGGAATGAGGCGGTTTTGCATAAGGTAGTCAATATAGTCTATTTAGGCCTAATTAATATAGGCAGTAGTCTTGTTAAAACTAGAGTGTGAGGATTAGCACTGTTAGTTGAAAACTAGTTAGAGTAGTGAAGTGATAATTGGCTCTGCTAGGATGAATAGGATAGCGGGGTGATAATTGGAGAGATTTAAGATGGGGAAAGTGCTCAATGGGGGGATCTTTCAATGGTTTGCCCACTGAAGTTGGGAACTCTGTTTATGGGTCTTTCCTTATCATAGCCTGATTCGGACGTAGGTGAGGAGCTAATATGCTCTATGACAGAGTTTAGTTAGCTGTAAAATAACTGAGCAAGGCAATAGGCTTACACTCAGCTGGTAGGATCAGTGACTAGTACTATCACCAGATGTGTTGTTTTTCTCACAGGTTCCCTACCAGTTACGAGGAAGTTCAACTTCAATTAGACATAACACCAGTTGGACACTCAAATGTTTCTTACTAAAAAGGAATAACGTCCGAGAAGAAAGATGGTATTATGTTTACGCTGGACTCTTAATCAGGAGGGTTCACCATAACATGACTCAGAAGAGCCAACCAATATAACGATTCCTGCGTGTTAAGGTTCACCTAAGATGGGTGATGACTGTTGATGCAACACACAGCATAAGAGCATTGGTACCTAAACAAGAACATTAAAATATAATAGTCACATGGTGTGATATATTCTAGTGGAATAGTTACAAAAGACATGATACCTTAAACTAGATAGGACACTAGTTAGGTTCAAGTATATTAACAATAACAGTGATACCTAATACTCACTACAAAGGATTTGGTGCATTCTTTAAGGACCGATAGGAAAATTATGTGCATTGGGCTACCGGTCCATGATCAGCTGTAATTTACAAACAGTATCTATTTCGGATGATCAGGAAGATGGATTACCAGGTAGCTACAGATGACAGTCGGTGTCCGGCAGGAGAGATACAGTACCGGGTGAGATGGACTTGTTCTGACTTAACGTGCTGTGGTGTGTCCTTGCAAGGATGAACTGACTATGCTATTATCTGAGGAGTCCGATCCTACACACATTATAGAAACACATCACACATTTTCTTCGCATACAAGTCTCACGTACATTACACTTTTCTTTTAATAAATTAATCTGTATTAATTTTTAGAAGCAAGAGTTGTTGAATATGTTGCGTTGGGGAAGTATGAGAGGGGGCATAGTTAGACAGTGAGAGAGTGATAGGAAAAGGTGTCCATGGGCTGATGGAGTGTGTTGGACGGAAGCTGGTGGATTCTCCAGGATATTGATAAAGGGAAAAAAAATTATAATGTGGGTGTTGACTCCCCTCACTCCCGGGACGACACTTTAAAGAAAGACACGACAAAGATACCAAAGAGTGTAGGAGCAAGCACGCAGCCCTGCTTTACTCCGCTGCTGATGCTGAATGACTGGGATGTTGAGCAGTCAAATAAAATGGTCCCCTGCATATTTTCATGGAATGATTTCACGAGATTAAGAAGTGTGGGTGGTCCAGACGTGAATACGCTCTGAAGGACCCGTGGTCCACTGCTCGAACATTCGCCTCGCTATCTTCCGCGAAGCATGATTTGTACTTCTCTCGCTCTTCACGTCTTGTCGATGTATGTGTGGGTGGGGAAATGTGTGTTGGTGGGGGATCGGTGGGTGGGTGGCGGCATGTATGTTTGCCTGAGTCTGTGTGAGTGCGTGGAGGTATGTGTGGGGGGGGTGGATGGGGGATGTGTGGGTGGCTGAGAGATGTGTGGGTGGCTGCGGGGTGTGAGGGTGGATGGGGGATGTGTCTCACAACATTGCAATATGCACTGTTTATGTTTACAACTTTCATTTGACATTGTTCCCCCCCCCCTATTGTGAATGTACCATGCGTAATTGTCGTGTCCTCCTTTAAAGTGTCGTCCCTGGAGTGAGGAGATCCGACACCCACATTATAATATTATTTTTTTCCCCCTCAATATTCTGGAGAATCCACCAGCTTCCGTCCAACACACTCCATCAGCCTATGGACACCTTTTCCTATCACTCTCACACTGTCGTACTATGCCCCCTTCTCATACTTCCCCAACGCAACATACTCAACAACTCTTGCTTCTAGAAATTAATAAAGATTAATTTATTAAAATAAAAGTGTAACGTGTATGAGACGTGTATGCGAAGAAAATGTGTGACGTGTTCTATAAAGTGTGTAGACTCTGTCTCTCAGACATCAACTCAGTCAGCTGATCACAGCAAAGATAGACCACAGCACGTTACGTCAGAACAAGTACGTCTCACCCGTTGCCGGAACCATCTTGCCGGATAATGCTTTGCCTCTGTAGACCTCTGGTAATCCAATTTCATGAACATCCGAAATAGACACCGGTGGTATTAAGAGTTAATCAGGGACCGGTTGCACTCTACACAATGTCCGTTCCTAATGTTCCTAAGACAACTGCACAAGTCTTCTCTAGTGTTTACCCAGTTACTAAAGTTAATTGTTACTGTGATTGATCCTCCCTCGTGTCTATCTAGCCTCACTTAGCATGTCTAGTGTCCTATTACACGAGATTATATAACACTAGGTAACTATTAGATTGTTCTCCGGTAGTTACTACTGTCTGATGCTGTATGGTGCATCTGTAATCATCACTATGTGTGGTGAATCAACGTCCTTTTAGCTTTTAGTTGCTTTCTGTATGCAACGTTATTGACTCTTGAACTGGTGTTCTTCAGAATGGGTTTTTTAAGTCTTTCCCAAAACTTGTTGAGTTTCCTTGGATCTGGTAGGGAACCTAGGATAGAAACAACACATCTGGTGATAGTACTAGTCACTGATCCTTTCGGCTGAGTGTAAGCCTATCACCTTGCTTAATGATCTTTAGCTAACTAGACTTAGTCATAGAGCAGATTAGCTACCCACCTAGAGCTGAATCAGGCTATGACAAAGAAAAAATCAGCAAACAGAATGCGGAACCCCGCCCACCAGGGACACCTACGGGAAGATCCCAATTATCCTTCATTACTCAACTAGTAAAGCTTATCAACACTTCACTAATCTATTCTAGCTAACAGAGCCAAGTATCACTTCCCTACTCTAGCTAGTTTCCACTAACAGTGCTAATCATCACACTATAGTTTAACAAGGCTACTGCCTAAAGTAATTATAACGAATATATTATAATAGGTTATACCTTAAATGGCACTACTGCAGTCCTATCAATCATATCTACATCTGCCATTATAGGCACGTGTAAAATTAAGTCACTAATTAACACACGGTAGATATTATTTCCACTGGCACTGCAGTGCCCTGGCACTCCGACTAGAGCATAATTCAAGTCCACCCTAGTTGATCTCAACTCGAGTTTATATGGCAAACTACCAAAGTTGTCCACGTGACGTTATCCTTTTCGCCCCCACACAGGTGTTATTTGGACATATCAGCCATTTGCAAGAATCTATTTTCCTGGCTTTAGTCCTGTCAAAGTTGTCAGTAATTGTTAAGATTTTCAAAACAAGCCAGCAAGTTTCTGTATACTCCCAACAAAGCGTTGCACATAACCCCGTCAACTTCTCGATGTGCCGGAAACCAAGAATTGACAGATGCACTGTTTTCCTGTCTCTCGCTGCCAATTCCGGTTTGTCTCTGACTGTTGACAACTGTCAAGCTTCTGTTCAGTGGTGACAATCCCAGCAGCCATTTCCGTCTGATGTCCGGCAGTATAAGTGACAGACAGGGCTGTTCCATCTACTGCGCCGGGCAAGGCTATGTAATTCTAAATGTTTACAAACTGCCAACGCGGTGTATCCATTCCTTTTCACTCACCACCAAATGTGTATATGGGCTGACCTGATGTAACCTGTGCAGCTGTGTTTACTCTGTTAGTACGACTGTTGTGGGCCTAGAAAATCTACGCCCAGCAAACGTCGGTAAATTTATCTGTTTAACTCATGGCAATCTCGCGACAGTAATATGCATTGTTTATGCTTACAAAATCAATTTGACAATGTTTTTTCCCTATGTAAATGTAACATGCACATTTGATGAATGAAAGATGAGTGATCGAAAGGGCCGAATGTAAGACGGGTGCCCAATTTGTTACCCTTTTAAAAATGAAGTTCGT